>LT669795.1:22263452-22863452 GCA_900128785.1 Arabis alpina
AAAGGAAAGTGGAGAAGTGGGACGGTTTTTAGTTTTTCACATCTTTAACAAGCACATTCGTCGTTTCAATTTCCTGTCACTCCACAAAACTCTCTTGAAGCATCAATATGTAGTTCCAAGCGATGAAATCTTTTATCGATAGTATCCAAAATTTAGTTCAGTCGGAACAGCCGCATGTGCTTGCGTCTCCGACGGGCACTCACCAACCTGATGCGACTCAAGCGGCGAGCTCGCCACCAGTCGTTGTCGATCCAACTGTGGATCACCCGGAGCCTGATTTAAATCAGTTTCAGACTCCGATTGAACGGATTCCTGCGCCTATTCTAGAATCTGTGAGCAGAGAATCGGTGTTATTTTCACGGCCGAGTACCACCACGAGGCTCTGATGAATCCACTTCTAGCGTTTCCATCAAAGGCAGTGAAGCTGCATCTGACAGTGGTGACTCTGAAACCACTCAGTCTGTTTCACCACCACTGCAGAAGGGTTATGTTGGTGCTGCTAGGCCAGCCGATTCTCCTCTGAACCGTCTAACTGAGGTGTCTGACGAAGAAGAGGGTGCTCCCTTGATAAAGAAGCGGCGTGTTATGCCACTTGGCTCTGGTGGTCCTGCATCCAGAGTCCAATCTGCTCGATCTCAATCTTCCGGTCCTCATGCAATAGTTGGTGCCACTCGATTTCACACCTTTGCTGCACAATCAAGGTATGATAGGTTTAAGAATCATAATCTGTTGCGTGAGAAATGTTTGTGATTGATGATTTGCTTGATGGGGTTAGACAATTTATTGTGCATGCTGGGTTTCAAAGGACGCTTACCGATGTGGAAGTGTTTGATGTTGAAGTGGTACAAGAATTCTGGGCTCATCTGCCTTCTGTTAAGAGTGAGGATGTGTCTGTTAGGGTGTGGCTTCGAGGTCATGAGTGTGAGTTCTCTCCGGCGAGAGTGAATGCATTGTTTGGGCTGCCTGATGTTGATTATTTTGTCTTCTTAGAACATGATGTCAGGGTAACAGATGCACAGCTGGCTGGCTATCTTTCTGGCAATCTACATCACTGGATGCTTTAGCTACTGCCTCTTGTTTTACTGAGGATATGCGGTCCTTAGTTAGGATTTGTGGCACAAACTGGTCTCCAACAATGAATCCATTCTACAAGAATCGGAATAGGCTTATGTTGCTCTACAGGTTGGGGAATGGTATTCCTTTCAACTTCGGGAAGCTGGTGGTGGATCATGTGCTGAGTGTGGCTCGGTCTTCTGTTGCCAAGTTGTATCTTCCATTTCCTAGCCTCATCTGTCGTCTGTTGGCAGCTCAACGTCCGGTGGAACGTCTTCAGGATGTTGTGTCTCCACACCTTCCACCAGAAGAAGTGGTTGAGCCCGAAGACATTCCTGACCAAGCAACAGCATCGTCTGGACCGTCAAGTACCAATCTGCAAAGGGCTATCAGACTAGCCATCCAGATTTTGGAAGTAGCTTTAACAGGTATGTGCTCTCTTCTTCTCTATTGCATGTTTCTGTGCTCTCTTGCTTTGGGTTTTTAGCTTAGTTATGCTATCAAGTAGGGGGAGATGAGGTTGAGAAGGAGGAGGAGTCCATGGCCAAGAACAAAGGCAAGAGGAAGGCAGCTTAGCTTTAGGGGGAGCAAGCAGCTTAATGCTTAATAGACTAGATGTTTAGCATTTGCTTCTTTGTTTCTTGGCATGTAATAATTAAATTTCTGTTTTGAACCTAAGTCCGATTCGGCTAAGCCAGATCACACTAGGTGTGTATCTGTTTTGTGTTTTTGATAATCATAACATTTGGAAGTGTATGGTTATTTCAGATTTCAATTATTCTTTTCTCGTTGTGTGAGTGTATGTTTGCATATTCGTGGATACTGGTTTTCTTTGGGTGATCTGTTTCAGGTACAAAGGAGATGGAGTGCTGGATTATCAAACTAAGCTAAAAAGGGGTAGATTGAAGATGCAGACGTCTATGCGGAACATGAGTCTGTGCATCAACAGAAAGCTGCTCGGACAACAGCAATCAGACCAGTCAGCAGAGAGCTTGGAGTGGCGAGCAAGCTAATGTTCAAGGCGTGCTGAGCTAGATAAGAAGAGATATACACGGGAGATATGAAGATCTTGGTGTATAACAATATGGAAAAGATGACTTCAAGACCAAGGAGGATCTAGGAAGTTTTCCTTATTGAAGATTTATAGAATACTTAGGAAACTAGGGTTAGAGGTTTTCTAAATATTAGTATAAATAGGGGGTTGATTCGTGGGGACGAGTCAACACTTTTTGAGACTTATTGAGAGAGATTGCAACCTAGAAAGCTTGAGAGAAAAACCAGAGGTGAGTGTTCATACCCATAGATTCAACTAGGTGTTGTGCGATCGTAATTGGGTAGCATAGATTATTATTCTTGAATATAGATACAGTTTAGGGGATAAACGTGTATAGATTCATATAGGAATTCATCTGTAAAGAATACTTATAAGAGAAAATAATTCATGTGTTGATTGAACTGTTCGTTGTGTTGTGTTCTAAGTTCTCTACACTTACACTTTATAATAATATGTTAAATTATATTTTTTTCAAAGTATGTTAAATTTTATATTATATGAAAGCGATAAAAAATGTTAAATATACAAAAATTGAAAAACAGACATTTATTAAATAGAGACACCATTATAATAGAGAGAAAACGGATAAAAGTCGAACAAGTTAGACATACATATAAACAAATCAAAACAAAATTTGACGAAAGAACACCAACCCAGGTTAGCAAAAAAAAAAAAAAAAAGAACACCAACCATTGATCCAATTAATCTATTTTCTCTATTAAAATGAGGGTTAATTTGGTGAATAACCAACAAAAAAATTATAACTAAAAAACTAACCAAAAATGGGATATATGTGGCAAAATCATATGCATTAGATTTAGAGAAATTGTTTAGTTTTTTTGTTTGATAGATTGATGAGAGTAAGAACACAAAGTTGTTTGAGAAGAATTAGAGGGGGTTATTGGTTTGTGTATTTTAATGGATTTTAAAATCCGTTTGGATTTTAGAAATCTGAGATGAATTCATGGATTTTAAAATCCATAATAATAGATAACGTGGATTTCAAAATCAAATAAAATGGATTTACAAATCAACTAAAGATTTCATTGACTAACCAATAAAGTAATATCAATATTTAACTCATTATTTTCATGTGATATATGTCTTTCTCGTTCTTCAAGGATTTTTTATTCTCCCGTATTTGTTGAATCCTTGTTTGAGTATACTTTTAACAAATAGTAAAACTTAACCCATCAAAAACGAACACTAATACATACACCTTTGTATCTTTATATATATTATTTACGATGGTTAGTATATGATTTCGCAATAATATTTAGTAAATCCTTATTGTAAAGAATCACGGAGAAATTGATCACGTGAATAGCAAGAAAAAAAGAACAAGCCTATAAAAAGAAAGAATCAACAACTATTAGCAAGAAAAACATACATAAGATGATGAAGAACAGACGAAAAGTACATACGTGACACAATTTTTATATTATTTTGTTTGATGGTGTTTTATTTATTGGTTTGATTATTTTAGTTGATTTGTATATATATATAAGTCTGTGTTATTTGATTTGTAAATCTTATAAGATTTAGAAATTTTTGTAAATCCGAAGGTTTCCCCTCAGATTTGATCATTTGTATTTTTGACATGAAATCCTTTCAAATCCATTAAAATCCTAAGTGAAATCAAATCCATAAGTAAATCCGTAGGATTGAATAACACATGATTTTAATTAGGATTTATAAATTATATAACCAATAACACCGGATTTTAATATGGATTTTAAAATCATAGAACCAATAACACTAGATTTTGTTTGGATTTCCAAATCCATTAAAATCCATAAACCAATAACCCGCTCTTAGATTAAACTCTCATGAGAATTAGGTTACAAGAGGCATAACCTTATATAGAGATTGAATAACCTAATTTCCTAAAATAATGTAGAAATAGTATAATAGAGATAATGATCTATTTCCTATTCTCGTCCATCTCCCAATACCCTCCCGCAAGCTCATACGTGGTAGCACATGTGAGATTGGACAAGTCTCATAATATCAACAATATACCATGATGTCACGTTCTTCAAGTAAAGAAGTGCAGGAGCAAGAGGACTTGTAATGAGTAGAGGTAGTAGTCGTAGTTGAAGCAGTGCTTAAAGTAGTAGTTGAAGGTGCTTGAAGTAGTAGTAGAAACATGGTTGAAGTCTCGTTCATGACTTTTACCATGTTGAAGAGAAGAAATCAAACACGGCGATGGTGTTGATGTTGTTGCAGTAGAAATCTAGGCAGCGATTAGGAGACGCGGCGGAGATAGATTAGAACTAGAATTGTAAGTATGTAGAAGTATTTAGGAATTAAAGCAAACAAAAGTGGTTGCTTGATGAAGAAGAAAGAAAGATTTTATGAATCAAAAGAAAATTTGGGTAGGATCTTTTACATGTATAAAAGTCAACAAGATACAAAAGCTTAAGGTCATGGCTCATTAACGTAAACTTGTGGCAAAATTAACGAAGAGGAGGTGCCAAAACTTGCGTAAGGAGCAAGCAACTAGGTCAAAGAAATTAAAGTCTTTTGGATCAAAGAAATTTTTAGTAGTAGAAAGATTTGTAGTAGTAGGCGGAAGCGAAGAAGAAGATTTAGAAGAACACGGTAGAGAGAAAAAAATCTAGGTCAAAGATCGTTTAGACTCGATACCATGATAGATTGATGAGAGTAAGAACACAAAGATGTTTGAGAAGAATTAGATTAGACTCTCATAAGAATTATGTTACAAAAGGCATAGCCTTATATAGAGATTGAATAACCTAATTTCCTAAAATAATATAGAAATTGTATAACAGAGATCTAATGATTTATTTCCTATTCTCATATATTCTCATCAATCTCTCAATATTGTTGGTCATAACTTATACAACACAATTTCCCTTAAAATGATGCCTAGTTGGTGTTCTTAAACAAAAAAAAACTTTTAAAAAAAATTATGCCTAATTTCTTAAAATCCTATGCAATCTCCAAAATTAGTACACCAGCTCTACGTTCGAAAAAATAAATATAATTGATTGCATAAATGTCGTGCTGATATTAAAAATATATGCTGATATTTATATAGTCGTGCTTGCATTTTCGAATATTCGATTTGACCCAATTCATTCCTCAAGAAGTCAAGTTATTAACTTATCAATATATTTATTGATTTTTTGGGGATGAAATTATCATGGGAGAACTGATCAACAGAATGATGTCTTGCGATAAGTATAAAAAGTTCCATGTAATCTAATAATGGGTTAGCACCAAGAATGATCATGTCGTTGTATGTTTACTAGTTTCAAAACCAAAACCGAACCGCCGACCGGAGAATTCTTTTTTGAATCATAGGTTAATGTGGTTTGATGATTTTCTTAAAAATATACTTATCATTAGTTTTATATATTTTTTATTTATAAACTATCTAATGTGAATATATATAGTTTCTATGAAGACAAAAGAAAAATATAGTTTCTAAATATCAAACAAACGTTAATAATTATAATATTTCGAATAATTGTAATGTGGACTTTTTTTTTCAATAGTTTATATTTAAAAGCAACAATAAACACATGTTAATTGAATGTATACATGAACATGTCCATCAAAAATAGAAGTATAAACATTATTAATTTTCTAAATCATATATATTTATTATAATTTTTAATTAATAACAAATTAACTAACTAAATAGAAATCTCATTTTTACAATTGAACCCGATATAATACAGTTTGATCGAGTCGCCGATTTTAAAAAAGTTTACCTATTCATTCTGATTTTATAAACGGTTTATTTTTCTTTGAATTTTAGTGTTAACCCAACCCGACTATATTTTTGGTTCATGTTAAACCAAATTCGACTTTCGATCCGGTGCGATATTAAAAATAGTACGACTGATCGTTTTAAACAAAGTAATAGTATCATTTTATTTTCTTTTTTATCTGTTAAAACCTTTTATTTAATTGATTTTTTTTATCTATCACTTTTCATTTGAAAAGATAATTTTTTTTTTAATTAATAAAATAGTAAAACATACAATTAATTGTATTTTATTATATTTTCTACCTTTATGGGACGGACTTAATACTAGTAGTTCATAAAAAAAAAGAGTTCGATAAGTATCAAAATAACAATTTTTAACATAATACACAACTTATACATCATTTGCTTCACATAGATACAAAAAAAAAAGTATTTTTACTTGTCACTCGTTTAGTTTACAAATTTTATGGCAAAGTTTGACTATTTACCAAATTATTACTTGAAAAAATATAATTAATTAAAACTATAAAAAAAAGTGGGAATACCAAACAAAACTATCGTCAAACACCGGAGTCACAAACTTTGAATTTTAAAAATATGTGAACCCAAAATGTTTAACAAAGGGTGAATTTGTTGGATAACGAAGAAAAAAAATATAATTAACAATCTAACAAATTGTGGCATATGTGGCAAAACTTTAGCCATTGGATTTAGGTTAACTAGTTAGGTTACAAATTATAAAAAAAAATTTAGTTATACAACCTAATTCCCCTTTAACAAAATCTTATTCATATACAGAAATAAAAGTCTTAAAAATTCCCATATATTTTGGTTTGGAATGTCAATTTATGCCGACTCATTGCTAGTTAGGTTTTAATTTTGCGGTTTAAATATGGTAATAATTCTGAGAGTGAAAGGAGTCTCCTTTTTGTCTCTTTCTGTTTCGTTTTATTTGAGTTTATTCCTCTCTTGTTTACTTTGGCGATTTGCTTCCTCTCTTATCTCTCTCTCTCTCTCTCCTTTTCCTCTAATCTCTTTCCTTTTGATTTGTTGGTTTTTCTTGGAGACAACGGATCCAATTGACTAAAGCCATGGGGATTTTTCAGATTCAGTTTCTCCTTCTTAGATGTAATTCTCTGCTCTAATCAGGTAACTTTCTTCCTTTCCAAATTACAGCATCGGTCGTTTGTCTAAGTCAAATTCGGCTGGTTACGAGCGTTTCGCAGTGTGGCCGCCAAGTGTTTGTTGAAACTCCGCAGGCTGGAATTGAGAGTTTTGTAGAAGATGAAGGATTTTCCTTCTTGCTTTGGTGAAAATGGCGTTCAAGTTGCGGATTCATCGTCTTCCAACTCTGGGAAAAATGCCCAGAATTTGGTCACTTGTGTCTACCAGTGCCGTATTCGTGGAAGAAATTGCTTGATCACTGTGACATGGACCAAGAATCTGATGGGTCAGAGTGTAACCGTAGGAGTTGATGATTCATGTAACCAAAGTCTGTGTAAAGTCGAGATTAAGCCGTGGCTGTTCACCAAACGAAAAGGGTCTAAGAGTTTAGAGGTGTACTCTTGTAATATCCATGTTTTCTGGGATCTATCTTCCGCAAAATTCGGATCAGGCCCTGAAGCTTTGGGAGGGTTCTATGTGGGTGTTGTTGTAGACAAAGAAATGGTTCTGCTTCTCGGTGATATGAAAAAGGAAGCTTTCAAGAAGACCAACGCTTCACCTTCATCTCTAGGTGCTGTGTTCATTGCCAAGAAAGAGCATATCTTTGGTAAGAGAGTGTTTGCAACAAAAGCTCAGCTTAGCGCTGATGGGAAAACCCATGATCTTGTGATTGAATGTGACACGAGTCTCACTGATCCTTGTCTCATTGTTCGTGTCGATGGAAAGACATTGTTGCAGGTGAAGCGGCTTAAGTGGAAGTTTCGTGGAAACGATACAATAGTTGTTAATAGAATGGCTGTGGAAGTTCTCTGGGATGTTCATAGTTGGCTCTTTGGGATGTCTCCAGCGGGAAATGCCGTGTTCATGTTCAGGACCTGCCAATCTACTGACAAGAGCTTGTCCTTGTCACAGGACATGACAACAACAAACTCCAAGTCTCATAGTTTTGGGTTTTCGTTGATTCTGTACGCCTGGAAGAACGAGTAGAGAAAAGAAAAGAGAGTTTCTGGGTGCTAACAGAAAATCCTTTAAGAGTCTTGTTGATTCCTTATCGACATTTGTTATTTATAGCATGGTTAATGGATTGATTCATAATTGGTTTTTTGGAATATATTTCTTTACACAATGCTGGAACCAGATCAGTCTTGACGAATGCACATCAGTCACTTATGTCCTCCGTTTTGTCTTGACGAATGCCTCGTTTGCCTAACAGTCATTCTTCCTTCTGATTTTTTTTTGCAGTTCTTTTGTCAGCTTATAGTCTTCTGATCTGTATTTGGTGAATTTTTAGACTTTAGATTTCCTTCGTTCTAATAATAGATTGCTCACAAAGACTGTTTACAAAGTCTCTAGATTTGTATGAAGATTCCTTAGTTGTGAATCAGTAAGTGAGATGTTTCCTAGCTTTCACATTTCGATTATTTGCCTTACTTTGGTCTGCATAAGTTTTCAGTGTCAATAGAGTTAACTGTTAAAAGATTATATTGGAGAGAGGCTCCATGTTCAGTCTTTGGACAAACCCAGAATTCCTTAGTTTGGTCGGTTTTAAACATGAACTAGTTGCATACTTGCATAGTATCATTAGAAATTGTCTAAGGAATGCTCTTTAAACTTTAAAGCTTTTCTTTTTGTTCTTAAAACAATTCCGTACCAACTTCCATCAACCTGATGTCACTCCGGGAAAATGCAAATGTCTATGTGTGAAAGATTCTACTAACAACAACTTTAAAAGATAATGAAATGTCAAAGTCACAACAGAAAACTTCTGTGGAGAGCAAGCAGCTATATACTTATAAAAAAAAATCAAACTGCGAGCTGTTTAACCGAGAATCTCTGGCACTGCTTGCCGTTTGATGCCTCTCTCTCTCTTTCTCTTTCTCTCTTTTTGTTCCGTCTTTTTGGTCAGGAGAAGAAGTTTACAAGAAGACTCAAAGTGAGGAAGCAGAGTGTCTTTATTTGACTGCAACATTATTTAGTGACATTCACATGTTTGCTTTTCTGTTTCGGTTATGTAATAACAATTAAAGCATCCCATGTGGTCACTTTAGCTTTCACCTTAGCAAACGATACGGCCCACTTGAGTTACTGTGCAATACATCTCCCTACCTACCCTCCTAACCGTTTTATTGATTTTATTGCCTTATAATCTTCATTGAGAAACAACACAAAAAAAATCTTCATTGAGGGAAAAGATAATGAGCATCTTCTTTTGTTTGTGGCTGCGACTACGACGATCAAAGACTGAAAATAGTCCGGTCTTGTTCGTCTTACCATTTTCGAAATTGAACCAAAAAAATTAGGAAAATAATTTCATCAAACTAACTGCAAAAATGGAAACCCTAATTATTCGGGTACTATATATAAAACCAAACCGAAATATATTTGATAGTAGATTAGGATCCGCATAATATGCGGGTATTAAATATTGAAAATAATTATTTATATAGTTATGATTTTTATAATTATATTCTAAATTAAAACTCATATAAATAGTTTCTAAAATGAAACCCGTATAATCGTATTTTAAGTTGAAACATATATAATTATCAATTTATTTATCATTAAATTTCATTTTGTTAAACGCAAGATAGAAAATATAATTTAGTTCAAATCACCCCTCCTTTATATAATAAGATTTTTTTATTTTCTCTATAATTTTTGTTTATTTATTTTTATATTCTCTTTAGGTTAATGTTCTTACTAACTATTCTTTTTATACTTTCAGCTTTTTTGTCACTTATATACCTTCACGATTTCTTTCTTAATTTTTATATATGTAGTTTGGACTATAAATTTTATTTTATTTTCTAATTATTTTAGACTGTCATAAAAAGATTCTAATTAGTTTGAACTATTAGAATTTTTCTTTTTCACTATTTAATTAGTCACTTAACAATTTGTTTTGTTAGTTTTCTATTTTATTTTATTTTAATTAATTTGAACTATTACAATTTTTCCTATTATAATTTTTTTCTAATTAAGTTAAACTATTACAATTTTTCTTTTTCACTATTTACTTAATTATTTAACAGTTTTTATATTAGTTTTCCGTTTTTAATTTTATTTACACATGTCATCATCTTGATCGATATTAGACACATGTCACCATCTAATGAGTTACAATTTTGATAAACTCTACTTTATATAATATATATACTAGATTAGGACCCGCATATTATGCGGGTATTATATATTAAAATTAATAATCTATGTAGTTATGACCCATATAATTATACTAGGTGAATTTCCCACACCGTGTGCGGGTGAACAATATTTTGTAATATGTTTAAATTTAGAACAATTCTTGGGTTCACCCCTAGGGGTGAACCAATCTCATTCACCCTCTTTTTCTCAACCAATCACAATTTAGATAAAACTTAATTAATATAAACCACTTAAATAATACTTAATTAATGATACGAGACCATTTATTTTTCTCTCTCTCCTCCACGGCCAAATATTTCTTCCTTCCTCTTTTTTTAATTTTAATTCTAAGAAATCTCTACACCACAAATACAAAATCTTAAACCACAAATACTAAACTCTAAACCCTAAATCTTAAATAATAAATTCTAAACCTCAAATACTAAACCCTAAACTCCAAATAATAAACCCTAAATCTCAAATAATAAATCTAAATACAAACCCTAAACCCCAAATACTAAACCCTAAATCACAAATACTACACCCAAATCTCCAAATACTAAACCCTAAACCCCAAATACTAAACCCAAATCTCCAAATACTAAACCCTAAACCCCAAATTCTAAATCCTAACCCCAAATACTAAATCATATACCACAAATACTAAACCCTAAACCCCAAATAGTAAACCCCATATGATTTAGGGTTTAAATATTTGGGTTTAATATTTTGGATTTATGGTTTATTATGTTGGGTTGGGGTTTAGGGTTTAGTATTTTGGGGGTTAGGGTTTATTATTTTGGGTTTAGGGTTTAACATTTGTGGTTTAGGGTTTATTATTTGATATTTGGGATTTACTATTTGGGGTTTAGGGTTTAATATTTGAAGTTTAGGGTTTATTATTTGAGATTTAGAGTTTAGAGTTTAGTATTTGTGGTTTAAAATTTTGTATTTGTGGTTTTGACATTTATTAAAATTAGAAAAAAAAAAGAGGTTGGAAAAATTATTTTCCGGTGGAAGAGAGAGAGAGAGAGAGATGAGGAAATAAATGGTCTCACATTATTAATTAAGTTTTTGTTTATTTAAGTGATTTATTTTAATTAAGTTTTTACTAAATTGTGATTAGTTGAAAAGAAGGGGGTGAATGAGATTGGTTCACCCCTAGGAGTGAACCCAAAATTTTTTCTTAAATTTAATACTAAACATATTATAAATTATTCTTAAGTGATTAAAGTACGCCCTTTCACATATATAACTATTTTTGTAAACTCTATTAATGAGAATACATAATTATCTACATTTTATGATCATTCATTAATATTTTCTATTTTTGTTTAAGCATTCATATAAATTTTATCAATAATAATAGTGATCTATATTTTTTTTTATCTTTGTTTATTTTTTCTTCTTCTTTTTCATTGTTTTTTTGTTTAATCTTACCTTTTTTATGGTTTTCTTTTGTTTTTTTTTCTCGTGCTTTTCTTATTCTTTTTCTTTGTTTTCATCGCTCTTCTTCATTTTCTTCTTTACAACCATTTGTTATTTTCTGATTTTCTTTTTCGTTTTAATTTTTTTGCCTTCGTTTTCTTCGTTATTCTAATTCTTAGTCTTCTTCTTCTTTTGTTTATTCAGCTTGATCGTATTTGCCTTATCTTTCTAGTATTTCTTTTTGTTTTCTATACGTTTTTTTTCTTATTTTTCATTGTTTTTGTATTTTTACTCTATACTATTTCGTTTCTTCTTCTATTTCGTATTTGTCTCTATGTCGTCATCTTCTTTTTCGTCTTTGTGCTGTTTTTTTTTTGTATCGTTATTATGTTATTTTTTAGGTTATTCTTTGTTGTCGAAGTCACTATGTTTTGATTTTTTAAGTCTCTTCATTCTTCTTAGACATTCTTTTCATTCAAATTTGTCTCCTCTTCACCGTCTTTGTCTTCTTAGACATTTTCTTCTTCTTCCGATTTTTTTTCTCTTTTTGTTCTAGTTTTTATTCGTCTTTTTTCATTCAAATTTATTTTGCTTCTTTTTTTTTTTGTCAAAAGGATTATGTTCTTTTTGTGACTTTTTTTATCCTTGTCTTTGTATTGTCTCTTATTTTACTTGTCTTGCAATGTTTTTTACATCTTCTTTTTCTTCTCCGACTAATTTTATTCCTTTTCTCAATGTACATAGTGTTATAATATTTATAAGAGGCTAAAAATAGGTGAAGGGATTTAGTGTTCTATATTATTATAATTTAAACGAGTTCAGTGAATCAGTAATCATGTTTACTTAGGATGTGTTTGAAAGTGTAATGACTATATATGCATTTTACCCAAGTCTCCAATAATCCCGCATATTATTGTAAACCTTCCAAAAACCGTTGATTATGTAATTAAATATATTTATGATCACATAAAAATCCAATATTTGTTACGTTTTTTTTAATCCGAAATTGGTGTGACCAGAAAAACAAATTTGAAATTGGTTGTTAAATTAGAAAAAGGATCCGAATTTTTTTCATTCATTTTATTTATTGAGATAATAATTAGAATTTGTATTAAAATATTAATTAGAAATAATGTTAGTATGCCATGTCATATTTTTAGCAAAGCCATGTCATCATTTTTGTTTGACACGTCATGGTTTTCAACCAATCAAATTCTAACGTTTAATGAATCTAAATAATTCGACTTCGCTTTTAATAGGAAGGAGATTATAAATTAATACTTGTAAAATCATATTCTAAATTGAAATCCGTATAATTATCAGATAACTTTTTTTTTCTTTTTCCAATTGCATGGACTATCTTTTATATAATTGTTATGCAGTTTTCTTGTCTTATTTTTTGTTATGACTACTTTTCATTAATTTTATTTCTTTTTAAAAACATCGAAAGTACCTATTTTGAAATATTCTATAATTATGTTGAAAAGTATGTGTAAAAGTTTTTGTATTCTTTGAAAACCCATTAAAAAAATAGTTTATATAAATCTTTGAATTTTTTTGGAAAATCTTTATATAATAGTTTTTTTTTGCGAATCATAAATAAGTTAAAAATAAGGTAATATGCCTTTTTATTGAAGTATTAACTTTTTTTTTAGTTTTAACACTTTTCCTATTTTAATAATTTACATTTTGGCATATATAGTTTTTGGTTTGACTTTAAGAAATATGTTATTTGAACAATAAAAAATATGTTAACGTACCTTTTTTGTTGTTTAACTTAATGGTATCTATATATTTTTTTTAAAACAATTTACATTAGAGTTTGATTTGCCTATTAGAAATATGTTAATAAAACAATAAGAAATATCTTAATGTGTCTTTATTTTATTGATTTAACATAATTGTAATATTTTGACACATGTCATCATCTCGATTGATATTAGACACATGTCACCATCTAATGAATTACAATTTTGAAGAACACTCCTTTATATAATAAGAAGATATATATATATATATATATATATAGTCGGTCTTGCTTTACAATACCCACACCCAACATCACAAACGAAAAACTCGTATTCGCTTCCCTCTCTCTTCTCGTTGGCGATGGTGACTTAGGGTTTCGATCTCTATTTTCAGTCTTCTTAACGAATCAAAAGTGCTCGTCACGTTTCCAGGGTTTTTTTGCTTAGAGAAATCCCTCAAGCCAGAGTTGCGGTGTAGTTCTTTTGGCCTGAGAGAATGATTGCTACGATGTGTTCTTTTTCCGGCAAGAGACATCTCAAAGACCGAGCTGAAATCTGTGAAGAGAAAAATAAAAGAATGAGAATATACCGTGATCATAACAGAGTCATACCTGATGGTTGGCTAGATTGTCCTCGTTTTGGTCAGGAAATATGATTCATCATTCCTTCAAAGGTTCCCCTCAGTGAATCTTACAACGATTGTCTTCCTCCTCACAAAACATACACTTTGAAACATTGGTTAACTAATGGAAAGAAGAAGCTTGGTCTGGTGATTGATCTAACCAACACAACTCGTTACTATCATCCTAACACAGAGTTAAGGCAAGAGGGCATCGAGCATGTTAAGATTCGTTGCAGTGGTCGTGATGCTGTGCCAGATGTGGTTTATGTAAACATCTTTGTCAATGAGGTTTATCAGTTCGAGAAAAACAACAGCTCAAACAAGTATGTTCTGGTTCATTGCACGCACGAGCATAATCGAACAGGGTTCATGATTGTTCATTACCATATGCGTTCTAGGCCGATGATGAGTGTTACACAGGCCTTGAAAACGTTTTCTGATGCCTGTCCTCATGGGATCTACAAACCAGATTACATTCATGCTCTATACAGTTTCTATCACGAAATTAAGCCTGAGGGTCTCGTTTGCCCACCAACTCCTGAATGGAAAAGGTCTGATGATCTTAACCGTGAATTAGTTGCTCTGTGTGGCAGCCATAGAGTGCAAGAAAACAATAAGGAAGAGGAGAATGTGAAGAAGATGTCGAATGATGACATTTTGGGGGATGAAATTCCCTATAATTAGGAGGTTCTTACCAGGATTTTTTTATGATATGCTGAATATTAAGGGAGGAAGAGGATCAATGTATTTCCCTGGCTCGCATCATGTATCCTTATACAGGGAGCACCTGCAACCAGGGCTGGTCCTGAGTCTTCGAAGGCCGCAAGCGAAGAAGAAAAAAGGGCCGCTTTACACATTTTAACTAAAAAAATCGTTTAATGAGCTAATAAAAAGTGATGTTACAAAATAGCTATAAAATAACTTGAAACAATGCAAAACAATACTTTATTTTTGAAATATGATTCTCCTTGCATTTCTACTTGCGAACTCATCCATCAAGCTTGTATACTCAAGTTTTCCAACCATACGCTTTTCAATCGACAACATCGACAATCCATTCAGTCTCTCCTGTGACATAGTCGACCGTAGATAAGACTTTATGAGCTTTAGCTTTGAAAAACTTATTTTTGCAGAGGCAACTGAAACGGGGATCGTCATCATTATGCGGTATGCAATCCATTTATTTGGATAACAACTTTCCATCTTTTTCAGATAATCCAAGATCTCGACAACTTTCTTAATCTCTTTTGGTAAAGCTCCTCTCAAAAGCTTTAGCTCCAAAAATAAATCATTACCATCAAGATCAAAATGATTGCCATGCTTCAAAAAAACTTCAAGGTTGGCACAAGAAGTCATCAACTTTTCATTCTCTGCTAACTTCAGTTTTTTCACGTCAAATAAAAATCCAAAAGTCTTTTCATAATTTTGAAGTTGATCAAACCTTGTCTCAAGAGAAACCAAACCTTGATCCACAATTTTGATGAAGTAGTTGACCCGGAAATTTTCTTCAGATGTTAATATTACATTTTCTCCAACTTTTTCAAGCTCATCATCATGGTGTCGTTTCCTTTTACTAAGACGCTTTGTTTTAGCAGAGAAAACAAGATCAATTTCCATTTCAATAGCAATCCGTTTAGATTCTACTTTTGCCGCTTGAAAACTTGTTTCTCTATAGCTTTTAAAGAAAAGAACAAGTCCTTCTAGTTGAGCAAGAGCAATATCAATGATCCATATCTTCTGATTGTAAGATCTTGCTTACTTTGTTAACAACAAACAAAAGTTCATACCAAACAACCATTCCAAACAAAAACTCAAAGCTCCCAATTCCATGGGTTTCACTCATTCCAAGAGATTCAGCTTCACTTCTTGTTTTCGGATTATCACTATTTTCAGCCAAGTATAACAAAGCCTCTCGTATCTTTGGAGCTTGGAAACGTATAGGTCTAACGCTTTTGACGCGACTCTCCCACCGAGGTTGTGACAAGGGCTTGAGTGTAATACCATCCACAATCTCTCTGAAAACCTCAATATTATTTGTAGACGAGGAGAACAAACAATAGATACGCTGGATGATTCAGAGAGATTCCATACCAAACAACCATTCCAAACAAAAACTCAAAGCTCCCAATTCCATGGGTTTCACTCATTCCAAGAGATTCAGCTTCACTTCTTGTTTTCGGATTATTGCTATTTTCAGCCAAGTATAACAAAGCCTCTCGTATCTTTGGAGCTTGGAAACGTATTGGTCTAACGCTTTTGACGCGACTCTCCCACCGAGGTTGTGACAAGGGCTTGAGTGTAATACCATCCATAATCTCTCTGAAAACCTCAATATTATTTGTAGACGAGGAGAACAAACAATAGATACGCTGGATGATTCCAAAAAATGATATTGCCATCGTCGACGAAGTAGCGATATCTGCAAGTATCATATTCAAACTATGACAACCACATGGTGTGTAAACCGCCCTTGGATTAATTTCAAGCAATCTCTTTTGTACTCCTTTATTTTTTCCTTTCATGTTTGACCCATTATCATACCCTTGCCCTCTAATGTCGTCAATACTCAGCTCAAGATCAAGCAATACATCCTGAAGGGTCTCAAAAAGTCCTTCTCCAGTTTTGTCTTTGACTTCCACGAATGACAACAAAAATTCTTGGATCTTTGGTGAGTTCTCAGAAATATCCACACATCGGATAATTAAAGACATCTGATCCTGATTACTGATATCAGGAGTAGTATCAAGAATAACTGAAAAATATTTTGCACATCGAATCTTCTTTAAGATCAGTTGTTTGATCTAATTTCCAAGCATCTCTATCAACTCATTCTGAATTTTGTGACTCAGATAATGATAATGAGTTTCATGGTTATCAATCCGTCTAAAGTGTTCCTTTATCACTGGATCAAAATCTGCAAATACTTCAATCATGCCCAAGAAATTTCCATTATCATCATCTCGAATCTTATCACTGCTTCCACGAAATGCTAGATTTTTTTAGCAAGACCCTTTACCAATGCAATTATTCTTAACAAGACATCTCTCCAATATTTTTTATCTTTGTTAATCGCTTCTTGAAGTTGCTTATCAATAGTACAACTTGTCCGTAGTCTCACTTCTAGATCCATCCAACGAGTCATGCATGTGATATGCTTATGACTTCCTTCATGTCTGTGGAGCGTTTGTGATATATTTCTCCAATCATCATATCCATCTGTTTCCAAGTGATAATCAAACTTGTCTTGCTTGAATAATTTACAACAAAAGCAAAAAACCTTATTTTTTACTTTTGAGTAAACTAGCCATCGCCAATCTTGCTTTTCTTCATTCTTTAATATTCTTGTATAAGATGAATGAGAAAAACATCTATCATTAATAGGATCTCTTGAAAACTTATAATTAACCGGAAGTCTTGCCATTGGACCCTTTTCAACTAGATAATCTCTCAGCCTACTGTCAACATTTTTCCAATTCCTTGGATCACTAATATTCCCATCTATCGGATATTCCTTAACATCAAATTTATTCTCCTCTTCATTCAGAATATCGTTCTCGTTCTCTTTCTCGTTCTCGTTTACGTTCCCTTCACACATATCACTCTCAACTTCTAAATCTTCATCTGCGGTTTAGTTACAGTCACAAACTTGAACATCGAATTAGATAGAGATTTTGCTTCTCTTTCTTTTTCTTTCTTTCTCCTTAATTTTTCAGCACCACCCATAACTGATTTTAATGGCTTTGAACTCACTCTTTCCTACAATGAAAATATTTGTTAAATAAAAACCACTATGAATAAACAAACAAACTAAGCTAAACAGTAGACACGAAACAAAGTTAACAAAAAAACACTTAACTAAGAACGAAACCAATGAATGAATAATGAAACAAACTAAACACAAAAGTACAAAATCAAACATGAAACAAACAAACAATGAAACCATCAAAACAATAATCAAATTTCACTATTCTAAATATCTAATCTAAGAAGAAGACAACAATTCTTTCACATTTATGGGAACCGGAAACCATGAATCGAACAAGCAGAGCTAACTTTTGAGAATGTGTAAAGTAAAGTGTGATACAATACAAATTGATTTCAAATAAAATATTGACTAAGAGTTTCTAAATCAAAGGGAACCGGAAACCAGTACATATCAAACTCACCGTCACGGCTTGAACACAAAGATTTCACGATTCGAGAGAAGCTAACGCCGGCAAAAAAGATGAGATTGTTTGTGGGTCGAGGCCAAAGAAGAATAAAGAATAGGAAGTCGATGATCGACGACGATGATTAGGTTTTTAATTAATATTTTTTTGTTAATTTGCTTTTATTATATGTTTCCATTATTTAAGCTTTAAACTACTAATCGATATATTTAAAAAACAAACATCACGACATAATCATATAAGAATCTTTTTGGGCCATTAAAAAGACATTGCCACAAACCCATTATACTAGGGAAAACCTTAAGATTCATGGGCCAATTTTTTTCTTATACTTATATGGGCTGCAAACCCATGCTTGGCCTGCTTGCTCTCAAGGCCGGGCCTGGCTGCAACTCTTGAGGCAGCGGTACTATTATGCGACATGGAAGGCAGATGGAACGCGGTCAGTGGCAAATCAACATGTAGAAATGGTGGGTCAATTGACCTAAGATAAATTAAAGATATTAAATTGTTAAGGGTTGCACCTCCCAACCCGCGTTCAAATCCTTTCCACTACAGAAAAATTTGATTTTTTTTGTCTTTTATCAGATATAATACCCACCTAAAATTATTTCCTAGATCCGCCGCTGAACGCGGTACATGATGTTCTTGACTAGAGAAGGGTGTTATCTGGTAGATAGGAATTTCAGATTTAGAAAAGTACAATTGCGGTCCCTTGTAGTGATTATCACGGAGTGCATCATTACACGTTGCTTGATGGAGAGATGGTTGTAGATACATTTCGGGATGGAAAAAATTGGCGCCAGGCGAGGTGGTACCTCGTGTATGATTTGTTAGCAATCAATGGGGAATCAGTCACACACCTGCCTTTCAGTGAAAGATGGAATATTCTCAATAAAGATGTGATCAAACCCCGCAATGATGAGAAAAAAAGTCAAAGGTCATCGGTACATATACGAGACGGAGTCTTTTGGGGTACGAATAAAGGCTTTTTATCTACTCTCTGCTCTTGGAAAGGTTTCCAAGGACTTGATTCCCTCGCTTTCGCATGAAGCAGACGGTCTAATATTTCAAGGGTGGGACGATTCTTATGTTCCCCGGCGCAATTATGATCTACTTAAGTGGAAGTATCCAGAAAAAGAATTCGGTTGACTTTCTGTTGGATATGGGCAAGGATGGGCGCCGAATGCTCTTCTTGTATGAAGATGGGAAGAATAAGCTTATGGAAGGCTATTCGGTTGAGTTTAGAGGTGATGGTTGGAACAACACGTCCAGTTACAGGGGGAAGATCGTAGAGTGTACATGGGATAGGGAGAAAAAAGTATGGGTCGGAATGCGGATTAGAGTTGACAAAAATACACCAAATCGGGTGATAAAAAGCATAAATGACAACATCACGGAGGAGGTTTTGCTGCAGGAGATCAAAGAGATTATCCATCTTCCAGTGTACACTGAGCGGATTCAAATGGACAGCCAAGCAGCTGAACACCACAGGCATGGAAACCGCAAAGCCTGATGAAGAAACCATTTCAATCTACCATCATTGTCTGTTTTGGTTTGTAATACATTATTCAAATAAGATACAGATAATAATTTGGTTTCGATATGTTACAATAAAATAGAATTCTCCTCGTGTAAAGGAAGTTATTGAAAATTAGAGTTCGATTTAATCAGAGTATCTACTGCTAAAGAACTAAAAGGGCGTGTATAGAAAAACCACTCTCAGTATGTGAAAATGCATAAAAATGGCGTGCATAGAAAAACCATAACACCCCAAAAACTGCATAGAGAGTAACATGGAAGAAAGTGTTTGCCTAGGATCAAAGTTTCAAGCTTCTTAACGCAGATGAGATGAGCTGGAGCTTGGCCGGAGCTTTTTGCTTGTATTCTTTCTCTATTGCTGCTGCAGCCAAAGAGTGTAGCTCTGGGGCCGCTGCTGTTGCGTCTCTGTCCTCTTTGTTCCTGCCTTTTGAGAGCTGTGAAATGGCGGATGCACACTGAAAGAGGATAAAGTGGATTTGGTGATTGTTAAATAGAGGAGATCTGTAAAAATTACCATAGAAGAGCAGAAAGACTTACCAAACAGATTCCGAGAAGAGCCCTGGTGTTTTTGCCACCTGTTAAGTCTATGGTGGCAGCATAGTATTTTCTTGCCGAGATAAGGTTTTCTAGTCCACCAATTGTGTAGAGAACCTGGTTTGAAATCGAACACATAGGAAAGAGCGTTAGGAAAAAGAAGTAGTAAATTCATATGTGGTCTCTTTGAGGTTGTTGAACTTACATCCGCATATGCTAGGTGGTACAATGGAACAGTAGGCTGAGATAGAATGAGCTCTTCGTAGCAGAAAGCTGCTTGTTTGTACCTGTAACCGAGAAATAAACCATTGATTGGGTGGAAACACAGAGAGATAATCTGAAATAAAAAGAGATGATGTTACTAGAGTTACGCAACTCGTTCCTGCAACATAATTTGGAGGGGTGGGGGGATAGAAAGAGGTTTACATTTGCAAGGAAAGATAAATCTCTGCAAGTTCTCTCCATGCAGCATGATCAGCCATGAATCTACATACAAAAAAAAACTGATGAAGTGATCCCGACTGGTGGCTTTGCTCTACAGGCTAATTGGCATAAGTAAGCACTCACAATTCAAGATATTTGCTAAGAAGCTCAATGGCTAAGGAAGGCTTTCCTAATGCCTTGGTGATAGCCACCCTTCGTTTGTGTATTGCCTGTATGAGGAGACATATAAATTGTATATACAAATTGTGAGTAGTTTCATCAAAGAGAAGGTGTGAAAACTGACTTGGTCGAGTGGATTATCCTCCAAAAGGATCGCATAGGCTTCCTCAGCCTCTCCCCATAATCCGTTGGCTTCAAGCAGCAACGCCTCCAGCCTCCCTGAAAGATCCAACAATAACAAGTATACATGGAAATTGGATCAATTCTGCTTAATTCCAGAAGACAATGTTTACATTCTTGGTTATGATATTGCTCAAATTAGTCATTGCTGATATATTTTACTTACCAACCCTTTTACTGTCAGGAAATTTCCTCTGCAAAACCTTAATGCAATTCTGCAAAAAAATCCAAAGGTGAGAGTATCAACATCGATTTCCCACAAGCTGAAAGAAGCGTGAGATACACAGACCTGTGCGACATCAAGACATTGGCAGTCCATGGCTGCAACTGCCACCTGCTCGTATAGAGTCCACTCTAGACAAAAAGAGAGTGCATTTCGTTAGCCATCGAATCAATTCTCAAGTAAACGAGGGAATAGAAATGAAGAGACCATCTGGGCCGAGAGCAGATCGCTTCCCCGGATCATTCAGGATGGAGGAACCGTGCTTTAACACTTTCTCCGACCGGCGAACCTTGAGCTTACGGACGAGGCAAAGATACTCCCAGGCCCCGCCTCCGCCATTGTCGACCTGATTCTCCAGCTCCTTCAACTGTGTCTCCTCTCTTTTCGTCACCATCTCTCTCTCTCTCTCTCTCTCTCTCTCTCTCGTCTTTCTTTCTCCTTGCAACAAACTCCTTTTTCTCCGGTTCGGTTTATAATTGTACCGACCTAGATTAACCTTATCGAAAACGCTGCGTTTCAATCAATTAAAGACATCAACTAATGCAACTACTTTACTTGGTACTTGAACAATGTGGAACAAAAACGACATAGACTCTTGGATTATCATTTGTATCAGGTACATGGGTTAGCTTCAAAGAACACTGCCTACTTACGTGTCCAACAATTTCTATCAACTCGTGGAAGCATAGCATCATGCCCTCCACAAAGCTCTTTCTCAATCTTCCAGCTTACTAGTACTAGTTTCCTTAAAGCTCTTGGACAACCATATCGCCGTTTCTCGCGGAGATACTTTTCCCGGACCAAACGGCTTCAGTAACACATTCAACTCATCATACCTCTCATCTATAAGCAATCTTGCGCTGAATTCAAGCAGTCCCTCCAGTGCCTCTGCCCGTTGCCGATATGAGCTAGGGTCGAATCTTTGTCTCCTTGATGCCCCCGACGAAGCTCTGCTTGACGCTCCAGCTGTCGCATTCTGATCAGAAAATTCACTTTTGTTCTCTCCTTCTGGTTCAAGTGTGAATTTGTCTTTTGTGATTGAACAGTCTAGTGGTGCCTCTGGAGGTGGGCTGTATGATCCTCTCGACGATCCTTTCTTCTTACGCACAACAGGTGTGAAAGGCATTTCTTCATATGAAGCTAGCGGGAATTTGATCTTGTCGATTCTTGGCGAGTTCACAGACACATCTGGAGATTTTAGCTGATGGAGTATACCAATACTCGCCTTGTACAAGGAGTCATTTGTTCCTTTTGCAGGTTTATGCGAAACAGGCAAGGAGGCTCTACGAATCTCTGTCGCTGGTTTCTGACACATAAGATCGAAAAAAATGTGAACAAACTGAAGCAGCAATCAGTACAATAAGGAGCATTTGGACGAATCACTTACACTCTTAGGCTGGTTTGATCGCACTGGCACATATTTTGAACTGTTAGAAACCCCTGAATTTTTCGAAACAGCCGGTCTACGAACAATAACTCCACCATTGTCATTGGCAGACAAATCCACTGGCCTGTGCCTAGTTAAATATGTGTGAACAGGTTTAACAGAAGAAACAGAATCTTCCTGGTCCACTCCGAGCCTGCTTGGACCAAAGCTCTTGCTTTTGCCAGAAGGACGCCTTCTCTGCTCAGGATAGCTTCTCCTCCTTGTGGATTCAGATTCTGGTAATTGAGCAGGCAATGTATCGTGTCCCCGATAGCTCAGCTTGAGAAGAACATGTTGAACATAGGGCTGAAGCAGCGGCTGTCTGAGAAGATCAGAAGCCTACACAGAAGAAAATAAATGTTACTCATTAGGTTTGTACAGCTCAGACTAAATGATCCCAAATGCCACAGAATTGTGCGTACGCTTGGTCTGAGTTCTGGATTCTTCCTGAGCATGCTTTTAACCAGACCTCGGCTGGAGAAAGCAGGAATACAAATCATATGGAAGTTGTTGCGCTATTCAATAAGCTCTAATAGTTTCACATTACAAATAAGAATCTACACTTACAAGGCAGTAGAATATTGCGCAGGAAGTGGAGCAACGATCGATCTGTTTATCCTGTTGATCAGCCCTTGCATGTCCTAAAATGCAGAAAGATGTAATGAATATTAGAACATCATAAACATAAGACAAAGGAACGTGATCTTGAAGGTGGATGGAGAAGAATTTACAAAGGCTTTGAATGCCGGTTTCAGAGCCGTCATCTCATACATACAACATCCTGAATGAAATGAAACGAAGTTAGACTCCGATGAATTTTGTTGTTATATAGAGTAAAAGTTAATGTCTTAGCCATGAATGAGAAACTTGCCCAGCGACCAAATATCAGACTTTGACCCATATGGAATATCAGCAAGAAGCTCAGGGCACATGTAGCTTGGCGTTCCAACCACCTGATATAAAAGGGTAACAACCAAATATGAGACCAGAAACAAATCATTGGAGATATCTGAAATCTATACTTACTGAAGAAGCAAGGTCGTCTGATGTCAAGATCTTGGCCAGCCCAAAATCACCTACAGAAGTCATAAACCCAACTGTGTCATGCAGAATGGAAAAAAGGATAGAAAATTGACATATTTGCTAAGCATCTTACCTAGACGTATATCTTGATCCTTTGTCAAGAATATGTTTGAACACTAGATCAAACCAGTAGAGTTTGTATTAGTAAGATTCGAACACGGAGATTATAAACAATTGTGTTCTCTCGGAACCAGATATCACAACCAACCTTGACATCGCGATGGAGAATGTGACTGACGTGTAAGTATTCAAGAGCCATTAAGAGTTGTACAAGCCACTTGCAGAGTATCTGAAAACAAAAAAGATTCAGAACTTTATGTAGTAAATCTTTCTCAGAAAACACTTCAGAGATGTGTGTAACACCTCTTCTGAGAATTCTACGCCGTTGGCTTTCTTTATTGCTTCGGCCCTGGGATGCAGACGAAACAATGTCTCAGAAACCCCTCTAGTGTCTAATGTGCAAAATTTTCTGAGAAGGAAACAATAACTTACATGTCACCGCCTTTGCAATAGCCTATGACAATGCACACATAGCAGCCCTGAAAACACACACCAGATAGCCGATTACATACTTTTATATGTATACAAATACCCATCTAATGAAGTTATACAGAGGCTTGCAGAATGTACTTTTTCAACCCAAGAATCTTTATATTCCACAATAAATGGATTTCGTATCTTTGAGATCAATTCCATCTACAGAGGAATAACAATGAAAACTGTTAGTCAAAGAATCATAATCTGTAGCATTGCTTTGAAGACTGATGGCATTCATAAATGAGCGCATATCTGTAGTTGTTAGATTAAAGATGATATTAGCTTAATTAACAGTGTAATAGCTGTTTACAGTGTTCAACTTCATATCGGAAACAATATTAACCAGCATGAGCCATATTCTACACCTAGCTCCTTCTTCAGCTCAGTAACTGTAAGAAACTATAAAACTTGCTTGATTTATGTGTGAAATATTCCACATTTTGTTTTGGTTTCCACATAAAGATTTGGCCTCATGAAAGCAAATACGTAACTGAGTGTCTTTGTAACACATTGCGTTGGAGAAGAGAGTAGAATTAACCTCTTGATGAGCAGATCTTCTTGTTCTACCAGTCTGCCTAGCCAACCGGATTTTCTTCAAAACATACCTTCCCGACATCAGAAGACAAAAGAGAATCAGTTGCAGACACACATGACATTAAAACATTGCACAGCCAGTTTCCATTAAAAGTTCTTACAGTTTCTTCTCATGCTTATGCCTTACAAGAAGAGCAGAGCCAAAGGACCCTTTCCCAATTTGTTCAAGAACCTCGTAATGCTCCATTGACGAACTCCTTAAAAGATGAATCTTCCTGAATAGAATCTGTAGCCAAATGAAGAGAAACGGAAACAGCAATGAGCAAATCAACACTAACCGTACCTTTCCGGACATAAGAAGTCCGCTAAAAAGGTGAAAAGATTTAGTGAGCTAATAAAGTGAACTCTTGCACGAATCTTCTTCTACGTTCGTTTTTATTATTATTTTGTTTGTGTGAAAATCGCCTGCCGACCCACCAAACTTAATAAAGTCAATTTGCCACGAAAATGAAATGTTTAGAGGTAAAAGCTTAGAAAAGAAAGAAAGGTATCCACATCATGAAAACCGACTCTTTCTATTAACACATGCCAAATTAACAAACACAAACACAAATTGTTTTTTTTTGTCTTGTTCAAGCTCAAATCTTTATTGCAATAATTGAGGAAATTTCCAAATCGTTTCTCTTCGCATTCACGAAAATGAGAAAACCCATTAAATGTTTCGGCAGATTAAACACAAAATATGACTTCTTGAGTTCGAAACTGAAAGAGCAGAGAGCGAACCTAAAAAGCGTCGGTGAGAGATTCGAGGAATGTGGTTGCGGCATTTCACGGGAAGAAGCTACAAAACGGCACCGTTGTGGAGGAGAAAGGGCATCGGAAGCTGGTGAAGAAGCTGCTTCGCCATGAGACCTGCTCTTTCTCTTTCTCTTTCTCTTTCTCTCTCTCTCTCTCTCTCTCTCACTGAGGAAAACGACAGAGTTACCGTGAGCGACGTAAATCGACTTTCTTTTTTCTTTATAAAATATCCTGACACATTATTAAATATATAATGTGTCATTAATTATTTAATATAACGCCGAAACCAAATATGTATTAAGATTTGCATTTTCTTAAATAATTGGTCAATTTTAAATTCATACTAGTCCTTGTGAGTCATCCTCATATTATCATCTTTATTATTTGCGTCTTCATTTAATCAAACAATAAATCTGGTTTAGTGGGGGATGAATTTTTTCAAGATTTTTGAAATTTTCATTTTTTATTTTTATGGGTATGTGAGTTCTTGTTTACTTTGTTTTTTCAAATATTGTTTTATTGGTTTTATGGATTTTATGTAAAAAAGTTGTTACTCAATAAATTAGATATCGACGATTGATTGTAAAATTGTATTAAAAAAGTTATGGAAATAAATAAGTCTTATAAATAATGAAGAATAAAACGGCTGAACGGACAATTGTGCAAAAATAAGCTCGTTCGAACAAATGCTAAATCAGAGCAAGTAAGAGCATGAATATGATAAGATTTTCTAGAGTATCATGATTTAAAAACTAATTATTGGGATGATTTTTGCGTAAATCGTCTCATCTGGGTGATCCGATTGATATGGATCAGCAGAGACATGTGGCAGGTTCTAATTGGACCGTATCTTTTAGGGGTTGGGGGTAAATCCAAAATAATTTTCATTCTCTCGATTCTTCTTCTCTCGCAAACTCTGTTGTTTGGTGCGACTGCGAAAGCGACTAGAACGGCGAATCCATCGGTGAATCGTGTTCTCTTTAATGGTGTATGTCTCGAATCATCTTCACCATTTTTTTTGCCATTGGAGAAGATCACTGGTTCTTCTTTGATCTCAACTCGAATTTGAGCTTTGTTTTTGTTCTGAGTTTGTTTATCTTAGTAGGGTTTCTTCATCAAGTAAAATGAATTTAGATTTTAAAAATTCATTGAACTGATTGGCCTTTTCTGATTTTATAGCTTTGATTCATATCGATGTGTGATGTTTTTATACATTGCGTTAAAACTTGTAATTGTTATGAGGCTTGAGGTTTTTGAGATGTTTATGTTCATAGCTCTGAGTGTGTTTTCAATAAACTGTGTCAAAAATTGTGACTGTTATGAGACTTGAGGTTTTGGAGATGTTTAATTTTTGATTTGGTGTTTGTGTAGTTTACATTACGCCAATGAAGGGGATGAATCGTGTTCAATCTGACACGGGGTTCAGGAAGACACTTCAAAGGATGGACCAGCGAGGACCCATTAGCGACGAAAACTAGTATCATATCGTGAGTTTCAATGAACATGAGTTTCAATTGAAGAGGATGAATCGTGTTCAATCTGACACGGGTTCAGGAAGACACTTCGAAGGATGGACCAGCGAGGACCCATTAGCGACGACTCGACCCATTAAGTGCACTAGCCGACCTAGGCTAATACAAGTAAAAAGAAAGACTTAGCTCGGATAAAAGAAAATACTTAGAATTTTTTTTTTATTATCTTTTAGAAGATTTTACATTTATCATTTAGGGTTATTTCGACCGACTTTGTACTTGTATAAATACTTGATGTGTTTCTCCAATTTGAAGACATCGATTTCCATAGAAATTCTATACACATCTTTTGAGCACTTATTTTCTTGGTGATTTTACGCTTAAATCTAATTTCTCTATTCTTTGGAACGATATCAGAGTGTTGCACAATCCGACATCATCAATGATTCCAAGAAACTTGCTCCCATTGATGAAGAGCCGAAAGCAGCTAATCCAAATAATGTCCAAAATTTAAAATTACCAAGTGGACACTCTCGTAGTCGCCACAATATAAGTAAAAAAACCTCTCATCAATAAATTTGACCTAATCATGGCTCATACAATCTCCACTAAGAAGGTTTCTTTTCGAAAACACTAAATTAATGTCGTTTTATTTTTAACTTTCAGATACTAATAACTCACGCAAATACGCAACATTACAGGGTTCAAGTTGTGAAACATGCATTTAGGTGCATTGAAACTCATGTTCAAAAGAAAAATTGCAATTCCATTTTTACATTCGTTCTTCTGGGATGGTCTGCCAATACAAATTATATCTCTCATCATCTTCATTGTATAAAGGTATGTTGGTCATATCAAGTGGATGTCATTACTTTGCACAACAATACTCAGCTAATCACTTGTGCATTTTTTTCAAGCAATCTAATGAAACTTAATTTTTTTTTTTTGTCTAAACATCTAACTATTCTTTTTACAGAATAACTCTTTGGTGTGGTGTGCTTCGTACACAAATATGTCTTGTTCATGTCTCTCCATAGATAATCTTGGGTGAATTCAATGAGACTTTAGCTTTGACTTTAAGCGTTCTAGAGTAATAAATACAATGTTCATCATACGGGAACATGTGAATTTGAAGATGTAGTATTAAACTGTGGGCTTGCTTGCTAACTTAGCATTCCAAGTTCAAACCTTCACCTGGTGAGATAATATGCCAGATAACCTTATTAGAAAAAGTTAGATCGAGCCTTAGTCAATGATTACTAGTTTACTTATTACTGTCGATCCTTTGCAATGATCGATTCCTAGACCCTTCAGGTTCTTCAACTATCTTGACCATTATCATAAGTTTATCAATTATGGAACGATGTTTTCTAGGGCATGCCTGAAGTCTCAACTAATCTTAGGACCTTAAGATCTTTTAGACAATATCATATCTCATGCTCCACTCTAAAGCTAGCTTTCATCGTTTTCGTGGGAAATTAAAAGCTCGAAAACTCCTGTTACAAGCACTATATCGGAATAGTTGCATTTGAAACTGTGTGACTATGCATCTTTGTTTTCCAATCTTGATGTCTCAACTCAGGAGGCAGTAATGAGATCATTGGAAAGGTGGTAGCACTTAGCATCCATTGAAGAATAATTACATAGACATATATAACAAATCCAATGGTTACGTGAAAGATATCAGAACATTGTATTTTCCATAAAGTATCGTAATTTAGACCCTCAAAGAATGCCATAAGAAAAACCACAACAACTTCTAGGCATCCTAACTGATTTCGATTGACATCAAGCATGATGCAGTATGGTACTCCCATAATTTCCTCAAGCATCTCCTACAAATTTTCAATTTCCGACATGATTTTTTGGCAACTTTGCTTTACGTATTATGGTATATATGTAGTGGTATTAAGTTATCAATTCTCTAATCGTTTGACGGATTAAAAAATGATGCAGCGCATAATTAGGTTTAAGATAATTATGTATTATTTCCTTTTTATGTATTTTAGTATATTTCCTATTTTTGTTAGAACTAGGGTTTTCTGGTTTTATTATAAATAAGCCTTTCAGGCCTCCTATTGTATTCATAATTGATGATTTGATTAATAAAGAGCTTTTGCTTTTGAGGGAGATTATTCTCTATCCCTTGTATTGATTTGATTAGGTTCATCACTCAAGAAGCAGGTCCCAAGAGAGGATTCTTTGAATCCCTTGGTTGAGCTGGCAGGTCCCAAGCGAGGATTCCCTTGAATCCCTTGGTTGAGCTGTTTATCGTTGCTTCTGCTCCATCAGTTATATCTTATCTGATGGTTGTATGAGCTTCACTCTTGATGCTGCCGAGGAGCTTGGCGTCCCGGAGGTTCTTTTTTGGTGCCTAATTATGCGCTTGATGCAGCGCATAATTAGGTTTAAGATAATTATGTATTATTTCCTTTTTATGTATTTTAGTATATTTCCTATTTTTGTTAGAACTAGGGTTTTCTGGTTTTATTATAAATAAGCCTTTCAGGCCTCCTATTGTATTGATTATTGATGATTTGATTAATAAAGAGCTTTTGCTTTTGAGGGAGATTATTCTCTATCCCTTGTATTGATTTGATTAGGTTCATCAATCAAGAAGCAGGTCCCAAGAGAGGATTCTTTGAATCCCTTGGTTGAGCTGGCAGGTCCCAAGCGAGGATTCTTTTGAATCCCTTGGTTGAGCTGTTTATCGTTGCTTCCGCTCCATCAGTTGGTATCAGAGCCATCCTCTTTGATTTCTTAATCAGAGAACAATTCTGGTGATCATGGTGAGTGATAGTAACATCTATCCTTTCGTGGACGAAAGTCCTTTTGTCGAGAGAGAAGAGATCCATGAGATCTATAGAGAGATTCATGGTGATCCTATCTTCGATACCTATGAAGAAGATGTTAGGGTTTTTGACTTTGTATTTCGAGAAGATGATTTCAAAAATTTGACTCGTGCAAAATCCGGGCGTTATCGGATCTGTGCAAAATCAGGGTTGAATTCGTTCTGTGCGAAATTCGTGCAGTTTCAGGTTTCTGAAGAGGAGATATGAAGATCAAGCTAAGAAGATCGTGTTGATGCCAAGAACACGATTGAAGATTCGAGGACGAATCTTTCTTGGCCGGCGAGACCTGATGCAGCGCATAATTAGGTTTAAGATAATTATGTATTATTTTCTTTTTATGTATTTTAGTATATTTCCTATTTTTGTTAGAACTAGGGTTTTCTGGTTTTATTATAAATAAGCCTTTCAGGCCTCCTATTGTATTGATTATTGATGATTTGATTAATAAAGAGCTTTTGCTTTTGAGGGAGATTATTCTCTATCCCTTGTATTGATTTGATTAGGTTCATCAATCAAGAAGCAGGTCCCAAGAGAGGATTCTTTGAATCTCTTGGTTGAGCTGGCAGGTCCCAAGCGAGGATTCTCTTGAATCCCTTGGTTGAGCTGTTTATCGTTGCTTCCGCTCCATCAAAAAACATATCATATTAGAACCAAAAAAGCATGCAAGTTCTCCATCATAACAATTTGGACCTTATTGTATCAACTCGAAACCAAGATAAAACTATTTGTATTGGAAAATGAAAATTTGGGTATTGAGGTAATGTGTTGGTGGGGAAACTCAGTCCTAACTAAGAGAAGGTTTTAAAAGCTTTGACAAAGTAAGAAGTGTTTGACGCTTCCATGGGTCGATAGTAGATATAAACGATGGTGGGCGCATTTTAGGATTATAATCCTTACCAGCATATGAATTAAAAAGAATAAGAAAATTTTAATCTTTTTCGAAAAAAGAAAAAATGAAACTTAGAAAATAAAGTAGGGATGTGGTATAAATAGATCTTTAAACACTTCATAATTCTCCACAGACTAAATATTTAAATACCGAGAGAGAGAGAGAGAGAGAGAAAGAGAGAGATATAGAACTCTACGTAAAAGAAAACTTGTCGTCCTAAGGTAGCATCACAATTTAGAGGTAAGGTGTGATCTTTAAAGATTTTCTATCTATGGTTTTAGTGTTCATCTATTCTTTAATTTCGTTGGATTACATTTTGGGTGATGGTCAAATTTCTGAGTCGAGCATGGTTGAGATATACTCTCGCGTCCATGGCTCGACTAGGATTCAAGTGAGAGGTAAAGAGATTTTGTAATGATTCCATTAGGTATCACATATGAGGTGATACTCAAGTAATTGGTTTGGTGTGAGGAAGCTCTGCCCATATACTAGCTTTGTAGATAAGGTTTTGGTAATAAGGTAGTGTATAAACTAGTCTGATAAATGGCTCGAACAAATATAGATGTTGAACGACTTTTACGCATAAGTTTGAAAGTGTATTTTGCTTGAGTTTTAGAAATGTAGAGATTGAATATGAAGATGGAAGATGTACCTGGTTTGAGAGACATTATATGTCACTCAAGAAGTACCCCATGAAGCAACAGACCTGGAACAAGATAGTTGAGCTCGACCAACGAGTGAAGGTAGCTAAGCTGAACGATTTAGAGGATTCTAGAAGCGTGGAAAATCAGCTTCTAGGCGATTCACATTACGAAGACTAAAGATTATCTCTAAGAAGACTAAAGATTATCTCTAAGAGGATAATCCCGCAAGCGAGAGATTTGGATTTATCTCCACATAGATTTGGTGCTCGTCTCTACATGTATAAACATGCACGAGCATTGTATGTGCTTATACCAAAGAGCCACAAAATCCTAGAGTGATGTAGACTAGCGAAGAGTCTAGCTCATGATCGATTAGCTAAGAAAAAATCATCTATTAAAGAATGGTAGGCATTGTAGTGTTGGATACCATAAGAACTTATAGTTGCACTCTTGTTCTAGTGGATTTATTCTAGACATGGTCTCGAGGACTAGGGAAAACCGAACATCGTTAACAAACTGTGTCTCTTTTTTATGCACACTCGATTTCAATATTTTCTCATCGCTCAAACATAAATCTAGCACCAAATCTGCATTTAGAAAGTTATCATGTCAGAGAGTTAGAGAAAGTATGGTTTGGTGAAAGTCTTCATTGGGTTGATGATTATGTATTGTGGTCGGCTAGGAATTTACCCAGGTAAATTTTGAATAAAACGAGGGTATTGTTTAGGTGACAACAATTATTGCTCGATTAAACCCTTTTAAACACAAAGCAAGCTATGATTAAAGTTTAGATTGAGAGACTATGATTTTTACTCGATGGCTTGCTTGTTTGCTTGGTAACGGTTACTTGATAGAGATGATAAGTGAACTGCACAAAATTGGTTCGACAAATTCAAAGTGTTGCTTGACCAATCCTATTTAAATATTTAGAAGAGACTATGAGTAAGTTTTCGATTGATAAAATTAGATTTTTGTTTGAGGAATTTGATTTAATTCTCATCCGTAAAAAATGGTGGAACATGACTCATATTGAGTTGTACTTGATCCAATTTTATTATGTCTCAAGTAAAGCCAACGCTTTTTTGGCAGTGGATATCCCCGTATAGCCATAAATGTTGTAATATGTACATATTGAGATAGTCGTTTCACCTTACATTAACCACAAAGAATGTAACTAATTACACTATATGAAATATTTTGTCTATTTCTTGAGACCCTATAACAAGTGCCTTAAAGTTTAATATAAGTAATATGTATGATTGTGAACCATACAGTTGTTTGATTTTTGTATCATAATTTTAAAATAAAAGAAGATTTAGGTTAGTTTATAATGCTCTGGTTACTAAATAAACGACATGGCAAATAAAAAGTGTATGTTTGCTTGCTTATGTGTTTCCCTGATTGAGGACACAAAGACCTAGTTCGCAAATACTAATGAAACGGAAGCTTTTAGGGATAGAACTAGATCCGTTGATTATGAGAATAGCCGGAAACTAGGGTTTGAGAGTCCTCCTGTCAGGGCTTTCACAAAAGCTCTTACGGTTAGTGAATACTCTTCACAGTGGTTTATCAAAACCTCTTTAAAATCTTTCGATTAATAATTCATCAATAACTGAATACAACTGGAGGCGTTAGAAGGCTATTTATAATAAAGCATAAAACCTCATATTCGTGACGAGCAGGCCGACGCGTTTCGATATGTCCTAGCAGATTTTTAGCAAGATCTAAGAGATGTGTTACGAACCTCGGTAGAAACTGCTCTCCGCACTGTGATTCAGGTGCAAGCGCAACAACCAGCACATGTTCCGCCTCATCATAACGATCTGTTGGTCGCCAAGGAGGATGAAGAAGATGTTTTTGTGGACGAAAACCCTTTAGCACGACTAGAAGAACAGCCGGTTGCTCAACCGCATCGCGCTGTTGTGGTTCATAGGGAGGAGGATCGCCGATGGGAGTCTGGGTTTAAGCTCGATCTTCCCGATTTTCATAGTAGTCTCCAACCTGAGGAATTGTTGGACTGGATCAATTCTGTTGAAGAACTCTTAACCTTCAAACAAGTGCCTGAAGAGATGCGTGTTCCCTTAGTTGCAACACGGTTCAAAGGACGAGCATCAGCTTGGTGGCAACAAGTGAAGGAGAAGAGAATGCGTGAGAATAAGGGAAGAATTACCTCTTGGGAAAAGATGAAGCATCTCTTATCGTTTTTACCCTTAAACTATTCTCGAGCGATTTATACTCGACTACAAAACCTGCGTCAAGAAACGAAATCTGTGGATGAATATGCCTCTGAATTTTTTTTTTTTACTGGAACGAAATTCACTTTTAGAAACAAAGGACCATAGTGTGTCACGATTCATAGGCGGACTTCGATCTCAAATTCAGAATATGCTGTTACAATTCTCTCCGAATTCGGTATCTGAAGCTCACCAGAGAGCTCTTTTTATTGAGCAACAAATGCGTAGTTCTTTTTCTTCATGGGGGTACAGGCGGAAATAAAGCACGAATGGGTTTGTCGTCGGACACCAGTTCTTCGGGACTGAATGACAACACCACGATAGGTCGAGCTCTCGATAACTGAGATGGAGCAGCCATGGCGAGAAAGAACAGACCATTAGTTGTTAAATGTTTTTCGTGTGTAGAACAAGAGCATCGACAATCGGCTTGGCTTAATCACGGCTGTCGGGTTTGTTAGCTGAAGAAGAAGCTGAGTCTGAGGAAGAGCAAGAAGAAATTATAGTTTCAAAGAAGAAGATGACGTCTTTGGTGATACATGACTTGTTTTGTTAATTCGGCGCAATTGTCTCTTACTAGTGGGTGTAAAGGAATCTTGGGCCAAGATTCTTGGCTACGTAAAAATCTATTTCGTTCTACTTGTATTCTAGGTAAAGTTTGTCGCCTCATCATTGATTCAGGGAGCTGCACCAACGTAATTTCAGAAGAGGCGGTAAAGTTCTTCCTACGTTTTAGCTTTCAATCTTATCCTACTAGTCTTATAAATAAGACCTTCTTTGTTTCTTGTAATTCAGCTTTTGATTAATAAAACTTGAGATTACTCTCTCTTTCTTGTTCTCCTGTTGAGTTCGAGATAACGACCCTAAGAAGCTTAGCAATCCTGTTGATTCTTAGCTTCCGTGTCGTCTATGTTTCAATCTCTACAACAAATATCGACTATAAGGGGTTTGAGGAGTCACCGAGGACTAGTAATGTTCAGAGTGACCAATGCCACGACAACAATACTGTTTTTAAAGTGAGAACCAAGTCTATTTCTTGTTGTTGGGCATCTACAGTAACAACGCTTGGATTAAAAAGAGATTCAAGTAAAATCGTCATAAATATGGGGCAGCGTAATGTCACAATGAAAAAGACTTGTTTACCTACATTTATATATGTACTAGATTAAGGTCTGCGTTGATACGCGAATAATCATATTAAAATTATTTGTATAAATATTTAATTTTTAATTAGTAACCCGTTATATTACTAAAATATTTTGAAATACTATTTAAACATGGATCTTAAATCATTGGATATCAATTTTTTTTTTCATGTTATAATTCATATCATGTGGATTCTAAAATATATATAAGTATAATTTAACTCATATTCTTAATATTCTTAATAGCAAAGGGGAAAAATACTATATTCTTACCCATATTCATATATATTAATTATGTGATAAAATCGTAGAACAATTTAAATAATGTAGAGTTAAATGATAAAGCATAAATTTCATGTTAATAATCTCATAAAACCTATAAAATTATTTTAATAGTAAATTTATTGTTATTATTTTCTTAACTTGTATAATTTGTATTCCATACAATATTTTTAAAGACATTGAAAGTACCAATATTGTCTTAAGGGAAAGAATTTCATTTGTTGTGATATTCTATAATTATGTCGAAAAGTATGTTTATAGATTATTTGTGTTCTTCAACATGGTTGTGCATATCTTAAATTTTTAAATTTAAATGTCCATACTCTTTCTAATTTGTTTTTGTTTTTATGTTTATATATTCTAATGTTTTATGATTTATTCTCTCTATATTTTGTTTTACAACATATATTCCGATTTCTATCATCTTTCTACTTTCTTACGATTTATATTTTCTCGATTTTTTTCTTAGTTTTATATAACTAATTAGACGATTAAAAATTATAGTTATTTTTCCTAATTAGTTTAGATTATTAAAAAAATCTTGTTTTTCAGATTAATTTAGACTATTATAAATTTTATTTTTACCATTTGATTAGTTATTTAACCATTATTTTGTTAATTTCTATTTTTAATTAATTTTAAAACTTAACACATGTCATCATTTCAATATGTATGAGACATACGTCATAATCTCACGAATTACAGTTTTACTTATTTATCGAACATACCTTTTTGATATAATAAGATATGAGTATCTCAAAATGTTATTTTTTCGTATGATAAGTGTCAATATTTTATGCCGTTTGAGAAGATCACTCAAGAAAAGTTGATATTTTCTGAATAAAAAAGCTAAAGTTAATTTATGGAAGATTTCTAAATAAAAGAGGATTATTGAAAGTCTGCTTGAAACGAAAGTCAAAGCTCTTAGAAACTGCCAATGTTCTTGAATTTTGTGACATGTTTCATGTAGTTGTTATTTCGAACAACAAAATCATATGCATGTGAAAGATAATTATACTACTTGGTGAAATATGGGGTGGTTTCCAAAATAACCCAAAATTTGAAGTCAATTACAAATCTATACCCCATTTTCTCTCTTATCAAATTGTTTTCAAAAAAACCAAAACAATCAACTTATTTACGGAAATGCCATTATATCTGATTTTTTTTTTTTTTTTTGAAAATCAGACATTTGATTTCACAAACAAACACCCAATTATATCAACTTATTTACGAAAATGTCATCGCCATCAAGTTTCACAACCACCATGAACAACCAAATTGAAGCTCTTCAATGCATCTCCATCTGATTTTTGTGCATAAATAGATCACAAACCAACTTATAGCTTCATCAACTATCATTTCATCTCCAATTTCATCCAAAACACTATGTAAATGAGCATTTGAAAAATTATCTCACTCACAATCTCTTGAATTTTCGTGGTTTTTACTAGATAATGTCTGGGCTTCGTAGTAAACAGTTAGAGTAGGGATTTTGTGTGTTTAAACGAGCTAAAAACAGGGATCTACGGCGAAACGGAGCTAAAAACCGTATTTTCCGATCTGGTTCAGAAGAGTAGACTTCGTCGGACGTCTGCTGGTCAACGAGAGGTTAGATTTACAATTGACTTTTTTCAGATTTTTTACGTAGACTTCTCATAGAAGTCTGCTTGTGCTCCTTTATTCTCCTTTGACAACAAAAAAAATTCAGTAGACTGCCCGGGAAGTCTACTTAAAAAATGGGTTAGTTTCGCATTTGACCAAAATGTTGACTTTTTTTAGCAGACTCTGTACGCGATTCTACTAGCAGACTTCCCTCAGAGTCTGCTCGACTACGTTTAGGTTATTTTTTGCAATTGACTTTTTGTTGACTTTTTTGAGTAGACGCTATTTAAAGTCTACTGTATACGGTGAGGTTAGTTTTGCGATTGACCAAAATTTCGGACATTGACTTTTTGAAAATATTTAGAGTAGACTTCCCCAGACGTCTGCTACAAATTGAAATTTCAGCAGACTTCTGTGGAAGTCTACTCGTTAATTAATTCGATATTTGGTCAAACACAAAACTAACCTGTTTTTTAAGCAGACTTCTTTTAGACTCTACTCAAAAAGTCAAAAATAAGTCAATTGCAAATGTAACCTCTACTGTTCCAGTAGACTTCAACCGGCAGTCTACTAGTGTGCGTAGACTTCCGTTTGATGTCTGCTAGATATTTATGGTATTAGAAGTCTACCGCGGAAGTCTACTGTAAAAGTCAATTGCAAATATAACCTATTTTTACAGCAGACTTCTGGAGAAGTCTACTACTAAAAGTCAACATTTTGGTCAAATGCAAAGATAACCTCGGTAGACTACAATTAGGGTCTACTACGCAAAAAGACTTCCGTTAGAAGTCTACTGGGTTTTGCCGTAATTGCAAAAACTAACCCATTGGATAGACTTCTACAGAAGTATACTAGTAAACGTTAAACGCAGTCTTCTGGCGCAGACTGCTGGTGAAGTCTGCGTTTTTACGTTTTTTAAAAACGAATTTATAGCTAATATATAATATATTTTCAAGATTTTCTTGCTCTCACGTGTGTGTTTTAAATGCAATATTTATGGTGTAAATCAATTTTCTTGTTTGAGTAGTAATTAGCTTTTCACGGTAGACTTCTTCAAGAGTGTACTAGTACACGGCATGGGAAGTCTGTATTTATGTTTTTAGTAAAAAATTAATTTAAAATTATGTATAACGAAATTTTAAGATTTTATTGGTTTCAAATGTGTGATATATTATTGCTGTTTTTATGTACTAGTTTGACATCTTCAGCTGTAATGAAACCTTTTATTTCTGATTAATTAGTTTTTCACAGTTTAGTAGACTACCGTTGAAGTCTGCTATGATTTTTGATTACTAATGTGTTTCCTATTTGTTTTTACAGAGAATGGTTCAATTAGCTGTTGTCTTTGGAGAATGGATTATGAAAGATGGGGTGTGGCAGTTTGTTGTTGATAATCTTAGAGGAGGAAGACTCTTCTTCTTGAGTGATGGTTGTACCCATGGTGATCTTCTTGAGATGGTACAAGTTGATTATGAGCTTGACAAAAAAAGAGAGTTGGTGGAGATAACTTATTCACTCCCAGAAACAATGATGCAACATATGGCACCGGATACACCTCCAGTGCATGTCACAAATGATCGACAAGTTCGGAATTTGATCGAACTAAGTAGAGCGCATGTTATACGTCTTTGTGTCTCGAGTCAGTTCGAGATAGATGGTGGCAACGATGAGTTCGATGAAGCTTCAGACGATGACGATGACGAGGGTGGAGATGAGGAGAACAATGCGATTGGAGATGATAACGAATTCTCCGATGGTACAAGAAATGGGGATAATGATGCGATTGGAGGTGACGATATTGAAGATGGCGATGGTGTGAATTCTATCTCAATAGATGGTGTTGGTATCAGTGAGGATTACAGTTTGTACGGAAAATTGCAAGATGATGTTGGTGGGATTGAGCGTTGTCTTGGCGTCGGAGGAAGATCAAATACAACATGGTCTTGGTCTGATGGTATCTTTGTCGGACAAAGTTTTGCTAACAAGGGTGAGCTACTTAAAGAGTTGCGATTGACTGCCGTGATGGGAAGATTTGCATTTTAGAAATTACAAGTCCACTAAAACTTTGTTTGTCGGTAAGTGTTGCGTGAAAGGGTGCAAGTGGAAAGTCCGAGCGGGTGTGAAGAATGAACGAAACTGGTTTTGGGTGACAAAGTATCTGAAAAACCATACATGTCAACTATCGGAAAGAATAGCTCACCGGAGACGCGCTACTCCAAAGTACATTGGTAGGTTAGTTATCGAGCGCGTCGGAATAATCGATGGAATAACTCCGAAGCATATACAAGATTCGATGAAGGTGATGTTTGGTATGAATCTGGATTATACCACTTCGTATAGATCATTGATATACGCCCAAGAATTGGTTAGGGGAACTGCTGAACATGGTTATGAAGATCTCCCATCTTATTTTCATATGATCAAGGAAGCAAATCCGGGAACAGTGACCGCTCTTGAGATTGATGCAGAGAATAGATTTAAGTATCTATTTATATCATTCGGAGCCTCCATAGCTGGTTTTCAATATCTTAGACGAGTAATTGTTGTGGATGGGACTCATTTAAGTAGAAAGTATGAAGGGGTTTTGCTTGTTGCAGCCGCACAAGACGGTAACTTTCAAATTTTTCCTTTGGCGTTTGGGATCGTCGATTCTGAGAATGATGCTTCATGGGAATGGTTCTTTACGAAATTGAGTGGCTGTATATCTGATCAATACCCTTTGGCGATAGTTTCGGACAGGTGTAGCTCCATTAAGAAAGCATGTGAGACGGTTTTTCCTTGGGCAACACGAGGCATATGTTATTATCATCTTCAGTGTAATATTGTTAACAAATTGAGGGGAAAACAACTCATGTACTTGGTGAAAGGTGCTGCGTATGCATATACGCTTGATGATTATAACCGATACATGGATTTGATACGCGAGGCGAAGCCAGAAATTGCAACATACTTGGAGGAAGCGGATCCAAAGTTATGGTCACGAGTTCACTTCGAGGGAGATAGATATAACATAAAGACAAGCAATATTGCTGAATCCATTAATTCCACCCTAAAGGTAGCTCGAGGATTTCCAATATCATTCCTCTTGGAATTTATTCGAGAGAAGCTAGGAAAGTGGTTTTCTAGGAGGCGAGAAGATGCTCTAAGTCTACTTACACGCCATAGTCGGGGAGTTGAATATTTGTTGGCGGTTCGTGATGATTACGCATCTAGGATGACGGTGGAACGCATCAATGATTTGCAGTTTCATGTGAAAGGAGGAGCACGTGAGTGTATCGTTGAGTTGGGCAACAACAAATGTAGTTGTGGTGTTTTCCACATCGAGAAAATACCTTGCTCACATGCTATTGCCGCTTTGATAGCGAGCAAACAAGATGTTGCAACTTCTGTTTGTCAGACATACGGGAGGGATTATTTGTATTGGGCGTATGCGCAAACTATATTTCCGAAAACCGAACTTGGTGACGCTATGAAATCAGAGAAGTGTCTCCCTCCTTACGTGAAGCCGCGTCCCGGAAGGAAGAAGAAATCGCGGTGGCAAACGTGGCTAGAACTCGCAAAGAAGAAAAGAAATAAACCGCAGAAGATTCATGCGCATTACAATTGTTCAAAATGCAAACTCCCAGGTCATACGAAGCAGAATTGTGTTACTTAAATAGTCCCTGGTCTCTGACAATGAAGTCTTCCACTAACGTCTGTATCTGAAGTCTACTGATTCAGTCTACTGATGGAGTCCACTCGGAAGTCTACTCATATGTTGTCTTATGTTTTTTTAAGTATTTGTTGTCTTTGTCGAACTGCTTTAGATTTGCATGCTCTCAAAAGACTTTTGTTTGAATTATGTTCATCTTTGTGTTAATTATTGGTTGTCTACATTGTTTACGCTCCTTCTTTAGAATGCCATACTTAATGGAGGATAACGATGTTTCAAGGGAAAGAAGTTGTAGAACAACTATGGTAAATAGTTATAAAAACAGAGCATACCATAGGACCATTAAATAGTTAAAGAGTGTTTACATAGCCATACCATTCAGAGATAGAAAATCCCAAACAAATCCCTACCAAAAGCATTACCGATTCACATCCAGCCATAGTAGCCAAAAAATAGAGGATATGAGTTTTCCTTACATTTACAATATATATGCAAGATTCCTAAAATTGTGGCGGGAAACAAAAACATATAACTAGGTGGACCCTCTATTTTTGGTCATAAAGGTCCAGCCCCTTATACGTTTGTGTATCTATCCCACGAAAATATGTCTCCGTGAATATATCAGCCGCAAGCTTGTCCCTAATACGCTTGATGTTCCTATCACACAAGGCAGCCGAACTAAATGTATAGCCCAAAGCGTGGCACTCGATGTACTTCAAAGAATACACTCCACAATCTCCACTTTGCTTGTTCTGGGGTACTTTCGTTGCCGGTAACCGGGCATAGGTAAATGGAGTTAGTGGCCACTTGTGTTTGTCTTCTGCTAGACAACATTCACGAATGAGATGAGGCAACATGACTGCGATGGGGTCGACCTTCTCTTTAATCTCATCATCACTTGCAAATGTCGCTGCACTGTCCCAAATGGTAATGTGTCTTTTTGGGATTGAAATCCACAACGCAATCCAGTGAATCCTTCTCACATGTAGTGGCATGTATATGTCCTCCACTTCCGTCCCCCACGTCTTCACTCGTTGTTCATATTCCGGCATTTTCCCTGCATAGTAATCCCAAGCCCCACCGGGTAGGGCTCTTCCAGTCCCGTCTGGATTGGGTATGCAAGCCAGAAATTTGTTGTACCTCATATTCCATACCATGCCTAGAGTAGTGTCGAGGAAGCAAATTTTTTCACTCCTAAACCACGCGATATTTTTCACGTACCGTTTCCTCATCATATTCATCGCAGCATCCATGTGCTGAAACAGAAATACAACAAAATCAGTCACTAAAGATGTCTACTAACTACGTCTTCTGAAGATGTATACTAATAATTTCTACTGAAGATGTCTACTAATACTCTCTCCTACGTATGTCTACTGAAGATGTATACTAAAGATGTGTCAGATCAGAGGAGATTGAAAGCTTTACCGTGTCTTTAAGCCACTCCTCCGGCTTCTGTAGAATCCAGAACCACTGTAGAGAAGTGAACGCAGGAGGCTCGATGCTGTTGTCCTTGTTATAGCCCCTGTGTAGTAAAGATAAGTAAGTCACCAACTTACATAAACGTAAACAACATCAATATCAATTTTTTTACATATTCAACTTACGGTTGAAGTTGCAACCAATTTTGTAGGGACAACATCTTATGTTCCTCAAGAGGAGCAAAAGGATCATATCCTTTTCCTACTGTGACTTTCGATTTAGCCGTTTGGGTCGGCAAGTAAGGGGAGCTTTGACCCCGTCCTGGCTTCTTAACCCTCAAACTCTTTTCTCGTACAAACTGTTGTGTTTCAATAAGTTTCTTGTCTTGTTTAGCTTTCTGGACCTCTACAAACTTTGCTTGTACGTTTTGTTTCTCGATAAACATAACACTTGGATCCGCACCATTGACACTCTCACTCTGACCATCTGCTTTACATGTTTCCATATTCAGAAATTCACTCTGCAGATAGAGTGTGAAAGAAGATTCAGATACAAATGAAAATAAACAACTCATGGAATTCAAATAGAGTACTTGGTTGATATACCAAGCATACATAATTGGAAAATTGACAAGAAGGTTCAAACATAACATCAAATACGGAAACATAGATACAAAGAAATAGATTAACACAGGTTTTTGACTACGGTTTTTGTTTGGTATTACGAATTCTTAACGTGCGTTTGTGAGGAGATTGGGAACTAACCCCGACATCAGGGAGTGATTTTCCCTTCGCAGCATCGTCTACTTTGTTATTCTCTAGTGGAGCAGCTTTGGCAGGTGCAGGTGCAGGTTCATTGGACTTGCTTTGCTCTTGTGGATTTGGAGACTTGTCTCCATCTATCTTCTCCAAAACCTCTTTGGTCTTTCTCTTTTCACCTTTCCTACCTTTCCCACCTTTCGCTGCATCCAAAGATTTCTCAATCGCCTCGACCTTGTCACCAAGGACTTTGATCTTCTTCTCACAGCTCGCAAAACCATTCGCAACCGTCTTCGTCAACCCTGTAAAGTTCTGATCAAAGTGTGCTTGTAGAGTCCTTAGCAATGACGGTAGATCCTCTTCAACAGCAGAGTAGGATAACTCTCGACTCCTCTTATCTGTTGCAGATTTCACATGTTAGATCGTGGATCATATGAGTGAGAATTGAAAACATCTTATACTATTTATACGCGACTTACTGTTCTCTTTTTTAACAAAACTGGAGATACCCGTCAATTTCCAGTGACCACGGGTCCACTTGAAGCCCATTTCGTAAACTTCAGAGATAATGTTGGTTATCTTTTCATCTGCTGCATCATCATCCCACCTTGGGAACATTTGCTCATAGCCAGGAGTTCGAACACAGGTCCGGACATTGGACTACAAAATCAAAAAAGGATGGAGTCATAACAATACTTCAAACCAAAGATTTATTCAAAAATGATTATGTAGAAAGATAAATAATTAGAGTATAACCTGTTTCAGGATATTTTCTTTCACGTTCTTTCGGCCTTTGGATCCATGGAAAGCAAGAAGATGTGGAGCAGGGTTATTTGGAAGTGGGAATGCAAATTCTGTTGCATAATCCGGTAGAGCATAGTACACCCAGCCTTGGAGAACGTGGACAAAGCCTTCAATCGTATAGGACGATTTATCCAGGTCTTTTTGGATCTTCTTCACTGAAGTAATCAGAAACTTCATAGCAACTCTACCCCACGGGTAGTTCCGGAAGGCCTCTATATCCATAACAAGTCGAGCCAAGTTAACATTAATAGGAGTGGTCTCTTTTTTAGCTTCAATGTACCCTGCGTAGATGCAGAGATAACCCAACCTCATGCGGTTTTCTCGTGTCCAATCAGAACATGAAGAACAGGCCGCTTCTAACTCAACAATACTTGGACCCCTCTCGATATTTACCCCGAGAAGCTCCCAAAATTCTTCAGTCTCCTCCGTCACCACTACATCCGGGTCCACTAGATTCGGAACATCGTCGCAATTCAGACCAGTTATTAACTCAAATTCATTCAAAGAAAACCTAGCAGGCTTAACTCCAATGAGACTCCAAATTTCAAAGGGTTTCTTGCACTGTAGCTGAAGAGCTAACATATTATGCACTAGCCTGATGCCCACTTATACGGGAGTTCATGTAACCTCAAACACACACCCAATGGAGAGTTTCTAAGCTCTTCCTTCTCATCTTCCAACAACCCTCCATCAAAAGCAATAAACAAATTAGTATGTCCAGCATAGTAGTTAATGCTTTTGCCCGCAGGAGGTTCTTCTCCTTTTGTAAACAACCTGACCGGGAATCTATCTGAAGCCATCGAATCTGCAGTCACAAACAAAAACACATACATAAACACAAACAATTAGTATAGATCCTCGATTCAAAGACAAGCAGAGAGACATCGGTAAAAGAAAGATAGAGGTTTAAATACCCTAAACCCTAAAAAATCGTAGAGAAGTCTGTTGGTGGAGTCTACTGACGGCTTCGACTTGATGTGTAGAAATCCTGTCAAACGCAAACCAGAAACACAAAGAACACGTAATTAGAATAGAAAGATTTGAGATTGGGTTCGAGAAAAAGAGAATTTCGAGTGGATGAGAAAAATGGATCTTCAAATGAGAGAGAGCAAGAGAGAAAGAAGAGAAGGACGAGAATAAATACCTTACTTCTTCTGCCGACGGCGACGGCACGACCACCGGCACCGATGTCTAAATGTATAGAGAACCGACGCAGCGGCGGACCTGAACGGGTAAAGGAAGCCACTCGGCTAGGGTTTTGATTTATTTTACTTCTCTACCACATTTTCGAGTTTTTATAGGTAGGGTAAATAATCTGGTTAAATTCGGTTTATGCCTCAAATTGGTGTTCGATTGTTACCCAATTTCAATGGTTTTAATTCGGTTCCGTAGACTTCCATTCGGACTCTATTAGTAGACTTCGTTTGGAAGTCTACTATGGTAAAATGATTTTGAAAAATTGAACATGAAATTTTTCAAAAAATTTCCAAAAAATTTCAAAATCAATTCGGAGTCAAAATAAATTCTACTTTTTCAAACATTCAAATTCTAATGGTCAAATTCGGTTTATGCCTTAAATTGGTTCAAATTGATGTTGGATTGTTACCCAATTTCAATGGTTTTAATTCGGTTCCGTAGACTTCCATTCGGACTCTATTAGTAGACTTTGTTTGGAAGTCTACTATGGTAAAATGATTTTGAAAAATTGAACTTGAATTTTTTCAAAAAATCTCCAAAAAATTTCAAAATCAATTCGGAGTCAAAATAAATTCAACTTTTTCAAACATTCAAATTCTAATGGTCAAATTCGGTTTATGCCTTAAATTGGTTCAAATTGGTGTTGGATTGTTACCCAATTTCAATGGTTTTAATTCGGTTCCGTAGACTTCCATTCATAATCTATTAGTAGACTTCGTTTGGAAGTCTACTATGGTAAAATGAAACTTGAAATTTTTCAAAAAATTTCACTTCGGTTACGTAGACTTCTAACCTGAGTCTATTCGTAGACTTTGTTTGGAAGTCTAGTCTGGTGAAATTTTTTTATACCAACAGGAACAGAAAACAAAAACACAAGAACAAAGAAAACATTGTCATTGTAAAACACATCCTCAAACGATCAAGACCACACAATAAAACTCATACATACTAATTGAACACACACATACGTTCAACCTACTAGTTTACTAAACCCAATCATGATCATGCACCCGATGATTACAAGAATCATCATTTTCTTCATGTTACAAGATGACTCCATCAAGACAGCTTCGACCCTCTCAAATACCTCTTTCTCAAGCTTCATAAGCACCTTCTCAAACACCATCTGTTCAAACTCTTCTCTCTCTCTTAAAACCTCTTTCAGCTCCTTCTCAAATCTCACATTTTTCACTTGCAAAGACTCAATCTCATCTAACAAAGCCGCATCTACCCACTTAAATGTGTGCTCATCATTGATAAGCTACAAAATCATAACATTATAAATCCAAATCGAAACACAAATACAACCATATGTGACAATCATAAACATAGTCAGGATTGGTCGGATTATTTACCTTCTGAGCTGCAGCGTATCCACATCGATAGAATCGACGAAAAGGATTTGGATCGGATTTAGAAATCAATGCCACAATCGAGCTTCCACACCAGCATCTCGTAGGTACTCCAAGAACTCTTCCTCTCACACGACGAGTTGATGTTGAAGACGAAGACCCCGAATTAGTCATTTCTCACTTCTCTGAGAAGTCCAGGACGGTTGTGTGTAGTTGTACTGCCCCATCCCTGATCACCATATAACATTAACACATGTTAATATAGTGAAAAACAAATATTCAGAAACTTCTCTGTCAGTCTGATATAAGTTTTCTCTATTATTAACCAAAGCATGTATTTCGATAAATCTGTTTCTAGAGATATACAACAAACTTACTTGTAACGGAAGTCGAATTCAGATCTGCAGTAATGAGAATGAAAAATATGTAAGTAAACGAGGACATGTGGAGATAATGGTGAGCAGATCGAAAAGCTTACATGTTCGTAAAGAGTAAAGATGAGGACGACGATGAGAGAAACAAATCTGCAACAATAAGAGAGAACCAATGTGAATAAACAGATGATGGAGAGTGAGAAGACATATGAGGAAGATGGCGGGTCAGATTTGAAAGCTTACCGGAGGGAGACGGTGGGTCAGATCAGATCTGCGGAGGTTATAGGCGACTGAGGAAAAGCATCTGCCGCCGTTAGAGAGAGTCAGAGGGAGAGAGAGGCTGAGGGATTTTCAACTAAAAAATTAGGGTTTCCAAATGTAATTTTCGTTTATATAGGAAGATACTCAAATCCGGTTAGGTTAAAAATCTGGTTAGGTTAAAGATCCGATTTGGTTAAAACACCGGTTAGGTTAAAAAACCGGTTAGGTAGACTTCTTTTGCAGTCTGCTAAACCCTAAACTTTCCACGAAACCCTAAACTTAAAGTAGACTCTATCAGAAGTCTACTTATTTGAGTAGACAACTAATGAAGTCTACTATAATTTCAACGAAATCCTAAACTCGAAGTAGACTCTATCAGAAGTCTACTAGTTTGAGTAGATTACTAATGAAGTCTACTATCCGATAACGTAAATTGACTATTTTCAATGATTATTCAATGATTATTCAAAAGTCCAAATAAAACTTATACAAAACGGTCAAAAAGTTTAATATATTCACAAGTTAACACTTTTATGCAAATTTGACATTTTAAAGATAAAAATGATAAACCCTAAATCTAACCCTAAGTGTAAAAACATGTTTGCAACCTATAAATGTCACATTGTTACCCATATTTCATACTCGTAACTCGGCCAATTACGCCAAATGATGAAAACCTTGTCAAAATTTTACATCATCTTATAGTTAATTCAACTTAAAAAGTCAAACCCTACACTACGGGTTATAAAACGAAACCCTAAACCCTAAACCCTAAACCATAAATAATAATCTAATTCCTAAAACTAAACCACTACAACCGTAAATAAACTCATAAAACCTATAAATATCAAACATTAAACTACCAACATATCACCACATCAATATTTAAACAAATGGTTATGAAGTACCTTGTTTGGTAACTCTTTGTTTAGTATAGTATGTATTCATTCATAACCTAATTTGTCTTTGTAAGTTTAATTTGTGAAATTTTATTTTTCATACTTCACAATTATTTATAGTTTGGTCATCAACCAAAATTTTTTATCAAAATATTTTTTGTTAATTTATAAATTTAAATTTGCTATATAATTATATAGTAGACTTCTAGAGAAGTCTACTATACCACAAAGTAGACATAATTTGTCTTTGTAGGTTTAATTTGTGAAATTTTATGAAATTTTATTTTCCATACTTCACAATAATTTATAGTTTGGTCATCAACCAGAATTGTTTATCAAAATATTTTTTGTTAATTTCTAAATTTAAATTTCAAATATAATTATAGAGTAGACTTCTATAGAAGTCTACTATACCACAAAGTAGACATAATTTGTCTTTGTAGGTTTAATTTGTGAATTTTTATGCAATTTTATTTTTAATACTTCACAATTATTTATAGTTTGGTCATCAACCATAGTTGTTTATCAAAATATTTTTTGTTAATTTATAAATTTAAATTTGAAATATAATTATAGAGTAGACTTTCCAAAGAAGTCTACTGAACCCTAAAGTAGACTTTACATAGAGTCTACGCGTTGGATTTCGTGTGGAAGTCTATGAATAGACTTCCACATTACGTAGCAGACTTCTCTAGGGCTAAAACAGTCATTATGACCTGCGAGTTTTTTTTTTGTCATAAAGGTTGTAGTTGTAATTTCACTACCCCTTTGGGTTAGTTTTCACAAACATGAGATATGTGGGTTACCCATGTAGTTAAAATCAAATTATGGGTCAAACCAAGCAATTCCCCCGTGAAATATTGTAGTCCATTTGTCTCTCAATATATATTTTTTTTTTTTCTAACGTCTAGATTAATTTATTATTTTATTGTAAATTATGAGAACTGTTACAAAGACGACAACTCATTCTTATCTTTATATAGATCCACGACAACCAACACATCACTCGTGATGGATACCTTCTACCTTTACTGCCTGGAATCGTTGCGAACAGTTCTAATTGCGCTACGCTGGGACCTCATGTAAGCTTGCCTCCATTAATCTGTAAATTTATTAATAAATCGTAATATCTTGGAATCAAACCCCTGACCTACGGGTGTAGAGGCCTAATTAAACCATGGGAATCGTAATATGTTGTTTAAGCAAAAACAATTTGTATCAATTTTAATGATTTTTCCATTTTTTAAGCAAAATTAATTGTGTTTTTGTTGATTTTGACTGTTTAAATTCTGCAGATTAGGTTTTCATTGGTTGAATCATTTTGGAATTGGTGATAAAACATGTTTTATATTGAACAAATAAAAATTTAGTGGATTCTTATTATGTGTGCTAATACCTTAAACCTCACCTATTTGAGAGAGAGGAAGTATAATATTTTAAAGTTCTCAAAACTTCAAATCATGAGAAGTTCCTCATCTACTCTTTTAACATTCGACATTTTCAAATTTTTTAATTTATTTATTAAAAAAATAATTTTGACAGTTAATTCCAACAGTTTAATAGCTAATTAATATTAATTCATTTCAACAATTTATAATATAGATTAGTCAATATTGATACTAAAAAAAATATGATTCTAAATGTCGCAAATTTTAAAAAGTTTGAAAAATATATATTGTATATTTATTAAATCCAATAATATACTATACTAAAAAAATTAATATTTTAATTTTTCTCTTTGAACTTAAGTAACAAAAAAAAATTAATGCAACTTTCGAAAAAAGTAACATTGGTAATCAAAATTCTCGAAAGAAAACTCTACCCATCATAAGTAAACTAACGAAAACTAAACCTTACTATACCACAAATTGTAAATCCAGAAAAACAAAATCACTTTAACCAATAAATCAATGTGAAAGATAAAAATCGCTGCAAAACGACAAATAGAGTAAGACAAAAAAATACAATCAAATATAAATTAGTATTTCCTTATGATTTAAGGTTCGAATGAAATAAACAAAAAGTTGCATTCCAACATCTGTGTTGAGATGATGCAGATGTCTTGATAGAAGTAAAGAATACTATAAATTTTCTGATCAATAGATTTTTTAAAACGTATTTTATGCCAAAAATAACCAATTAACCATAGTGAATATTGATAAAAAAAACATACAAAGTTTTGTGCCAAAAAAGTTATTTTCCATATGCTGTAAGTTTTAATAGCCAACAGACAACTTTTTTTTACATATAACATTATATATATCTAGTAATTTGCTAAAAATGTTTAGCCTTCTACCTTACATAATTATTTATTATATACACCAAATTATATATTATTAAACTCATAGACAATCAATAAATTATTGCATATTTTACCATGCTAATTTTTAAATTCTATGCAACGTATGGACAATTTCTAGTATATATAAATATATATATATATATATACATTTTTACGAACATATTTTATTCCAAAAAATGACCAATTAACCGTAGTGATTATTGATAAAAAAACATATAAAGTTTTGTGTTAAAGAAGATATTTTCCATATGGTGTAATTTTTATCAGCCAACAGACAACTTTTTTTGTTTACATATAACATTGTATATATCTAAAAATGTTTAGCCTTCTAATTTATATAATTATTTACTATAAACACCAAATTTATATAATATTAAACTCACGAACAATCAATAAATTATTGCATATTTTACCATGCTAATTTTTAAATTCTACGCAACTTGTAGACAATTTCTAGTGTATATATATCTTTTTATTATATAAAGCTTGATGCGTCAAACATAATAATTATGAGGATCGCGACACGTCCAGTCGATTGAAATTTGACACGTTTAACTAAATTAAATCACATATTTCTAGATTTTTCTAATCGTATTTAAATTAGGTTTTGACACGTGTTATTTTATTTTAACTAAATAAAATCAAAATTTTCCTATTCCTATCTAAAATAGGTTTACTTTTTTACTATTTTACAAATAAAGATATTATTAATCTAAAATAGATAAATCTTTTGATATGTGGATAAATCATCGTATACAAAACCTAAGTTTATTTAAACTAAATTCTTTTACTTGTAATTATAAAATAATGAGCTTAGAGAAAGGAATTTATATCAATAAGAGTCTTGATGTATTACTAATTATTTGAATAATATCTAACGACAATTTGATTTTCCTTTTAATGCAAGAAAATACTATTTAAAGCTTTGTGTATCAGTAGATTCTTGCAAAATTTGGGAATCAATTATATGAAAAATACTCTTATTGAAATTTGTAATTTTAGTTTGCAACTAAAAATATGATATTCAATTCGTTAAGGTTTTGGAAAAATATATATATGGGTGAGCAACTACATAAAAAATAAGTAATTAAAGAATTAGTATAAATTCCTATGTAAAATATGGTCCCAATAATAGTATAAATTGATAATCATGTATATATATATATATATATAAAACTATGATAATGTACTAAAACATGGCTATAATGATTTTGCTTTTACAGGAAACTGAAATTTCATTATTGGTTATCTTTAACTCTACTTATTGCATCAAAAACTTTTTAAGATTGTTTTATCGGTATGTATCCTAAATTTGTGAAAATTCTAGACAAAATAATTGATTCTTTACACATAACTCTTTCTAAATGTATTCATCGATATTAAAAATAATAACCATTATTTCTTCTAAATTTTATACATAAGAATGTATATCATTTTAGTTGGATAGTCTATTATCATAAAACATCCAATCTATTGCGATATTCAAATATGTTAATCATAATTTCAACTTAATGCATGTCGTTTTTGCAAATAGATTCACTAAATTCTTAATATAACATCATTCAGAAAATATTTTTAAGAAATTATTAGAGAAATTTTGAGAATTGTCACTTTCAACATGCCACATAGCAAAAATGTCACGGTGAAAGCACTTTCACAAAACTGCTACAATTTTTTTTTAATGTTCCCAGAATACCTTTAATGATTATTATGTCAAAATTTTGTTTCTTTCTCTATTTCTCTTTCCACATGTGAGTTTTTTTTTTCTTTTTCCTTTCTTTCATCTCTCTTATGCGTCAAATTTTTAATTTTTTCCTTTTCTTTTCTTTATTTTCTCTTTCCTCTCTCTTTCTACCATATTTCTTTTTTCTTTCTCTTTCTCTTTCCATATGAAATTTTTTTCTCTTTCCTCTCTATTAGATTTATTTTCTCTTGCTCTCTCACACTAAACCAAATTTCATCTTTCTCTTTATGAAAATTCTGGAATAAACTGATGGTAAAAAAAACATGAATATAAAATTGGATCTTGTAGACTTTTTTTTATCTCGTGGATTTGAAAAAAAAAAGAATATTTTTAAAAAAAGTACATTGCAAACTCAAACGCAAACACAAAAACGTTTTTAGATATTTGGGGTTGGGTTAACTATTTTACACTTAGGGTATAGTTTTTGAGGTAGGATTAGAGTTTAGGATTTTTATTGACATTATAAAACTTTTAAAACTCTATTACAAATTTCTTTTAAAACTCTTATAAACGGTACGAAGCGTTTATAAACTTTAGAAAATGCTTATAAACCAGACAAAATGCTTATAAACCATACAAATAGGTTTATAAACCTAATAAACTGTACAAAACGTTTATAAATCTTACAAAAAGCTTATAAACCATACAAAATACTTATAATGACCAGTGACAAAAAAAACGTAAAACCCCATAAATAATCAAAAAACAGATCTGGAACCCTAATTTTTACCAAAATCGAATCAAAAACGCAGATTTTCAACACAAATCAAAGCAAACCAAATTTACAACAAAAAGTGACAAAATCCGGATCTAGATGTGGATCTAATGTGCTAGGTTTATAAACTTTATAAACTGTACACAACGTTTATAAACCTTACAAAAAGCTTATAAACCATATAAAATGCTTATAACCATTCAAATAGGTTTATAAACTTTTAAAAAAATATAAGGACCAGTGACAAAAAACGTAAAAACCCAGAAATAATCAAAAAATCAGATCTAGAGCCCTAATTTCTACCAAAATCGAATCAAAAACGCAGAATTTCAACACAAATCAAATAAAACCAAATTTACAACAAAAAGTGACAAAATCCGGATCTAGATCTTGATCTAATGAGAGAGAGATATATTCATATTTGTTTTATCTTCTTCAACCTCATAGAGAAAGAGATACAAATCAAATAAACTCATATTTACAACAAAAAGTTACAAAATCGGATCTAGATCTGAATTATTTTGCTTTTTTCAACCTCATAGAGAAAGAGGTACAAATCAAATAAAATTAAATAAAACCAAATTTACAACAAAACTAACAAAATTGGATCTAGATCTAGATCTATTTTAGAGAGAGAGATTTCAAATTTGTTTTGCCATTTTGAGTTTCATAGAAAAAAAAATCTTTATTGTTAGAGAGAAAGAATCTTCATTGTTGGAGAGAACGAAAAGAGATAGAAAGAAAGAGAAGAGAGATAAATAAAGATAAGAGAGAGGGAGAAAGAAAAAAAAACAGAAAATAATTTGTTTAGAAAGACCCCTTGTTTTTGTAAGGGTATTTTTGTCATTTAGGCAAAAAATTGTGGCACTCTTGTGAAACCACTTTTGAATGTGGTAGACTTGCAAACTGGTAATTCAAAAGTGGCAGTATTGCAATTCCCCCAAATTATTATCTAAAATAGATTTTTCTCTATAAATGGATAAATATTAATTTATCAATAAATTAATATTTCTCTAAATTAATAATTTTTCAAAGTCTCAACATTATTAATTTATAGAAGTTTTACTATCGTTCAATAAGGAATAAGAAAAAAACTAATTATTTGTAAATATGTGAAAAATTTAATAAAAAAATAATATAATAGAAATATAGTAGTGAAATAGTGAAAGTTAAATTATTGTAAACATGAATAGAAAGAAACCATTTATTTTGAAAAGAAATGATTCTAATTTAATTGGAAACCAAATTAGACTAAACAATTTAAGATTAAAAAGATAAGTATTATATTTATTTATGTTAAGATTTTCGATTTTGTTTACTTTCATGAGTAATTTTTTTTCGTGTGATTTTTCACGGATTGTAAAATATTTTTTTTCATAAACCCGCATATATGCGTGTCTTTTACCTAGTATATATATATATGATGATTTTCTATTAACATTATGATATTTAGTTCTTGATATTTTTAGCAGATGAAAAGAAAAAATCAAGTTCGAAAAAAAACACGAAAAACAACAACATGCAAGTTCGTCTGTGGATAATATGATTCTCGTCGGTCGTGCATTAAGAATAATTGTTATTTCTTTTCTCATCAAATACTGGTTCGGTGTGAATGATGTGTTGTGGATTTGAGTATGATTTAAATTTAATAGAATATTTCTATATATATCTAACAGCAACAGTGCCCGTCTCTATCATGGAGCTTCGAGGTTCCTAATAAGTAAGTATTCTATAAAAGAGCAATTGATTACAGCTAGTAATACAGGACTGTGTGATGTGTCTGAAGTGTGAACATATCCAATTTTCTTATCTCTTTTCTAAGTTCGATTAATCTTCTGTCTGTGTGTGATGTGATGATATATTCAAGTTGGACACGTCTACGTTTTATCACATACGGTTAAACAAAGTTTTTATCGTCACCCTAATTTAATGTTTTTTTTTTAAACCTTTTTGATACCCCCTAATTTAATGTTGAACTATATAATGCGTGAATCAGCCAAACATCACAATTACTCAATATTCGTGTTTTTTTTGTTTTTTACATCTAAATTCGTTATATTTATAGTGGAGGTAACATACACAGAAAACCCTAGCCGGACAGGGGTAAACCCAACCGTAGCTATGTCCAAACGGAAATACAGATTCATAACCAAATTCCAAAAAAGGGAAACGACATCTAAATCATAACCGGAAGACAAGCCGAAAACCAGGAAACTAAGACCAAGATATACAACCGATAACAACAATGGAGAAAATTGATCAATTATAACACACACTTGTTCACCAACAACAGCGGTACAAGCCTAGGGAGATTGATTCACGGAAATACAGCCATTCAAAAGACAGCTGAAGCTAAGCATACTTGGAAGAGACAGAGTAATCCGTGAAGAAGATAACCACCAACAAAAGAAACACCAATCCAAACACTCGAGGAGTCTCCAAATGATATTCAACAAACCTCTCCAAATGATATTCAATATTCGTGTTTCTTAAAAGAATTCTAAGAGATTAAATTGTGTAGTGCATCCGAAATATCGATACACACTAGCGTTACAAGATTTATGCGTCTTTGTAATGACATTTGCTACATATATATTCTAACTGTAAAAATATTTATAGCAACAGATGATGAACTAGCGACTGCAAAAAAGAAAGCAATCGCAAATCTATAGTCTCCAATGTCCCAAAAATTTGATGGATATATGAAGAATGAATAGCAAATTTACTACGATTTAGAAACCAATTCCGCGTGAATATATATTGTCGAATGGGACAAGCCTCAAATTGTGCCAGAAACATAACACGGATTATCTTTCTCGATCGTTACCCGATGAAATAATAATACAATATGCGTAGCAGAAAATTTAGAATACTCAAAACATACAAAATCACATGCATGTAAAATCACTAAATCAGACAACGATTTCTTAAAAAAAAAACATTTGTCTAATATTGTGCATTACATGATATATTGTAAACTATGTGTATTATCTTACATTCTTGCTCTCCATTTCAATATGAATTCAAATGAGACATATGGTTTTGTTTTTTTTTCTTCTGAATTTTCTTTTCTATCTTAAATAATAGATACCACAATATTAACTAATTAAGGAAAATGACATTTATTATTATTTGTTTGTATTGAAGACCTGATTACATCAGATGTATGTGTGCAATTGAAGGAAAATAAAAGCTAGAATTGGATCTTCTTTTTTTTTGGTCAAAGAATTGGATCTTCAACCAGTAGTTTATTCAAGTGCAACTGAATTCCACTGTTTGTCGGTGCACGTGTACGGTCCAAGATTCGTTCCCACTCATGCATCAAAACATTAAAAAGACAATATTCATATATATAAACTTTTTCGTCGTAAGCAAAATTGGTTTTTTAGAAGAAAAAAAAAAGCATAAAAAGGCAATTAAACTATAATAATACATGGTGGATTTATCAGAACTCAAGATCGAACCCAGAATATTCAACATTGGTTTTCTCGCCGACATCATCTGCATCGACATGCATGGCTGCAGGATCACCGGATCCAACCCGGTCTTCCTCGGGTCGGGTCGTGGCCCCAGTAGAGGGTTGGCTGTACAAAGCTGTAAGTTGGTGAAAATAAGGACAGGTCCTTGAGTCAAGTGGTCTCTTCTTGTTAACATCTTTTGTCTTCCTAAAATACTTGTTGATGTTTTCCCATTTCTCTTTGCATCTCTTGGCACTTCTCTTGTACCCAATCTCCAACATTTTCTTCGATATTCTTTCCCACAAAGGAATAGATTTTGAGGATGATGATGGTGATGAGATCATCCCTTCTTTATGATCATCATCATTCATGCTACTGATACTGCATCTAATATTGATAAGGGCCAACACCTCATCCCTAGGCCATCTCTTGCCAAGATCATTTTTCTCATCACTTTTTGGAAGTCTTGGGATTCGGGTTTTAGGTTTTAGGGTTTGAGTTGAAATGGGTTCAAGTGATTTTTCGTTGATTTCCAGAGAAGTTAAAGGGGTATGTGGAATTAGGGTTTTAGATAATGGTGAAGTTTGAATCTTTCTGCTTTCTTGGGTTTGTGATAGAGCTAAAGATGAGCCTTGAGAAGCATTTGAGATTTGGACCTTATTCCCATCGTCATCATCACCATGGTCTGTGAACTTGGATATGAACTTTATGATGCTAGTGTCTCTATCACTAGCAATTGCTTGTTCATGTGCTCTAATCTCTATTTCTTTGTTGAGCCTCTCCATCTCTTGCTTCTTCCAAGCTTCCTCTCTTGCCATCTTCTCTTCTTCCTTCTTAGCCATATCTTCTAAAAGCTTCTTATGCATCTCCTCCTGTTGGGCTATCATGTTCCTCACAAGACCCTCACAAAACCCTTTCAACACACCAAACCTCTCCTTCTCTTTCTTCCTCTTCTTCTTCTTCTTGTCCCTCATGATCATCATCAAGCTTGATGATGATGACGACCTCGCATCATCTTCTACGTTTCCAACTTTTATAACATTATCAACGGACTTTATTTTATTCTCCATCATTGGCGCTTCTTCTACTTGACCCTGATCTTGATCTTGGTCTCTTTTGTTCTCCTCCAATACGTCTTGCCCCGTTTCCTCGATGGTTTCTTTTGCCTCTAGTGCATTGTTCCTCTTGTTTTGGTTTTCCCCAACTTCTGACGAGACATGCTCATCATCAGCATGACCATGATGATAAAACTCTTCAACCTCACTAAGTATCCTATAGTTTCCTTTGTTGTTGTAATTGCTGAGATCATTAGTGTTGTTGTTACTATTGAAATATCTTCTCTCTTCTTCTTCGAATTTCTCTTTGCATTCTTGTGGACTCCTCTTAAACCCAACTTCTGCCAACTTTCTACAGCCATCATAATTTCATAAACGACATAACATCATTAATTATGCGAATATACATACACTTATATACCAATAATATATAAGACTAATCATTTTGTAGTCTATATACATACATATTTGTATCGATTAATTTCACATTTCGCTTATAAAAAATCTGTTATAAATTTTCACAAAAAATTCCAATTATGTATGTTTAAATAAGTACTAATGGCCAATATCATTTGTTACAATCAATTAAAATGCCCAAAATTGTTTGTTCGAAAGAAACAAGATTTAGTCTATCAAATCAAATTATGTAACCGGAATTCCCATTTATAATTGAGCCTAGGTTCTCTTTATTTTAGCCAAGCTAATATAATTTACATGTCCATATGCACATATAGAAATATATAAATCCGTTGATGCATATATATATATAGAAGTTTCCATGTATGTGAGTGAAAATGTAATACCTTGACGTGTGCTCCCACGTGAATTCAGGGAACCAATTCTCCACCGTAGATCTGAACCCAAGAAGGGCAAGGACTTCATCACTACACCATGGATGATGATGATTATCGCCATCACGATGATCCGTATGAACCAACCACTCTGAAGTAGCACCACCATCTTTGATGTCATGGTGATGATGAAAATGATGATGGTGAATGATCTTACGGCTATCCAAGTTCAACATATGATGATTGGTGTTAAAGGAAGTGTATGAGACAGGGAAAGGAAGTGATCTTTCTGCTGCCGGTTGATGCGGCGGAAGCGGAGGAGGTGGCGGTGGAGATGTTATGAACCGGTGGATCTGCTCCGGTACTCCACCATCAAACATTCTTCTTCTTTCTTCTTCTTTCTTCTTTAGCTTAGCTAATTCACATCGAAATCTCACTTTTCTCTTTCTTTTTTGGTCTCTTTTATATTGCTATTAAAAAAAAATAGTTTCGTTTCGAGAGATAGAAATTAATTTTTTCAAATAAAACTGAAAAAAAATAAAAAAAAATATCTGAGGTTGGTAGTATGCAATTAATGAATAATTATTTTTTATTACTATCAAGGAGTTTATTTTATTTTCTGAAATTGAGTCTATACATTGTTATTCAATAAGAATCTTTTTTTTTTTTTGACATTTAAGAATCTACGTGTAAGACAATTTCCTTGAACAATAATTGACATAAAAAGTTACAGTAATTACAAGAATAAAAGAGGATGCTTAATAATTGGCAAAAAGAGAGAGGATGCTTAATAATTATTTTTCTTTTTGTTCTAGTAACTTTGTAGAGAATTTTCGAACCATTCTCAAGTTATTGGAATGTAGGTGGGAAATAAAACAGTTTAGACTTCAACGATAATATTGAATCACGGTTCATAATAAGAAAATTAGGGTTTAGAGTTTATTTACTAAGTGTAAAAATCAAATTTTTGGATTAGAGTTTTGCATTTTGAGTTTGCGATTAATATTTTGGATTCAAGCTTAATAATCGTGAACTAAATAAAATAGTATTCACGTTATATATATATACAATGTTTTCACCTACAAACATTATGATCTGTTTTATAAATTTATACCATGTAAAATGCGGAAAACTATGATATTTTTTTGGTGCCGTGTAAAATTTAATTAATTATTAATACTAGGTCAATGTCAAATACAAGATTATTTGGGGTTTATCACTTTTGAAAACAAAAATATATATTATTAAAACTCTCTAAGAAACCATGACATCACTCCATCCTCCTTCTCAACGTACATAGAAGAAAATAAGATTAGACTGATCTATTTTTCTCTTATTTAGTTATTTGCTTTATTTTCTAATAAACATGGCTATAAACTTTATTTTCAAACCCAATATAGTTATCCTACGAATTCATCCTTCATAATATATAGATGAATGGTATACTATTTTTTTTTCATTTTTTCAAAAACGTGAAAATACTCATCAGCGATATAAGATGTCTTTTTCAAATGTATAGTTTACCAAATGATCATCCAAACTATTTTTCAAAGAAACTGTCATTCTCTTAATTAAAAATGATTTTATGGCCATATGACGTAATTCCTCTTTATATTTTCATTTTTGCATAATAATTGACTAGTAGTGAGTGTTATTTTATAGGTTTTATTATTTCAATCTAGTTTACTTTTTTTTTTTTTTTTTTGGGTCAAATTTCAATCTAGTTTACAAAATGGCAAAGACAAAGACGATATTACTAAAAAAGCCAAACATCACCTCTCTCTCATTTATCACTGACATTTTGTCCACAATAAAACGAATCATTTGGCCCATGTTATAGCCACTCCTTTATGCTCAAACAAATTAAATGAAACCTAAGCCTTGGGAGGAAAACTAGTGTAGTTGATTACTAGTTTATAAATTTATTGCTTATATTTTCCGTAGCTTCATACGATAGAAATGGCCATGAGGGCAACTGGGCAAAAGTTAATTCATAATAGAAACAAACAATGAAAAAAAAAAAAAAAAAAAAACTTATTGGTTGATCGACAAAATCGAACAACCAATAAGTTTTTTTGTCAAAAAATCTAATAAAAGTTGATATCATACTTGAATTTTAATGTTACAGTCACAATCAACTAATTGACAACAATTTATCTATCATCAGTAACTAATTTTCTACAAAGAAAAAGAAAAGAAAAAAAGCAGTCAATAACTAAAACTTCTTTTAACGACAAAAAAAACTAAAACTTCTTTCATTAAAAACTCAATGATTTATCAAATAGTACTTTCTCTATTTTCAAAAAATTAATTTTAAATTTTAATAGAACTCACACTTCTTTTAATAAATATATCCCTATTTTACAAGGGGATCGATGACAAAAACAAGGGAAAATTAGTAAATCAAATAAATATCTACATAAAATGTAAGAAACAATTATTTTACCAACCATGTATTTATATTAATTATAATTAATAATCCAATTGGGAATAGAACAACTTACAAGAAGAGAATATATAACATTGTTTAATCTGGCGAAAACAAAATTCTTTAGAAAACATCACTTAATATGAACATGTGAAATGGTTTTATGGATTAATATAGTCTCATTTATTTCCATAAATATCTAGAGACTACCAAAAACTTTCTGATATTTTAAAGGGAAATAAATTGTGCTTGTCTTATTTTTACATCAATTGTTCTTGTCTTTATTATACCCTTTTTTATAGTTTAAAAAAATATAATATGGAATTTTGGAGGTACATTAGAATCCTATGCAGATGATAGTGTAATAAACGGCAAGCGGGAATGGCAGGGCACGTGAATACATGCAGGAACTGGGTCCTTTATTTTTTTTTATTTTTATGGCCCCATTTGTCTTTTTAGGTTTTACTCATCTGCCTCTCAGGTCCACCTATTTATGGTGCACCTCTCTCTTCCTCTTGTCGCTTTTTGCGTCAGCTTTTCCATTGGATCGTGGGATACTATTAGAACGAGGTACGTCCACCTCTCTTACTCATATTTGTCTCTAATTATATATCCCTATTTCCTTTTCTACTCCCAAGTCACGGTACGTATCCTATTCTAATGTAGCAAATCTTGTTTTTTTTTTTGAGAAAAGCAAATCTTGTTTGTGAAACGTAAGTCACCTAATGTGTAAAATATCTAATTATGTAATGAAATATTGACTAATACAAAAGAGATGAGTTAATTTATTTATTTTTAATATTTAAAGATATAAAAGAGAGAAATCTTTTTTTTGCAAAAAAATTAATTTTTTTGAACACTTAATTATCAAATATTTTATTACATCAATTCTACAGATATTCGATCTACCTGTAACATATGCGATTAGGATGAACATAAAAATATAATAAAACTAAGGTATGTCCACGCGTTGCGTGGATTTAAAACTTAACATGGTATAATATACAATAATTGTTAAGTTATTGACAATTTTGATATTTAATATTACAAAAATTTGAAGTTTATAGTAAATAATTATATAAGTTACTAAATATATGAAATATATTTAAATCTATTTTATGTGAATTATTTTAAAATATATAAAAATCTATCATATTATTAAAATATTGATATATATGAAACATGATTAAAAAAAGGGTTAATTAACTCAATAATATATTTTGGATAACAAATTAGGGTTCTAACATGTCTTTAGAGGAAATTAGGTGAGTAGCATAGAGAAACAATTAATGGACGATTTTGTCCCTATTAATCTTTAAATTATTATTGGTAAAAAAAATCTCTAAGAATCTTTTAATTCATAAAATCTGAAAAACTGTTCATCACTCCTTGTTTCATGTTCATGCATTTATACTCTTAAAAAGTGCTCCATCAATTGTGTTCTATCTCTGAAAAAATAGACTTGATCTGCAAACAAAATATACTTCGATCAGAAATTTACTCGTACGAAAACAGATAAAAATAGATATGATGTAATAGTTATTCATTTAATAATATAGTTGACTATATTCAAAACTACATATTATATTGATTTCATTATATAGTTAACTATTTTAAAAACTATTTACCAATTTAAAAATTAGTTAACTATTTTCAAAGAGTAGTCTACTCTACTGATTTTCTAACATAGTTACTATATAAAACATGTTGTTGTGATAGTTACTTATTTAACATAATTCACTACTGATTTCATAACATAGTTGGCTACCAGTTTCATAACATAGTTGACTACCAAATGTATTAACCTATTAATACATAGTTGACTATTATCAGAAACATAGTTACGTTTTATAGTTTGCATAATAAAAAAATAGCATACATAGTTAAATATTATCATTACCTGTTATATTGAGTCCTTAATATATATAGTTAACTATGATGATCTTTAGCTGCGCCTCAAATTATACCAGAGAACAACAATAGAGAGTGTAACGAATGAGAAAAATCATCATCTTAATCATTGATTTGAGATTTTTGATCCATGTAATGATATAAGATAAAGTGATTGATTTTGTGGATCACCAAAGAAAGACTAGATCGATTATGGTGTTTATGTAAAGAAAAAACAACGATGGATGAAGAAAAAAAAAGAATAAAAAGAAAATAAATAACTATGGAAGAAGAAGGAGAAGAGGAAGAAAAAAGAGATGAAGAAAAAGAGGCGTGGAGAAAAGGAAGGGAGAATGAATTATGGATAAAGTGATTGATTTTGTGAATCAGCAAAGAAAGACTAGATCGATTATGGTGTTTATGTAAAGAAAAAACAACGATGGATGAAGAAAAAAAAGAAAAAAAAGAAAATAAATAACTATGGAAGAAGAAGGAGAAGAGGAAGAAAATGAGATGAAGAAAAAGAAGAAAAAGAGGCGTGGAGAAAAGGAAGGGGGAATGAATTAGGGTTATTTATTTTGGTAATTATTGTTTTTGTTTTTTATTTTTTTCCTAATAAAAAGTGTAAATTAACAAAGGGTATTATAGTTATTTTATATAATGTGAATGCTATTCACCTAATTATTTTAAATCTACTGTTAGATTATTAATTATGAGCCTAAAACATATTATTGGTGCCAATTTCCCTTAAAAAATTATATAGTGATATTATGGCACATATCGTGAATAGAAACATATTAGAACATCTTATAATTTTTTTTATTATTTTATTATACAATATATTTTTTTAACTTATTTGTAAAGAGATATTGTAAAAAAAACAGAATATCCTAATAAAATATGGCTTTACATATTTTCAATTAATTCATGAAGATAATTTGATATTAAATGTTTACTTTAAATTAAATTGATATCACATTTAAAAAAAATACAAAAATTCCAAATTCTAGAAGGGTAAATGTCATAATTAAATAAAATTTAGATTTTAAATATGAAAATAGACATTAATTACTAATACCAAAGTGACACATGACAACTTGTCAAAGCTTTAACTTAGTGGAACCTTAAAATATTATCTTATACAATATTTTAAGGTTCCATTTGCCCAAACTCTCTGACAAGTCGACACGTGTCCTCTTTGTAATTAATTTTTTTTTTCACGACTCAAAACTGAAGAAACCACATCAAAAATCGAATGAACCCTAATCTTAGCCAAAATCTGTATTCGTCTTCTTCGTTCTTCCTCTTCGATTTCGATGTGTTGCCGTGGATTGTTGTTGTTCTTGGCTATTTTCTTCGTCTTGCTTCAATCTTCCACTTCAAGCGCCATCATCAATCGTCAAGCCCAGGTTTGCTTTCGCTTTCTTGAAAAAACCCTCAAGGGATTTTGGGTAATTAGAGCTTTAAATGTGAAAACTTTCTGGAAAATTGGATGTGTGTTCAGGGCGTTTGTGTATGAAGGGTTTCTCACGGAATTGGAATGTGATCATGTTGTCTCCCTTGTGATTTTTCTTCTTCCAGTTTCATCTTAACTTGGAAACTTGTTGTTTCCTCTGCTAAATATTTTCATGTGTGGCAAAAGGCAAAAGCGGACCTGAAGAGATCTGCGGTTGCTGATAACGATAGTGGACAGAGCAAATTCAGCAAAGTTCGAACTGACACCTTTATCTCCAAAGGAAAGGTGAGATTTTCTCTTTTTTTTTATTCCCTTCTTTTTTTTTTTCCTTTGCTGATATAGTTAGAACCCTTAGTTCAATTGGAAACTGGAGATCTTGTTTTTCATGTCAAATCCTGCAAATGACACATTTCGATAGGCCAAACTAAACTCCAATATCTAATGGATTCATTGTTCACATGCATATTGTGATTCTCATTTGATTTTTGGTTACCTACCTTTGATCGTATTTATGAAATCTCCTTAAGCAATCTGTCACATTTATCCTTTGAATGATCCCATCTTGGAAGTTGGAAGGTTGACCGCATGATTATGTTGAATCTATAAGATATCGTTCTTCCTATTCTCCTTCGTCGTCGTTCTCTCCACGCGCCGTCGCGACTTCTCACTCTCACCACGTCACGCCTCACCGATTAGTGAGCGATCCTGGACCAAGCAGACTTGCACAGTCCATGATGGTTAGTTTCTTTGTTCATAATGGCACTCTAAAGTATCTAATAGGGAGGGCTCCTTCTGATATACCAGTCCCCTCTTTAATAATTTTAACTTCTTCTGCAGTTAAGCCAGCTGAGAAGAAGCTTGTCTTTTATGGATATTCTTGGCCGAACCTGATTGCTCTTCAAAATCTACAAGGTATTATGACTGAATCCAACTTAGTATTTGATTTATATGGGACAATGAAGGATTGATTTCCTATGTGTTTAAGCATCACAGTAAAAGGGAATGAAGAATCATTTATATGTAGTAAGTTTCTCTATGCATCTTTACTTATTTAGCATGTTCATTGCAATACTATAATCATTTTGGAGTAACATGCTTATATAGATGTTCATTGCAATACTCTAATCATTTCAGAGTGCCACATTTGCTTCTTGTGTAAGAAGAGACCGAAGCTATACTGCCTTTGTTGCCCACATGCTGTATGTGAAGGTTGTGTTATTCGTGCTGAGTTTATTCACCTTAAGGAGAACAAGGGTTTATGCAATGAATGCCATGAATATGTCGATGCTTTAGAAGAAATTCGAGAATACAATGCTACTGAGGTATTGTTTCCATTAATATAATGTCATATTCTTTCTTTTTCCTTAATTTTGGATAGTAGTCTCTATCTTTCAAATAACTAAGGTGTTTAGGATTTGTAAAAATCTGTCTTAAAAGGGATTTATGGCCATATGAAATGAAACTAAAAGAAGCATGAATTTGGAAGAATCTGAGCGAAACAACTCAAGAAATTTTGAATTAGTAGACTTTGTTAGGCGTCTCTCTAGGAAAGGACAGATGAATCTACCACGCATTTGGTATGTCTTTAGTAAAATGAATAATTATTTGCATAATGGTTTAGCATGTATCAAAACTTGCAATGTACTACTTTGTTAAGAAGTTTCTTAACTTAAAAAGTGTGACACAAATATCAACTAATACACTAAGGATTTTATGGGATAATAGATTAAACTTTTATAGTAGTTAAAATATTTATTCTATGTAACATTTCTCCTTACTCTTTAGTTCATAGTACAATTTGTAATTTCTGGTGTTGTGTGTAGTGGTGAGACCGAGTATATATCTGTATGGGAAAAACTCGCTCTCCAAGTTAGTGAAGAACTTGCCCAACTAAAAGATGGACCTCTTCTTGTAATTGTAACTGGCGTTAACCCAAAAACTGTTGGGGGTAAGTTGGATATAATATTATGTACCCAAAAGAGAAAATTGTTAGCATTATATAGGCTGAATATATTCCTAACTAGGCTTCTTATTTGCTATTTTAAGGTCACATATATCTTAGCGCTACCGCGTCAACCCGATTTTTCTTCAATGTGGACAACGACATCACTCAAGACTTTCATAAAAGGTACTAATATGATCCCATCCCCATTCATACCCCACATTGTAGAAGAATTTTTATATGACTACATGTCTTTCTCCCCTTACAACACATATTATCAAGAAAATCTTCTCCCTACAAGTGCCAGTGGAAATGGTGACTCCATTCCAACGGATTTTCAAAGTATAGGGCAGGTTCTGGCTTTCGTCAACGACCAAGGAGGCAATGAGAAGATGTTTTGGTGTAAGGCCAAAGTCGTCGATGTGATCTTAAGCAATGGGTGGTTCTTCATAGCTTACAGGGGCTGCTCCACAAAAATGACTAGAATCGGAGGGAAGATTACTTTTCAGACTTGTCCTTCCGCTAAAGCAGTTGGGGTACTTCGGTATGTATCATAATGCCATATCTTCATTAAAAACACGCTGTCCTCCTTTTGCACCACCTTTTGACCCTACATCAATTTATTTCCTAGGTACTCTATTGAAGTTATTGTGGAAGATGATAGTGATGCTTCGACATTTTTTATTTTCGATAGTTGAAGACAACTGCATCTGATCGTGCTGCAAAGAGTGTAAAAATCTTATACAATATTCAAAAATTTTCATTCCCTTGTATAATACTAATTAGTGAAATTATTATGAAACATGACGTACCAGAGAATGACGATTCTGGAGAAATAGGGCCCCATGCTATTCAAGATATTGTTGGAGGTGTTTTTTTATTCTATGTCAAAGTGGCAAAGTATAATTTCTCTGCTAAACACCAGAGTTTTTCAGTTTATCAAATAGCACCACCTCCCAATGCTGTTACCAAAAAGGTAAGATTAATCAACCTTACTCTCTTGAATGAGACTGTTATTATTTCCACAGTGTTTGCGGCTCAGTTGTCATAGCGGAATGAGACATGTGAACCCAGTCAAACCAAATCTACCACGCTACCCATTGCTCCACCAAGTAATGCAACATTAGAAATGAAACGAAACTCTGGATGTCATTTGTCTAAGAAACCACGCACAAATAGGTGGGACTAACATTATTGTTCTACTTTACATTTTGCATTACACATTTAAAACCCCCAATCAAGGCCCGAAGAGCGAGAGGTTGCTTTGTAGGATGCATATTTATGGAGGGCTTCAATCTTTACCCTGCAATTCGAGTTTTCGCTGCATTTCCTTTTCCCCTCTTCTTGGTGGTTCAATCTGATTCTTATAAACAAGTTGAAAATGTAACTTTGAGTTTATGTCCCTAAGTTATATTTTTTACCTTAATTCCTATCAATAAGTTACTTTGAACTTCAAAGACTCAACAAAATGTCAGTCTCTTTAGAAAACAATTATAGAAGAACTTTCGTAACACTACCAAATTGTTTCACTTGCAAGCTTTTGACACAACATACAAAAAAACATACTAGATAATTTCTAATTTCTATGCCACTAATTCAATTTAATTATGTCACCCATTCTCACGCCGTTATATAAGATTTTAATCACCATACAAATCACACTTCAAGGTTATTATATTCAGTTATAATTTTACAATATTCACATTCTCAAACCACAACATACCAACACAAAACAAATATATAAATCATGACACTGTAAAATATTTTCATTGGTTAGTTTTCTTCGAATATGAAGTCCTTTATGCGAAAATAAAGAAAGTACATATCAGACAATGTACAATTGCATATACTTTCATTTTTGATGGTTTCGAGAATTTTTGAGGGGGTGTGTAGAGAAAAGATCCTATATCAAAAAGTATGAAAAAGACTTCACTAATATAAAGGACATAGATTTATGGGCTTCTTACATGTATAGATACTTTCTCAAACTTCTCTTACAAAATAGGTAATTTGCAAGGATGGTGTACTTTGGTTTTATTTTACACTGTTTTTTCAAAACCTGGACAAATTTGCCCTTGAACTGAGGGAGACAAATTCTGGAATTTAGTTTGTTCAAAAGTAAATTAATAAAATTGGATGGTTGTGAGTGGAAGAATAGATCTCGACCCACTATGCTTATATCTACCATTGATCTCCACGAACTTTTGCCGAGCAAGCTTCGTTGTTCTCACCGAGGAAGCACAAAAAGCTGCTAGTTACGTGGAGGAGAAAACGGAGAGAAGCAAGAAGAGTTGAATCATCTTCAACAGTTCGTCGATGAAAACTCCAATGTCATCAAAAATCTCCCCGATCAACTCAATCACAACGTTATAGCGAGTTTCAATCCTTCAATTTTCCCATTCATAATCTAATTCCAGTACCCGTTTGATGTGTTTGTTGATTTGGTACACATGTTCCATTCGGTAAAATGACTTTTTTCCAGGTCGAATGATTCACCCCAACGAGCTTTTGGTATGGTTTTGCTTAGTAGTGTGAAGAGTTTTTGTTGTAGGTGTTGTTGGGAGAGAATTATTATGTCGATAGAACATCGAAACAAACTATTGAGGTTATGAAGAGAAGAGATAAGATTTTACAGTCTCAAATTCATTCTCTTAAAGCTGAGATTGATGATTTTTAAACGGAAGAACAAAAAACATGCTTTCTCTGATCAATCATAACTAATAAAGTTGTGTCTTATTCTCTTATGAAAGTATCTAAGATGAAAATCTTATATATAAGTTTGTAAAGCCAATATGAAATTTCTCTTTCCATGTAGGTGGGTTGTGAACATAAATTCTTGAACAGTTGATTCACGTGAACTTATATGAATCTACAAGTTGTCGTGAACATAAATTCTTGGACAAGCTTGTGTGGATATGTGATGCTTACTAAAACAATGGATGGGCTTTTTACCCACTTAGCACGGAACAATGTTCGAATTTGAATGGACAAACTTACTTGGATGATAAAATTACTAGTGGTCATCCATTTTTTACACAAACTATTGCAGGAGAGTATACATATATCCACCCAAGCATGTGACATTATCCATTTAAAAATTTCCATTTATTGCAACCTCTTGAAAGCATAAGAATTTCATCAACTGTAACAATGCATAACCATCATCAGTTTTAACAATACCTTTCGAAATATAAAAACCAACATCATAATGCATACTCCATCATTCAAATTTAGAATCCAGAGAAGTGAAATTAGTCAAATAACAACATGAACAAGAGTGATTACGGTGGTGAAAAACAACATCGTAGCACCAAATGCCTGGTTATACGAAACAAGAAGAAACCGAAGAAAGATGTTCCCATAGGCCACAAACACACAAAAGACAAGGCTTGAAGCTGAGATCTTAAAGATGTAAACAACTATGTGACCATCCATACATAACCATTCATATGTGAACATATATATATATATATATGTGACCATCGATAATGTGTTTTTCCATGATGTATCTCTCTGCAACAACATGATCTGCAAAGATGATGAATCCAAAGCCACAAGCACGGTCTTGGAGGAAGCAAAATTGGAGGGACGGTTATGGCGGAATGTTCTTTGGCTTCTAATGAACAGCATCTGAGAACGTCGATTAACATAAAAACGATTCATGACCATGCGAACTTCACTTTGCTAAATTTCTCCAGCGAGAGATCCACCAGAACCACCGTCGTGGTGTTCACTAGAACCTTTGTGTGTCTCAAAACAATGAGTAACCTAATTGCAAAGATTAACTTTGTTGGGTAGAATTTAATTGGGTTAAATATCGAAGCTTCATCGATTCTTCGATCTATAAGGTTCGATTACTTTTTTAGCAAAAAATAGTTATCGAAGAAGAGGAAGAGATCGATGCAAACAAGAGCATTTTTTAGATTAGATTGTTTTTAATTTTTTTTTGTTACAAGATAAGATTGGTTTTAATTGTTAATAGAGAAATAACAAGGAACAAATTAATGAAGGGTTATTTTTGACTTTAGTCAAGACAAAAGTATACCATCCTAAGAAAGTATCTTAAAGTGTTATATGTTTGTGGAAAAGTACCTATAGACGTAATAAACCCTAGATTTATACACTAATTGTCAATTACTATAAATATAAATTGTTATCACCATACCAAACACTCTTCTAAAATATTATATTCAGTTACAATCTGAGAATATTCACTCTCAAAGCTCTGTGAGAAATTCAAAATTGTAACTCAGGGCTATTAATGCATAACATTCAGTAATAATTCTAAATTAATTGCCAAATAACTTCTGAAATTCAAATGTTTTCAAACATCCAAACCATAAAACATACATTCCCAATCATCTATATATAGCTACACATGTCACCTATAACACTTATTCTTTATAACCCTTGGGATAAATGTTTCTTCAAATTAATTTTCCATTACGATTCTTTGTCCTAAACTATCCAAAAAAAAACAAAAAAACTTTTGCTTCATTTCCCAATAATATGGTTCCTAATGCATTAATATTGAAATAGTTTCTACACAAAAATAACACATATTAAAAAATATAAAATTATTTATATGAACATATCATACAATAAAAATGTATTTTTTCAAACTCCAAATATTCCAAACCCGCGCAACGCGTGGGCCTTCCCTAGTATAAGATACTTTAGTGATATAAGGGTGATGAATCAATTTATTTGGTGTGCTAGTTGATTTTGAATTTGTATTTCCATAAAGTTTAATAACCAAATCAAAATATTATCTTTTTATTTTAACTTCTTTTTGTGTGATGATGGACGATCCGATGATTTTACAACTTCTGGTCAGCTAGGTGCCTAGGTCAGTGAGAAAGCTTCAAACAAAAATATTGCTTTGCATTACATAGTTACATTAGTGAAATTTGTTTTTTCTTTTTCGTTTGATGGTTGCTTTTACAATTAAGATATGAATTTTCGTTTGTTTTTGGGTCGCCTATAGTTCATCAAAAAATTTATCTTTCGTCAACTTACATATTATTGAAAAAAAAAAGATCACAAGTTCTCATGGTTAGCAAACAAACTAAAAAAACCTAGAGATATTGTTTACTCTTGGCTAAAGTTGTAATGGGAAATGGGGAAACTTGCAGATTTTGGATTGACAACTGGTCACCATATGAAAACATACATGTTTTCCTAAAATCAGAAGGTACTAAGATGCTAAGGATTCTGATTAACTCTTGCAGAACTATGGAGCAATGGAAATTGGCAAATGCCTCATGCACATGCTAGATCATACAAATGATTGCTTCTACATGTAGCTGGTGGATTGATGACAATTATAAAGATGGAAATGCCATTTCCACTATCTATTCTGCTATTAAGCCTCATAAACCTAATGTCCCTTGGTAAAACATTGTATGGTGCTCTTGAGGAATTAAAAAAACATAGTTTCAGTACATGTATGGTCCTCAACAGATTTCCTACAAGTGATTGTATTATTGGATGTAGACTTCAAACAAATCCGCTCTTCTTGCTATGTAGTTTAGAGAATGAAACCATAGATCATTTGTACTTTAGATGCCAGTTCAGTGGAACTGTTTGGTCAAGAGTCAGTCGAAGATGCTCTATGACTCCTGGATTGGAGTGCTTCTCTTTTTCAACTATATAACCTCAGGGAGAGTGAACTCAAAGGAGACTTCTCCTAATTGTGCATGGCAAGGTTCAATCTATTTCCTTTGGACTGAACGAAACAACCAACTCCATAGATAATCATTCAAGTCTTTGGATACGATTTTCTCACAAGTAGATTGGCTGGTTAGAAACATAACTTTAAGCTACCGAGTGTCGAACCCAGTCATGGCTTCCAACTTCCTTCAGGCTTGGTATGAAACATATTCAACGACTTGATTCTTTTCCTCTCTCTAAAACTCTAATTGCCTCTTTACTATTGTGAAGATGATGGATCATACACTTCAATCGGTAGGTTGGATGGAAATTGATTCCCATAACCAACCATAACCAACTTCTCAGTTGGTCCGTAACTATTTGACAAGAAACCTTGTTGATGTGAATATGATTTCTTATTGATTAAGTTGTGAGGTTGTTAACCTTATATAGGGATTTCATTAGACCTAATTTGTAATGCTAAGCCTATGTTTACAATGGGCCATAATATGGCCTAGTACCCCCCCCCCCCCCCCCCAAGGTGGAGTGTGGAGGTTACAAACACCCATCTTGAGAAGAAAAGCTTCAAATTCCTTACGCCCCAATGATTTGGTCATGATATCTGCCAATTGTGATTTAGTAGAGACATGTATGGGAGCGATGACACCTCGTAATATTTCATCTCGAATGAAAACATGCTGGGAGTTGCATATACACTTCCTCGTCAAGATAACCGTGAATGAAAGCGTTATGTACGTCTATCTAGTGCACGACCCAATCATTAGAAGAAACCTGTTGTAAAAATGCTAGAATAGTAACCATATTTGCAACCGGAGCGAACGTTTCATTGTAGTCTTCTCCTTCGATTTGATTGTTACCCAAAACCACCAGTCGAGCTTTATGGCGTTCTAGTTCTCCATCCGAATGAAACTTGAGACAAAAGACCCATTTACATATGAGGGCTTTCTTTTCCTGAGGTAAATCCACAATGCTCCATGTACCAAGTTCTTGTAATGCTCCCATCTCACCTGTAACCGCATATCTCTAATATTCATCTTCCATAGCTTTGTTGAATGATTTGGGTTCGGTACCTGAGGTAATAGCCATTAGGAATTATTGATATGAGGAGGAGAACTGAGAGCTAAAGAGGTAGTTATCAATTGGATAAGGATTCGATGAAGGATATGGTTGATGAAGAAGCATTGTAACGTAATCGACAAGTTTTGTTGGTGGGTTTTTTGAACGACGACCACGACCAAACTCAACTGGTTCAGCCGGAACCAATTATCAGCTTTGTTTCCGAAGTTTCCGGTGTAGCTAGGACTTCAGTCTCGGTTTCCGAAATCTCAAAGGATGATGTGATTGAGATAGACGGAGAAGTATCTTGATGCGAGCTTGAAGATTTTGTTTATGGTTTTGATGAACCGATCAAATCGTCGACTGGAGAGGTGTTGACGATGACCGGAGATGACGTAGATATTGGAGATGAAGAATTTTCTACCATAGGTGATGGAAATGTAAAGAATTCTTCATCTTCTTGATAGGCCGAAGATATCATGGGAAAGATTTCTAGCTGTAGAGATGCATGTTGTTGCGTGAATGGAAAGGTCGTTTCGCCAAAAACTACGTCTCGAGAGATCAGAACTTTCTTTGTCTCCATGTTGTATACTCGCCATCCCTTTTTACCGAATGGATAACCAATGAAAATTGATTTTTGTTAGATCTTGTAGCAAACTTAACCCCTCTGTGTTTTTGATTGTGAACATAACATAAGCAACCAAAAACTCTTAAATGTTGTGTGGGAGGAGCTTTGTTGTAGAAGAGTTCGTGGGGTGTTTTACCCTTGAGTAATGGTAAAGGAGTTCGATTGATTAGATATCCTGCTGTAAGAGCGCAATAGCTCAAGAATTCTACAGGTTGCGAAGCATGAAACCGAAGAGCTCTTGCAACGTTAAGTATATGACGATGTTTCCTTTATACTCTTCCGTTTTATTGTGGAGTTCCCACACAAGAAGTCTCATGAATGATCCCTTTTTCGTTAAAGAAAATTTTGAGACAAATAAATTCCGAACCATTATCGCTTCGTAGTGTCTTGACTGATGTATTAAATTTCCTTTCAACTAAAGCTATGAAGTTTTTGAGATGTGTAGGCGCTTCTCGTTTTGATGGTAAGAGATATATCCAGAGAGCTCTAGAATAGTCATCGATAATAGTCAAGAAGTACTTGGAACCGCAAATAGATGTAGTACGATATGGACCCCAAAGATCATAATGAAATACTCGAAAACCTTAGTAGTTTTATTACTGCTCAAAAGAAAAGATTCTCGCGTTTGTTTAGCACGAATACAAACATCACAAGTCTTAGAATCAAAAACACCAGTAGCTAAATTAGATAAATGCAACAAATCCAAAGCTTTCAAAGAAGGATGTCCAAAACGATTGTGCCATAACTCCATAGATGAGCTTGAAGTTTGAACCGCCGAGACCACATCAACACTATGAAAGAAGTACAATCCATTCAACTGCACACTCGCTCCAATTAGTATCCGTGTAATGCGCTCCTGAACAACACAAAGCCGATCATATATCTGAAAAATACATCCTCTATCTCTAGTCAAGTGTGAGACTGATATGAGATGACAATGCAATCCATCAACGAAATACACATTTTGGAGAGTAAGTGAGGACCCCAGATGGGCTTTTCCATGTTTAGTTGATGTGGTAATCTTCCATCGGGAAGTTTTATTAACATCAGAGCCATATCACATATATCAACCAAATATTCTAAGCGCCCGGTCATATGGTTAGATGCTCCTGTATCAATTATCCAAGATTCGATAAAATACGTACCCAAGAAATTGGATTGAGAAGAAGAATTTCGTTCGTTGAGCATGTTCACAAGCGTTTTCCATTGTTGTTCACTCAACCACTGAAACTGACTCGATCCGAATCCGTTATTGGTGAAGACATATCGAGGTTGCTGGAGCCAACATAATTTGCATGAGCAAATGATGAGTTCTTTCCTCGAGTTTGAATCGAGTTTGAATTCCCACCAGAGAGTCCATGCGTAGGTCTTACTGAGTTCGAGCCGGGTTTACCCCGATTGTGTTCCCACCATGGTGGATATCCCACCTTTTTGAAGCAATTCTCCGCAACATGTCCGTTACGACCGCATAACGTGCACATTAGTTTACCCGGAGCTAGAAATCTTGCATCTTGACTTGATTTCTGTTGTGTCTGAACTGCAAAACTTATTCCGGTTCCTCTTTCTTCATGGGAAAGAGCAATAGACTTGGATTCCTCATCTTGAATAAGCATATTGTAAGCTTCGTCTATAGTAGGCAACAGAGTTTGTGACAAGATTGATGATTTGACAGCTCCATACAAATTTTCGTCGATTCCCATTAGGAATTGATGCAATTTGTCTTCTTCTCTTTCTCTTGCTATATCCTCCAATGTTTGTCCTTGTTGATAGTCGGCCAAACTTGTCCATAACTTTATCAATTTCCCGTAATAAGCTTAAATTGGTGAACCATGTTGACGACAATTTGCGAGGTATGACTTTAGTCGTTGGACTCTCTGACCGTTCTTCAACGCAAATCTCGTTTGTATTTGTTTCCAAAGCTTAGAAGCGTCTTCACAATGTGCTTGGGTTGAACATAGCGATTCGTCGATAGTAAGCTTGATCCAAGAGATAACTAATGCGTTGTTAGCGCACCAATCTTCGTAGTCATCAGACTCCCGTGATGGTTGTGGTATTGATCCATCTACGAAGCCAAATTTCTTTCGAGCTCTGAGAGCTAACTTGATATTTGCAGACCACTCATCATAGTTAGGACCACGAAGAGAAGGTCTTGAGTTGATTGTTCTTGGGTTGTCGCCGGAAGTGAGATCGTAAAGCGAGATTGTTCGGCGTGTTGTTTCAACATGAGGTCTTGATTTTTCCGTGACCGACGAGCCGTTTCCATCCTCGCCACTCATGGTGATTTGATTTGATAAGCTTTTTGAGAGTTTCGTAGCGGAAATTTAGGTAAACAAGATAAAAAAATACTAAACCCTAAAGAAGTTAGGTTTAGGGCTCATGATGACATGACAAGAAACCTTGTTGATGTGAATATGATTTCTTATTGATTAAGTTGTGAGGTTGTTAACCTTATATAGAGATTACATTAGACCTAATTTGTAATGCTAAGTCTATGTTTACAATGGACCAAAATATGGTCTAATACTATTTGGTTTGATTTGGTTCAAATGTGGTTCTTATTTTTAGTTTAATTACTTCATGGCACTACAAAAACAAGGCATTTAACGTGACTTATTACATAGCTTAACGTCGGTTAATTATTGACTTCTGTATATATTAACGTCACTTTTCCAACCGTCGTAATAAGCTCTGACGTTAAAATTTAACACGTCAGTTTAAAAAGCGACGTCATATTTAACGTCGAAAAATTACCTTCGCTTTTTTAAATGCTAACGACGGTTTGACTTTATGTTCAAATCATTTGGTTAACCGACGCTATGTGCAGTGAATTTGATTATTATTATTATTATTTTTTTTAACAGCTACTTTATTAAATTAAACTGTAAATGGAGAATACAAATGGTTAACTAGCCAATATGGAGGACACTGAAATAAAACATACAATGAATCAGAATCATAACACTTCTTAGATAAAAGGTCAGCAGCACTATTTCTTTCCCGATTGACATGGTCCAAAGAACATTGCTGCAATTTCGCCATCCACCATCTTATATCATATAAGATATTTGCAATCTCGGTGCATTCTTTCTTCTTATTAATAATGTTGGTAAGCTCCATATTATCACTTTCAAACCAGACAAATCTCCATCCTTGTACCCAAGCCATTTGTAGAACATGTAAAAATCCTAAAGCTTCTGCTTGTAAACTTGAATAACTTTGTCGAAGCTTCGAGAATCCTGACCTTATATGCCGTCCTCTATAATCTCTAAGGATCCAACCCGTAGACGTAAAACCTTGATGAATCCGAAAGCTACTATCAAAGTTAAGTTTTAACCATCCCTCTGCTGGCGGTTCCCACTTACTATTCTTTGGAATTGGTTGAATTTCTATTTGTCCAGTAAAAGATTCTGAAGTTGCAGCCATCCATTCAGTAAGACCATTGAAACTTCGTATTGCATCCTCATTAGGATGAACATGTCTCTTATTGAAAATGAACTCATTCCGAGATCTCCAGATCCTCCACATTACCCAAAATGAAAGATATCGGTAATGAAAAGGAACTTGCAAATTATCCTTTAATCTGAATAATTGCCAAAAATTATCTTCCAAATTTGATGAGAAAGACATACCATGGAAAGGAATGTTTGAGCATCTCCAAACTGCTTGAGCGTGAGGACATTCAAATAAGATATGATTGATCGTTTCATCATCGAAACAACATCTCTGGCACACCGGATCGATATGCACCTTTCTCGTAAGTAATCTAGTAGCCGAAGCTACCGAACCCGTTACACACTGCCATAGAAAGTGTTGCATTTTAGGTAGAATATTCAACTTCCATATAGCTGTCTTGAGCTCAAGATTTCCACTTGGTGGTTCAATTAAATCTGCTTGTGATATCAAATGTATTGCTACCCAATAACCGGATTTGACCGTATAGCAAGAATCTTGAGAATACGGCCATATATAGGAATCCGATTGCGAGTGAGTTGATAAGATAATTTGTTTAGCCAAATCTGCATCTTCATGAATCAACAAGCGTGTTAATTTTTCCTCATCCCATTCACGTTTACCTGTTTTCCACAAATCACAAACTTTCAAATCAGGATTAAGAGAATTACCTACTGCTGCTCGAGGCGGCGAAGAAGGAAGCCAAGCGTCATTCCAAACACTGGTAGAAGAACCATCGCCTATTTGCTTTCGTAAACCTTTTTGGAGCAACGCTTTGCCCATTTGTACAGATTTCCATCCATAAGAGGATTGACGACCACACATCGATTCTAAGAACATCGATGAATTATAATAACGGCCTTTATATACTCTTGCTAAAATCGAATTTGGTTTTGTCAAAACTTTCCACGCTTGTTTAGCTAGTAATGCATAATTAAACTTCTGAAAATCACGAAACCCCATCCCGCCTTCAGTCTTCGGGATGGCCATTCGTTTCCATGTTATCCAAGGAATCTTTTGTTTTCCATTATCCTTCCCCCACCAAAATGCAGCCAAGAGACCATTGATTTCATCACAAAGCGATTTTGGTAATAAGAAACAACTCATCGAATACACAGGCAAAGCTTGAACTATAGACTTGATCAATATCTCTTTACCGGCAGGTGTCAGAAACTGATTATACCACAGACTAAGTTTGTCTTTGATTCTTTGCACTATATACTGAAAACTCTCAGTCTTATTTCTTCCCAATTGTTCAGGCAAGCCCAAATATTTCCCACCTCCACCGACTTGATTTATTTGAAGAATTTGTTGCAAATGACGCTTCCTATGCTCTGCAATTCTCATACCAAAAATCATCGAAGATTTATTGTAGTTGACCTTTTGACCTGATATTCGCTCATAATTTTGTAAGATTATAGCCATTTGGAGACAATCTGAAACTGTAGCTCTGCAAAAGAACAATGAATCATCTGCAAATAACAAGTGTGTGATCGTTGGACATCGTCTCGCTATTTTCAATCCGACAAATAATTTTTTCCGCTCTGCACTAGATAACATCTGACTCAATACCTCAGCACATAGGATAAATAGAGAAGGTGATAAAGGATCACCCTGTCGAATTCCTCTTGTAGGCTTAATCTCTCCATATGCAGATCCGTTAATAAGGACCGAATACGATACCATTGTTACACACGCCATAATCCATGAGACCCATTTCGTATCAAAACCCATTCTGAGCATAAGCTGTTCCAAAAAAGACCATTCAACCCGATCATACGCTTTACTAATATCAGTCTTGATTGCAACATATTTTTCAGCGACATCTTTCTTTGATTTCAACGCATGCATTAGTTCGTGTGCCACAAGAACATTGTCTGTGATATCACGCCCCGGAACAAAGGCGGCTTGTGAATCTGAAATTATTAATCCCAAACAGGTTTTCATCCGAAGTACTAAAATCTTGGAGATGATTTTATAACTTACCGTACACAAACTAATTGGACGATAATCACTCATTACCTTTGTTTCCTTAATCTTTGGCAATAAACAAATGTTTGTTTTGTTGAGACCTTCCTCCATTACACCAGTTTCAAAGAATTTCCGAATCATAGAGCACACATCAACCCTAATATCCGGCCAAAATTGCTGGTAAAATGCTGCAGTAATACCATCAGGACCTGGAGCACGATCATGACCAATTAAGAAGACAGCATCCTTAATTTCTTGATCAGAAACAGGCCTAGTTAACATTGTATTCATCTCATCCGTTACCTTAACCTGTAACTCATCGTAAATATCTTCCATTCCTACAGGATTTGATGTTGTAAACATCTCTTGAAAGTAATCTTGAGCTATCAATCCAATTGCCTCATCTTTGTAATGCACCATTCCATGGTTATCACGAATTCCTTTAATACAATTGCGGGTCCGTCTTGCTCTCGTTTGACCATGGAAATACTTTGTATTACGATCGCCAACACATAACCAAGTATTCCTACTCTTATCCTTCCAATACTCTTCTTCTTCACGATATGCCATATTAAGTTCTCTTTTAAGCCGGTGGATTTCAGAGAGTGGACAATTATGATCCCTTACGGCTCTATCAATCTGTCCACGTATCATGGATATAGATTCAGCGGAGTTTAGACGATTTAATTTCTTCCAACGAGCCATAGCTATTCTGCAATCACTAATCCTTGGACCAAATTTATCTCTATTCCCTCTTTGCTTATCCCAAGCTCTTCGTACAGATTCTGCAAAATCGTGTTGTCGGAATAACCTTTTATCATAACGAAACATACCTCTTTTCTTTTGAAGTTCATACTCAACATTGATAATAAAAGGTCTATGATCAGATTCTGCTAAATCCAAAAATTCAGTCTCAGATTCCGGGTAATGTAGTCTCCAAGTCGAATTGACAAATACTCGATCCAAACAACATTCAATAATCCCAGATTTTCTCTTCCCAACCCAACTAAAAGGATTACCTTTATACTTAAGATCAGACATATCACACACTTGCAACATTGTCTTAAACAGTTGAAAACTTCCTTGATTTCGAATTCTTCCTCCTTTCTTTTCAGATTGATGCAATATCTCATTAAAATCCCCACACATCATCCAAGCACCAGTTCGTGAAATGGCTAATCTTTCTAGTCTTTCCCAAAGGAGATGACGATACTTTGGGAGTGGATTTCCATAGACACAAGACAAGTAGAAACTAAAAGATTTATATTCAACGAAGAGATCTACAAGTCTTGCATCAAAAGAAAAACATTGAACTGAAACATAACTTTTCCAACAAACAACTAAACCACCACTTAGGCCTCTTGGCGTCACAATCTTCATTTCGTCATAACCAAGCCAAACACAGAGGTCTCTTACATAATCATCCTTCTGTTTCGTTTCCACTAAGAACAACAAGTCTGGAGATACATCCGTTGCATCTCCTTAAGACGTCGAACTGTGAGGCGTTGTCCCAAACCCCGACAGTTCCACACCTGAACTCTCATGGAGACTCTGGTGGTTTCGGGCCCACCTCGCCTCTGGTAAATGTTGGAATCATAAAATTTTCTTCATCATCCTCCTTGTAATCTGATTGCAATTGTTGGAGAGTAGTAGCCGTGCCATTAGAGTGAAAAAATGGCATCCTGATCGGTGAGACATCCAACCGAGTACGTTTGTTGGCTGGTTCTGCAGTCAGAAGTCCCTGAGAATTAACATACAAGTCATCAAGGAAGTTGAACATACCCGTTTCCTTAAAGCTAGCACTTCTCTTCCGGGATTTGTATCCAGAAGACTGGTCACTTTCATCCATTAGAAAGCTGCCATATTGCATCAATGAACCCTCCATGTTCACCTTAGTCACCAAGTGTGAGATCACTGATTTCCCACCATTTGACGTTTGCAGATTTGAGAAAGAAGCACCACCAATACTCTGCGCGTGAATTTCACTTTGTCTCTTGTTTGTAAAAGCTATTTGTTGGCGTTCCTCCATTTCTTTCATTGGATTCATGATCAACACCATCTCTTGTTGGCCTAACCAAAATTCATACCTTTCCTCTTCAGAGACTTGATCCAGAGAGTTTGTTTCATGTTGATCACCATCACTGTGAACCGGATCTTCTTCTTCAGCATTCATCTGCACGTCTTCATTGTTTTGATCCACTGGAACCAGAATGTCTTCATGGTCCATTGGAGCATCCTCGTGCAAATTTCCATCATTATTGTCTGGATCATTCTCCTCAAAGAGTTGCTCTATATCCTCTTGATGCTGGATACATTCCCCTGAATCATGAGTCATCAAGCCACAAACATCACAAAAACCTCTTAATCTCTCATAACGAAACTGAACAAGAGTATTGACACCGAGAGAGAATTGAACATTCTTCTGGAAACGCAGTGGAGAGTCCACATTTTAATCGATCTTCACACGAACGAATTCAATAGATGCGGCTGTTTCTGGATCATAATCCACAGCAGCAACAATTCCCCCACCTAACTTCTCGCCAACATACTCAATTGTCTCCCGAGAAAGGAATTGGAAAGGGATTCCACGAATTTGAACCCAAAGAGGAATGATGTTAAGCAAAGCATCATCCATATTTGGATACCACCTTTGAAGCACCATCATGCGATCATTGAAGGCCCAAGGACCACGATTAAGCACCGACTAGAGAAGCTCTTCAGATGGAAACACAAATTGAAACTTCTTCTTTTCCACCAGTCTCCCCGAGACGAAACCAGCCAAACCCCAGATACGAGGAAGAGAAGACACAATTGCTCGGGGGTTTTGTTTCCTCGGAATCAACGCTCTTCCCATAAGGGAAAATTGGTTGGATCACAACGCATCCAAACACACAACCGTTGGTAAAACCACGGGTTCATCTTCAGCACCGAGAGTAATGTCTTGGAGGGCTCGACGGAGGTTATCAGCCATGGTCAACAAGAAAAGGAATTTATAAGATCTGTGAGATTTGTAAACTGAGAAATTGAAATTGGAATGGTGAATGAAGAGAAACAAATGCACACTTGATTTATACACAGAAACTGGGTTACAGTTATTCCTCACGATTACATCGAAGCGGAGATTAAGCCCCACTACGGAGGTGGAAGACACCCTCCTGGAACCGTCGAAAAACTGTCCCACTCCGGCATCAAGATCCGAAGCAACCGTCGGAAACGGTAACTGGCGTGGTAACCGCCAAATCGCACAATTTTTCGCCATCTCTCTCTCTTTTTCTTTCTAGTGAATTTGATTATTTATTGTTAATTTACTGATTATTCATTTTAAACTAAAAATAAAAACTGTAACTAACTAAAATCGAAACCAAATCGGACCATATACATATTTTTTATTAACCAAACGTGTATATACACTAAAGATATGAATTTGTCATATAAAGATTATAAAATAGAAGACATTTTCCACAATATTTGCCTATATAGTCACTTCCTCAAAACTTTAAACCACAGCTTCTGTCGCCTGTCTGGACAAGATTTGCTACTGATGCTCACATCTCTTCCAATAGATGGTAGATTCTTTCAGCAACGAAAGGAGAATTATACCTAAACACATTAATTGAAGATTGTTGTGAATAATCCTCACGCATTCTTTTATTAAGTGCGTCAAACTAGAGGAGACATAGAGCATACAAATATACACATCGAACTATGTTCAAAGATCTAACTATATTTAAAGAACGCATACACTTCGAACTAGAAACGGCTCTAGTTAAAAGAGAGCTTGATTGTCATGCCATTTAGTCAATAAAACATACCTCAGCTTTTGGGAACTAGAGCAACATTGGACAGAGAAGGTTGAAGAATTTTGTTTCTCTTTACAGACCAAAAGTGCCTCTGTACACGAAGAAACATGATTATCATTCGGAGTATCTACTCATACAAACAAAAATTGACATTCTTTCATTTATAGCTTAAGATCACGCACTAAAACCAACAAAATAAAACTTTTTACTATACATTTTAATGTACAGTATATCCCTGCACCAAACCATGAGTTATCTTTATCCATGTGCTAAACCACCCAACCAAATTTTGGTTTTCATGCTAATGAGAATGGAATATAATAAGTTACCCTGTCAAATTATGAATCAATCTCAGATTGAGATCATTATCCAATCGGTATGACCGTTTTGGATATACACATTGCATTTTGTATATGAAATTTTGTTGAAGCAAGTAATGATCTAAAGAACCAAGCAAAGAAAAAAGAGATTCTCGTTTGCTTTCATACCTTCTGGTCGCAGACTAACATGACGAAAACAGTTTAGGAAGCCATAATCCAGGAAGATAGAATTCCTTTATATAAACCTTCAATAAAAATCACCACAACACATCACGACATAGAGATTGATCATTGTGTTACCAATTAGTAAATCTCAGAAAATGCACATCTTGATGAAATGAAATGTATGTAAGGCATCCAACTTAGTTTTCCACATTCAACGATTTATGCTATGGAGTCAAATACAACGAACATTAAGAGACAACAATCTTCGAGATATAGAGATATATAGAGCGAGGCCAATCGAATAGAAATCTGACAAAAAATTACCTAAGCTCAAATTATGATTCACAATCGCCAACATATTTGAATCCCTATTGAAATCAAGCATTCTGATTCGAAACATAAAAAAAATCTTATAAATTTCTACCATACCAACCTTTGCGAGTCATTGGAGACAACGAAAACCACATGATCCAGTAAAGCATGATTCTATGCTCTCAATCTGAAACTTGATGACCGATTTCAAAGAAATCAAATATGCAGAGCGACATGATTTTGTAATGAATACTGATATGCTCAAATTTAACCCTGGAATACTCTCTCAAATTAAGAGGTCGTCGTAGTAGGGGTCGAATCATTGATAGTTAAATCAAACAATAGGATGTATGACTCCGAATTGAGTTAAGAAAATAATGTAAAGTAAATGCAAAACCTAATTCAAGCCGATGATGATTTTTGGTTTCTTAAGATTCAATTAAACAAAAAGGTAGGCTTTCAGGAAATTCTCAGGATGAATCAAAATTGCAGATTAAAAGACATTAGGATTTAATTAAGAACCGTTCTCGAACTTGAAACACTAAGGTATTGTGACGCCCGTGAACCATTTTTTGAGGAAAATGGAGGGGTTATCGATCGACACACGTGGTGGATGTCGATCGACAAGGTCCTTACGGGGCTTTCGATCGACACCCATGGTGTGTGTCGATCGACAGAGCCTTTAAGTGGTCGGTTTTCTGGTTCGATTTTAGTCATTCGGATGGACCGGGCCGGTTTGGGGAAACCTAGAGTTTCGCTTATAAGGCTTCTTGGCCGTATTTGAGCGAACCAAAGTCCCAAAAATCAGCAGAAAAGAGTTTGTGAGGAGTTCTCTTGTTCCTGTGAGTTTTGTGGATTAGGGTTTCGATTCTTGAGTGATTTGGAGTAGATTTTCGTAGGGATTGTCGTGGATTTCGTGTCTAGCCTCAATTCTATCAGTTTCTATCCAAATAATTCAAGGTGAGTGTGTGACCATGGCTTCTGGGCCGGTGGATTCGTTAGGGTTGCTTGGTGATAGGTTAGGAACGTGTGTTTGATCTTGTGTTGATTGTTGTGGCTGTGGATTGTTTGTTTGTTGTGTGTGGATTGTTGTTTTCGTGCAGGTTTCGTGTTGATGCAGAGGAGGAATCGATCCGAGAGGATTATGATCGATTTCTCAGGATTCTGCGCAGGCCTGTCGATCGACACCCACGAGGTGTGTCGATCAACCGACCAACACGGAGGCTTTCGATCGACACCTAGAGGGTGTGTCGATCGACAGGTATGTACAGGTGCTGTCGATCGACACCTAGAGGGTGTGTCGATCGACAAGCACGTACAGAAGGTGTCGATCGACACCTAGTGGTAGTGTCGATCGACAGCCTGTCTGGTTGGCTGTGGTTGAGCCTTGTCTTTGTGTTTGTGTGCTGTTTGTTGTATGTTTGCCTGAGCGGTTCCATCGTGCCTGAGTGCGCAGTCGTAGATGGGATGACCGTCTCACTGAGTATTTATGATAATACTCACGCATCTCTTTTTCCCATGTGATGCAGGTAAAGGTAAAATGTGATCGTGGAATCATGGCTACGAAGAGGGAGATGATCTAGGGTCTCGAGTTCGTGCTTTGTGTTGTTTTGCTTTTACTGTTTTAGAACCACTGTTAAGTTGCTGGATTCATTTGGAATGATTATCTGATGAATTGATTGGTTTAGTATTTTTATGGAATTGGTTATTTGAGTTATTGTTATCCGCTGTAGTGTAATCTGTGTGCTTGCTTGGTTGTTGAGGATAGCATTTATGAGAATGCTAATCCGAGACCAAGGGTTAATTGTTTTAGAAGAAAAAAATGGATCGGGTCGTTTCAGTTTGGTATCAGAGCCCTTACGGTTTTAGGACGGGTTAGAACTGCTAGGATTGTAATTTGGTTAAATTGAAAATTCTATGGGTTGGGGGTCCGGATCATCTTCCTTCGAGCCTTCAAAGAGATTCCACGGTAAGTGTTGATTGTTTTGTGTTTTGGTTCTTTAGTGCGTAGCGTGTGTTGTGGTAGAACAGTGTGTGGCTAGAGGCACTAGAGAATGTGGCCTTGGTGGCCAGGTGACCGTGGAGGTCAGGATTGTGTTCGGGGACTAGTGAGTGAGTTGGTTGGGGATGCGGCCCAGGGTTCCATGTTTAAGACTGTGACAGATCTGTAGACGTATCAGAAGGGTCTGTGTATTAGTGCGAGTGCCAGTGGGAGTGCCTGTGTGAGAGCGAGTGTGAGGGCTGTGGGGCCAGGCCTAGTACTCAAGCTGGTGCTGGATTGGCTCGCTGTTCGGGTACGTCCGCAGAAGGAGTCCAGGTGACGAGTTGATCGTCTGACAGATGCAGTAGTTGTTGTCGCAGGCACTAGTGAGTGTTTCTGCCGGGAGTGCGGCTCAGAGTGTTGCGCATGTGGCTGAGAGTGATCCGTAGACACTTCAAGACAGGTTTAGCGCCATCTATACTGCCAGCGTGCAGCAAAGTGTGAGCACCAGTGTGAGGGCTGGTGGGGATAGTGTGGTCCCAAGTTGGCTGCCGGGGGCCGGTGTGGGTCCTCGTGAGGTTGGTAGTGCAGGTGCGCCCGCGGGTGGATCTCAGGGTCAAGATGATCGTCTGGCGGATTGGCTTCAGCAGTTATGGGAGCGGTTACTGTGTACGGTGCCAGTTAGGCTCCGGTGATGCCACGAGTGGCAGAGGTGCGGTTGAGGGCTATGATTGTTGGTAGGGTTCCGTCTTATCTACGGATAAGGGAACATGTGCAGAGGATTGGTATACGATTCTTTGCGAGTGGTGCGTTGCAGGTAGGAGGGTTCAAGCAGAGTTGGCCTGGGCGGACTTTTGGGTAGAGTGTGATGCCAAGTTCTTTCCTCGAGAGGCTGCAGATCGTTTAGAGACGAGGATTTTTTTTGAATTGGATCTGGGAGAGAGATTAGTTCGTGGGTATAATTTGGAGTTTAACCGACTCCTAGTTTATGCTGGTTCATGCTGGTAGGAGCATGGAGGGCGAGGAGGCCCAGGATAAGAGGTTCTTGAGTGAACTTCGATCAGATTTAGGACACGGTGCGGAGTGTCCATGTATGCTACGAGAGCATAGTTGGTTGAGACTGCTGGAGGCGTTGTCGAGGACACGAGGGAGCAGGCTGTGGTGGTTAGCCCAGCTATTCAGTCTATTAAGTCTCAGTAGCAGGTGATACCTGGCATGGCGGCAAGCCTGTGCAGGGACATAATAGGAAGTGGGAGGATACTCCCGGGTTGAGGTAGAGTGGCCGAGGATGCTTCGGATGTAGAAGCATGGGTCATAGTTGGCGAGTTTGTTAGGTTTCTTAGCACATGGGAGTTGTGTGGAGACCTTTGTAGTGGGCAGTGGTGAATTCCACGTGTTGTTCGATTCTGGAGCGGTATTCGGAGTGGCACTGGTGAGTGGATTGGACCAGTTATGGTTGCTGGAGGGAAGTTTCTAGTTTCTCATGGCCGGGCGAGAGGCATGGAGATTCTAGTGGCTGGTGAGTTGATGCCAGGGGACTTGGTGATCAGTCTAGTGGAACTGTATGATGGCATCCTGTGTACGGATTGGCTTGATCAGTACAGAGTTCATCTAGATTGTCACCAGGGTCGTGTTGTGTTTGAGCGTGGTAGAGGAAGGTTGGTTTATTAAGGAGTGAGACCGACTTCTGAGAGTCTCGTTATCTCTTGGGTGTAGGTTGAGGCTATGACTCAGGGGTTGCGAGGCTTACTTGGAGACTATTGTGCTGGCGGAGTCTGTAGGTGAGGTTGCAGTGAAGATATTCGGGTTATCCAGGACTGTGAGGATATCTTTCGGTCGTTGCAGGGATTACCGTCGTCGCGGTCGGATCCTTTCACGATTGTGTTAGAGCCTTAGACGACGCCGTTATTTGAGGCACCTTACAGGAGAGCTCTAACAGAGTTGGTAGAACTGATGAGGCAGCTAGAGGGTTTGTTGAGTTAAGGGTTTCTTTCGGTCGAGTACTTAACCGTGGGGTAAACCGGTGTTGTTTGTGATGAGGAATTGTGGTAGTTTCCGGTTGTGCTTCAACTATCGAGGACTTAACCGAGTCACTGTGAAGAACAAGTATCCTCTTCCGAGAATTGATAAGTTGTTGGATCAATTGTGAGGGGCTACTTGGTTCTCTAAGGTTGACTTGGCATCCGGATAACACCAGATTTCTAATGAGGAGGTGGGTGTCACGAAAACGGCTTTCAGGGCTCGGTATGGGCATTATGAGTTAGTGGTGACGAATGCACCAACTGCGTTTATGAGGTTGATGAGCGAAGCCTTTCAGGAGTATCTGGAGGAGTTTGTGATTAACTTCATTGATGGCATATTGGTATATTCAAAGAGTCTTGGGGAGCATGAGCAAGGAGAGGGCAGTTTTGGGGAAGTTGCAAGAGCAGAAGATGGTTGCTAGGTTGAGCAAGTGCAGTTTTTGGCAAGAAAATGGGTTTTCAAGGTCTTATTGTTTCTGCAAATGAAGTTTCTGAAAATGAGTTTTCAAGGTCAGATTTGGCCTAGACCGGGAATGCAACTAAGATTAGTAGTTTTCTCGGGTTGGCATGTTATTTCAGGAGTTGCATCAAAAGGTTTTTGCGAGTATGGCTCAATCTATGACCAAGCGGTAAGAGGAGGAGGTTCCTTTTGTGTGGTCTTGGGATTTGAGGCGGAAGCGATGGGTGGAGTTGTAGCAGATTGTGATCTGTTTATAGTTTACCATCGTGGTGAACTTATCTAGAGGTGGATGCTCTTAGTCGGAGGCGGTCTGATTTGGCTCAGGAGTAGGATGTGGGGTTATGGTTAATTGAGATTGATACGTTAAGGTTGTGTGTTATCTCACGAGAGCCGTTGGGGCTGGAGACAGTTAATCAGACAAACCGTCTGAGCATGTTCGACTAGCTCGGGAGAAGGATCAAGGTTGGTGGATTCTTCTAAGGTTGAAAGTTCTGGTTATTAGGTCTCGGTGATTGAAGCTATCTTAGGGCATGGGTGAGTCTGTGTGCCTAAGGTTGAAGTTTGAGGCAGGAGATTTCTGTGAGAGGCTCATGAGAGCATGTTTCTCTATTCATCCGGAAGCGACTGAGAGGCATCGCGATCGGAAACGGTTCTATCATTGAGTCGGGATGAAGAAGGATGTGGCTAACTAGGTCGCGGCTTGCGATAAGTTGCCAGTTGGTGGGGGCTGTTTACCAATTCTAGAGGGGAAGTGGGGCATGTTTCCTTAGATATTGCGGCAGGGTTGCCGGTTTCTTGGACTCATGTTGTTATTTGAGTGACTGCGGATCGTCTGTCTAGGTTTGCACATTTTCTGACCATTAGGAAAACTGAGGGAGCAGCGGTTCTGGTTATGAAATATGTGAGTGAGTTAGTGCGGTGGCTTGGAGTGCTAGCGAGTTTTGTGTCAGACAGAGATTCGAGGTGCACTTCTGGGTTTGTGAGGGCTTTCAGGCCAGTAGTGGTATGGCTCCTTTTGAGTTTTGTATGGGAGGCCATGTCGCACATTTTATGCTAGACCCAAGTGGGGGAGAGGAGCATATATGGTGCAGATCTTGTTCAGAAGACGACATAGAATATCCGTGCTATGAACTGAACATGAAAGAGGCTCTTGATCGGCCGAGGAGTTGTGCCGATGGGAGGAGAAATGAGTTAGAGTTTAAGGTGGGAGATAAAGTTTATCTCAAGATGGCTATGATGCGGGTCTGAACAGGTCCATATCCAAGGATAAGCTGAGTACAAGGTACATGGATCCATTCCGGGTTGTGGAACGTGTGAGACTAGTTGCTTATCGGTTGGAGTTGAGGAGATGTTTGCATGCATCTGAGGAGGTAGTAGTGACGATTCCTGCTGATCTTCAGCCTAATCTGACTGTTGGGATGAGACCGGTTAGGATTCTTGAGAGAAGTATCAAGGTTCTGCGCCGGAAGAGAGTGCCGTTATTGAGAGTCTTGTGGGACTGCGACGGTGTTCAGGAGGAGATTTGGGAACCAGAGGCAAAGATGAAAACGAAGTTCAGGAAGTGGTTCGAGAAGCAAGCCAAGGAGTGATTTCGTTTTCTTTGTGGTTTTCCCAGTTTCGGCTTTTTGTGTTTTTGGTCACCGTGTGTGGTGAGGTTTTGGTTTTGGATTATGTATTTTCATTCGAGTTGTATGATTATGACTTTTTTCCAGTGAATAAGATGTTTTTTCTTATGTTTTGAGTTGATAGTCATGTGTTTGGGGTTAGAGAACCTCGAAATGGAAGTTTTATTGTGAAAAGAACTTGCCAGTTTCGGTGGAAACTCTAACGGGTTTGTGTGAGTATGGGCGAGAGAGTCTCGGAATATAAGTTTTCCGGTGGTTAGAACTGTCTAGTTCCGGAGAGACTCTGCAGGGACATCCGGGGTGATGGATGGTCCAGATGATCTGTGATGATCATGGTTGTGATGGTATTCTGGATGGGGAGTATCATGGTGAGACCTTGGGAGGTAGTTACGGTCAGTGGTGCATTATAGACGTTAGGAATTGATTGCGTAGCTCAGAGTTAGACATTGGTTCTTTCTTGGAGATGAGTCTCCGGCAGATCTTGAGAGATGCGTCTCTCTAGGGGATGGTGAGTTTCCTGCATACCGATCATTCGCCAGGACTGCGAGGACTGAGAGTGTGAGGGTATGGAGATAGTTTGGGAGGTTGCAACCTCTGGCAGATCTTTGAGAGATGTGTCTCTCCAGGGGATAGTGAGTTCCCTGCATACCGAGAGCTTGATAGACTGTGTGTCTTGATGGTTTGAGGGTGTGGAGATGGTTGGTATCAAACACCGTCAAGACTGCGCAGACTGAGGTGGGTTGATACTAGGAACCGAGAGCTGAGGGGTGACGATCCCGAGAGCTAGATGGTGGTTATGAGTTATGAGCTATGAGCAATCAATGTCTGAGATGGGTCTATATGCATATGACGGATGTGAGCCTCGAGAGGGTCTGGGAGATGTAGTCTCCGGTGTACTGGCAGGTTGGCCAGGTGGTTAGCCATGTGGGCTGTGTTTGAGGATTCGAGGACGAATCCAGTGTTAGTGGGGGAGAATTGTGACGTCCGTGAACCATTTTTTGAGGAAAATGGAGGGGATGTCGATCGACACACGTGGAGGATGTCAATCGACAGGGTCATTAAGGGGCTGTCGATCGACACCCATGGTGTGTGTCAATCGACAGAGCCTTTAAGTGGTCGGTTTTCTGGTTCGATTTTAGTCGTTCGGATGGACCGGGCCGGTTTAGGGAAACCTAGGGTTTCGTTTATAAGGCTTCTTGGCCGCATTTGAGCGAACCAAAGTCCCAAAAATCAGCAGAAAAGAGTTTGTGAGGAGTTCTCTTGTTCCTGTGAGTTTTTGTGGATTAGGGTTTCGATTCTTGAGTGATTTGGAGTAGATTTTCGTAGGGATTGTCGTGGATTTTGTGTCTAGCCTCAATTCTATCAGTTTCTATCCGAATAATTCAAGGTGAGTGCGTGACCATGGCTTCTGGGCCGGTGGATTCGTTAGGGTTGCTTGGTGATAGGTTTGGAACGTGTGTTTGATCTTGTGTTGATTGTTGTGGCTTTGGATTGTTGTTTGTTGTGTGTGGATTGTTGTTTTCGTGCTGGTTTCGTGTTGACACAGAGGAGGAATCAATCCGAGAGGATTATGATCGATTTCCCAGGATTCTGCGCAGGCCTGTCGATCGACACCCACAAGGTGTGTCGATCGATCGACCAACACGGAGGCTGTCGATCGACACACCCTCTAGGTGTCGATCGAAAGGTATGTACAGGTGCTGTCGATCGACATGCACGTACAGAAGGCGTCGATCGACACATAGTGTTAGTGTCGATCGACAGCCTGTCTGGTTGGCTGTGGTTGAGCCTTGTCTTTGTGTTTGTGTGCTGTTTGTTGTATGTTTACCTGAGCGGTTCCATCGTGCCTGAGTGCGCAGTCGTAGATGGGATAACCGTCTCACTGAGTATTTATGATAATACTCACGCATCTCTTTTTCCCATGTGATGCAGGCAAAGGCAAAATGTGATCGTGGAATCATGGCTACGAAGAGGGAGATGATCTAGGGTCTCGAGTTTCGTGCTTTGTGTTGTTTTGCTTTTACTGTTTTAGAACCACTGTTAAGTTGCTGGTTTCATTTGGAATGATTATCTGATGAACTGATTGGTTTAGTATTTTAATGGATTTGGTTATTTGAGTTGTTGTTATCCGCTGTAGTGTAATCTGTGTGCTTGCTTGGTTGTTGAGGATAACATTTATGGGAATGCGAATCCGAGACCAAGGGTTAATTTAAAAAAAAAAAAAAAAACGGGTCTACGAGAACTAGGATTCCCTGAAAATGAGCTCTTCTGGTTGTAACCACTGTACCCTCTATTCTCTGACTGATTTCCAAACCTCTGATTCGAGTACCCATTCTGGTTGATGTAGTTGACATCCTCTTGTTCTCTATCCTCATCATGAAAAAACGTGTCAACTTCCTGCGTAAAATGAACCGACTTCTATCCTACCAAAAGGTTGTGAACTGAATCAATCTTAGCCTTTACCTCAGCGATCTCAACACCACCTGTAAGACCTCCTTCTCTTCTACTCTCCTCATCAATCTTCTTCATGATGTTGCTCGAAGCCACATTCTTGATAAGCATGAGACAGTCAGCTGGAAATTGAGTCTTGAAATCCCCATTACTCGCAGCATTGAGAGTCATCTGATGCTTCCAGTCCACACCTCTGAAGAAAATACCCGACAACTGAACCTCTATAAACCCGTGGTGAGGACAATCTCTCTGATATCCCTTGAAACGTTCCCATGAAACCTTGAACGCTTTGGTTGGGCCCTGACAAAATGTTGAGATCTTAGCTCGCAGATCCTCTGAAAGCGACTCATTGTAAAAATGGTTCAAGAAAGTATTCTTGGTGTCATTCCAGGTTGTCAATGAGCCTGGCTCTAACTGTTACAGCCAAGTGGCTGCCTCTCCAGCAGGAGAGTAGGGGAAGAGATTACATAAGATGTAGTATTCAGATATATAATTAGTCTTGATGCTCAACGCAAGATCCTCGAACCATTCAAGATGTAACATGGGATGCTCGGTTGGGTGCTGTAATGACCCTCGCTTAGGGCTAAACCGCGTCTCGGCAAAGCCCCGATGCGATGGCCGGATCAGTCTGATAGTTTTTGGCCAAAACCTAGTTAAGCACCTCGGTGACTAAGCTAGGTGTCTGCCTGGTTGGTTAGTCACCAGCGTTACCTTCGGATGAAGAAACGTCACTTACCTTCGGACGAAGAAACGTCCAAGGTGATTGGGTTTGTCCAAGCACGATAAATCCTGTAAGCACGAGGTATCGCGACCGTGTGGGACGAGTCAGCGGAAGCACGACAAATACTGTAAGCAGGAGATGTCGTGACCGTGTGGAACGAGTCAGCGGAAGCACGACAAATCGGAAGCACGACAAATCCGCAAGCACGACAAGTCGGAAGCACGACAAATCCCGCAAGCACGAGGTGTCGCGACCATGTGCAACGAGTCAGCGGAAGCACGATAAGTCGGAAGCACGACAAATCCCGCAAGCACGACAAAGCCCTGCTGACTCAGCTGCTTGCCTAAGCTTATATATAGGAACCTAGAGCTTCCTTTTCTCTTCATAAAAATGTGGTGAACCTCTACTAAACTCCCTCTAGAAAAATCTAGCCTATGTCCACGTTTTTGGATCCAATCCCTTCAATAGTCTTAAACCCTCGCGTAGTTCACGATTACTCGATGATCTAGCCGAAGTTCTGGCTGTTTTTAGTGAAGGAAGATCCATTCTAGAACCTTAGTCGAATCCAAATCTTAACCATTCTATAAGTTAAGGTGAGTCATGGTTATGTTTGTTGTTTTACTGCAAAACAAATAGAGCGTCATGCTTGTTTATTTTTATGCTGATAACCGTTGAGGTTCATGCTAGGATTTTAGGATTATAGTTTAAGTGTTTGATTTTATTGTTTTGCATGATTGTGTGAATGTGTGTTGCATATTTCTTGTGATGATTGTGTGTAGTTGCTACTAACCTTTGTGGATGCAGGGTTCAAGAGAAAGTTTGATATTATGTGTTACCATGCTTGTGTGGAGTGATATAAAGATGTAGCTTAGGACTATAAACGGGTGCGTATAACCCTTAACGGCTACGCATGTCCTTATTAAGGCTGCGTACTCATCTTATACTAACTCTTTATTTGCATGGTATGGTTTGTTTAACACAAAGACACGAAGGGGACCGAAAGGCACTCGTTGTTCTTGATGCTAACGGCCACCAATTGATTTATGTTAACTTATGTAATTTTTGTGTTGTGTTTGTGGTTTAGCGTTGCAAGTGATCAAGAGGATCATGTAACGTTCTAACTTTCTAACTTTAGTAGAAAGCAGTTGACACTTCCATGTATCGGAGGTCACGGAGGAACGGGATTGCAGCCTATGGCCGTGGATCCGATGTAATTCGTGGAGGAACGGGATTGCAGCCTACGGCCGTGAATTATAGTAGTCGGATCACTTGACTTTTAGCCTTTGTGGTTAGAGTTAAGTGAGGTAAAATAGGACGATGAAAGAAAGTTGTCAATTGGCTTTATTTAGGTTTTTGTGTGCTAACATGTTACTTTAAAAGAGGACTGCGGTAAGAGGTCCTCTGAGTGTGTTATGTTTTAATTATCTTTTCCGCATGTGCATTCTCTGTTTATTATTGTGTGATTGCTTCTTGATTTTTATTTTTGGTTTGGGTTGGGAATATTTATATGCATGTTAGGGGAGCCTTGACTCATTGAGCAATTAGTGCTCACGACTCATTTGTTTTGCAGGTAACCAATAGTGCGATTTTAGTCGGGCTGGAGGAGCTTAGGAAAGTTGGTGTAGATCGTCTGCCTTTTTGCAAACGTGTATGTATTTAATATGTAGAAATGTTATTTTGAGCATTGGCTCGAAGCCGGCAAATATCTATGTTTTGGTAACTATTGTAAACCTTAAGTATAAGTATGTATAAAAGAAGTATTTGTTTAAAGCTTGGGTTACATATGATACTAGTCCTAGTCCAGGACGAACCAACTATCGTTCATAAATCGGGTTGAAAAGCCTTGGTTTATGTTCGATAGGAAATGCATACTTGGACGTTTAGTCTAGGGTTCTTTAATGAGTTTTTTGGAACCTCGGAACGGACAGCCAAGTGCGCAAACGTAGCATCTTCGGTCGGGTTTTGGGTCAGCGTTGACCTGATCCTGATCGGAGGCGTTACAAGAGTGGTATCAGAACATGGTTCTAACCATGTTCACATGGGACTCGTTTTCAATTGTTTTATCGAGTAATTGAGTCGCAAAAAGCAGTTAGGAAACCAACTAGCTCCTTTATTAGGTAGATGAAATTAGGACTTACCCTTGTTGATTGCAGATGCTACCGCATAAATTGTATTGAGTAGACATGGTTGGTGATAAAGCTTTGGCTTGGTGATAAGCGACCTCGAGGAAATCCTTAGCTTTAAGAACCTTAAACCTTTCACGACCTCTAAAGGTCTTAGTACAAGTAAGTATGGGTTCTAACTCTTTTTTGTGATTGATTGTTGTGTGATTGCATTTGCATGGGTTTAGTTGTTATAGTAAATTGTAGAATTGCTAGATTTTATTTTCTGTTCAAAGTTGATTGAGTCTAGTTAGAAAATGAGACCAATTCATAGAAACCAAGAGATGATTGATAGATACCTTAGTTATTAAGGATACTTTCTTAAACCGATCTTTCTAAAGGCGAGAGAGAGATTGGAGAAAACATTCAACCTTACGAATTCGGGACGAATTCCTTTAAGAGGGAGAGAATGTAATGACCCTCGCTTAGGGCTAAACCGCGTCTCGGCAAAGCCCCGATGCAATGGCCGAATTAGTCTGATAGTTTTTGGCCAAAACCTAGTTAAGCACCTCGGTGACTAATCTAGGTGTCTGCCTGGTTGGTTAGTCACCAACGTTACCTTCGGATGAATAAACGTCATTTACCTTCGGACGAAGAAACGTCCAAGGTGATTGGGTTTATCCAAGCACGAGGTGTCGCGACCGTGTGGGACGAGTCAGCGGAAGCACGACAAATCCTGTAAGCACGAGGTGTCGCGATCGTGTGGGACGAGTCAGCGGAAGCACGATAAATCGGAAGTACGACAAATCCGCAAGCACGACAAGTCGGAAGCACGACAAATCCCGCAAGCACGATGTGTCGCGACCATGTGCAACGAGTCAGCGGAAGCACGACAAATCCCGCAAGCACGACAAAGCCCTGCTTACTCAGCTGCTTGCCTAAGCTTATATATAGGAACCTAGAGCTTCCTTTTCTCTTCATAAAAACGTGGTGAACCTCTACTAAACTCCCTCTAGAAAAATCTAGCCTATGTCCACGTTTTTGGATCCAATCCCTTCAATAGTCTTAAACCCTCGCGTAGTTCACGATTACTCGATGATCTAGCCGAAGTTCTGGCTGTTTTTAGTGAAGGAAGATCCATTCTAGAACCTTAGTCGAATCCAAATCTTAACCATTCTATAAGTTAAGGTGAGTCATGGTTATGTTTGTTGTTTTACTGCAAAACAAATAGAGCGTCATGCTTGTTTATTTTTATGCTGATAACCGTTGAGGTTCATGCTAGGATTTTAGGATTATAGTTTAAGTGTTTGATTTTATTGTTTTGCATGATTGTGTGAATGTGTGTTGCATATTTCTTGTGATGATTGTGTGTAGTTGCTACTAACCTTTGTGGATGCAGGGTTCAAGAGAAAGTTCGATATTATGTGTTACCATACTTGTGTGGAGTGATATAAAGATGTAGCGTAGGACCATAAACGGGTGCGTATAACCCTTAACGGCTACGCATGTCCTTATTAAGGTTGCATACTCATCTGATACTAACTCTTTATTTGCATGGTATGGTTTGTTTAACACAAGGAAACATAGGAGACCGAAAGGCACTCGTTGTTCTTGATGCTAACGGCCACCAATTGATTTATGTTAACTTATATAATTTTTGTGTTGTGTTTGTGGTTTAGCGTTGCAAGTGATCAAGAGGATCATGTAACGTTCTAACTTTCTAACTTTAGTAGAAAGCAGTTGACACTTCCATGTATCGGAGGTCACGGAGGAATGGGATTGCAGCCTATGGCCGTGGATCCGATGTAATTCGCGGAGGAACGGGATTGCAGCCTAGGGCCGTGAATTATAGTAGTCGGATCACTTGACTTTTAGCCTTTGTGGTTAGAGTTAAGTGAGGTAAAATAGGACGATGAAAGAAAGTTGTCAATTGGCTTTATTTAGGTTTTTGTGTGCTAACATGTTACTTTAAAAGAGGACTGCGGTAAGAGGTCCTCTGAGTGTGTTATGTTTTAATTATCTTTTCCGCATGTGCATTCTCTGTTTATTATTGTGTGATTGCTTCTTGATTGTTATTTTGGGTTTGGGTTGGGAATATTTATATGCATGTTAGGGGAGCCTTGACTCATTGAGCAATTAGTGCTCACGACTCATTTGTTTTGCAGGTAACTAATAGTGAGATTTTAGTCGGGCTGGAAGAGCTTAGGAAAGTTGGTGTAGATCGTCTGCCTTTTTGCAAACGTGTATGTATTTAATATGTAGAAATGTTATTTTGAGCATTGGCTCGAAGCCGGCAAATATCTATGTTTTGGTAACTATTGTAAACCTTAAGTATAAGGATGTATAAAAGAAGTATTTGTTTAAAGCTTGGGTTACATATGATACTAGTCCTAGTCCAGGACGAACCAACTATCGTTCATAAATCGGGTTGAAAAGCCTTGGTTTATGTTCGATAGGAAATTCATACTTGGACGTTTAGTCTAGGGTTCTTTAATGAGTTTTTGGAACCTCGGAACGGACGGCCAAGTGCGCAAACGTAGCATATTCGGTCGGGTTTTGGGTCAGCATTGACCTGATCCTGATCCAACTCAGCAACTCCGCATCTCATCGCACTCTATGTAGAACACCTTGCTGGCGATGCTCTGGCCTGGTTCTCTCAGCTCGATCGAATTATCAACGACTTTCTTGAAACACTACTCGATGCACATTGAGAAGAAGACTTCGACCGCCAATCTCTGGTCTCTCCAACAGAAACTGGATGAGCCTTTGAGAGAGTTTATGGGAAGGTTCAAAAGAACTGTTTGCAAATTGGTTGTGGTGAACGATGCCGCAATCGACGCACTTCAGAAAGCGTTAATCCTGAAAAGCCTGTTCCAAAACGAACTGACTATCAACCGACCTGCGACCTTGGAAGACGCCCTGCACAAAGCATCAAGCTTTATGGAGTTCGAAGAGGATTAACAAGAGGTAAAGAAAGGTGATAAACCAAGCCGTAGAAGTGAGGGACAGAGTTTCCAGATCAAAGACGACGTTGAAGAACCCGCGCAAAAACAATGGTCTAGGAACAACCGACCTGTGGAGGAAAGCAACGCCTGGAGTTTGTGTGATTTTCACCAAACGTCGGGAAATTCAACACCTCAATACCGTCACCTCTTGGATGTGTTGATGAAACGCTACCAAGCCGGGAGAGTGCCTGATATGGAATTTCAGAAGAATTTCCCTGGAAAAACGAACCCGATAGAGCGAGAAGACGATCAGGGCCAGCCGAAGCAGCCGCCACCCGGAGTCAACCCCCTTAAGCGGGACTGAGACGACTTGCATGGGGATAAAAATCCGTATGCACCTCGGAAAAAGCTCTACATGATTATGGGCGGGGTAGAAGAATGTAACGATTCTGTAAGATCGATACAACAACACAAAAGGAAGGCCGAAACCGCCAGTAAGTGGTTGGTACCAGCCGAAAAAGATATTTTTGTTACATTCGACGAGCAAGATACTAAGGGTCTAGATCAACCTCATAGCGATCCTCTGGTGATTCAGCTTGTTATCAACAATTGTGAAGTAGGTCGTTTAATGATACACCTGAAGCTCGGTAGACCTGATCTATCGAGACACCGTCGAAAGGATAAGAGTAACTCACGATGACATCAAGTTGGGGAACAGACCACTGACCGGTTTCGCTAATGATACTACCTCAACAGTTGGTATGATTAAGCTTTCAGTCAATGTGGCCGAATTTACTCTCTTCGGCAAGTTTGTTATTGTGGATACACTGTCAGTGTACAATGCAATCTTGGGGACACCTTGGCTTTATGCCATGAAAGCGGTAGCCTCAACCTGTGACGCCCGTGAACCATTTTTTGTGGAAAATGGAGGGGCTGTCGATCGACACACTCGTGGTTTGTCGATCGACAGGGCTCTTAAGGGCTGTCGATCAACACACCTAGTGGTTGTCGATCGACAGGTGCCCGAATTGGTTGGTTTTCTGGTTCGATTATCGTTCAATTGGACCGGGCCGGTTTGGGTAAACCTTAGGGCTTCGTATTTAAGGGTTTTTGGCCGCATTCGAGCGAACCAAAGTCCCAAAAACGCAGCAGACAGAGTTTGAGAGGAGTTCTCTGTTTCCTGTGAGTTTTTGAGAATTAGGGTTTCGTTTCTTGAGAGATTTGGAGTAGTTTCTTGTGGAGATTGTCGTGGATTCGTTTCTAGCCTCAATACCCAACAAATTCTATCCGAAAATCTAAGGTGAGTGCGTGACCATGGCTTCTGGGCCGGTGGATTCGTTAGGGTTGTTTGGTGGTAGGTCAAATTGATTGATTGTGATGATTGGTGTTGTTTCTGTTCGTTTTGTTGTGTTTGGATTGTTGGATTGTGTGTGTTGTGCAGGTTTCGTGCTAACGCAGAGGAGGAATCGATCCGAGAGGATATTGATCGAATTCTTATGAATCTGCGACGGCCTGTCGATCGACAGCACCTGTGTGTGTCGATCGACAGGGGTCACACGAGAGCTGTTGATCGACACCTAGAGGTTGTGTCGATCGACAGGTGATCGAGGAGCTGTCGATCGACACCTAGTGGTTGTGTCGATCGACAGGGTCCTGTGGAGCTGTCGATCGACAGGCACCGTGGGTGTGTCGATCGACAGGTGTGAGCAGGGCTGTCGATCGACACCTAGTGGTAGTGTCGATCGACAGGTCGCCTGTTGGGCTGTGGTTGAGCCGTGTTGTTGTGTTTGTGTGATTGTTTGATGCGTGTTTGCCTGAGCGGATCCATCGCGTCTGTGTGCGCAGTCGTAGATGGGAGGACCGTCTCACTGGGTATTTGTGATAATACTCACGCATGTCTTTTTTTCCATGTGATGCAGGTAAAGGCAAATTGTGATCGTGGAATCATGGCAACGAAGAGGGAGATGATCTAGGGTCTCGGTTTCGTGCTGTGTGATTTATATTGTTTCCTTTTCTGTTTAGAACGGCTGTTAGGTTGTTGGTTTTTGTGGAATCTTGATTTGGAAATTGTGGTTGAACTGGATTAGATTAATGGAATGAAGTGCTTGGTTTATTATTGTTATCCGCTGATTGTCTGTGTGTGTTTACTTGGTTGTTGAGGATAGCATTTATGAGAATGCTAATCCGAGACCAAGGGTTTATGTTAAAAAAAAAAAAAACGGGTCGGGTCGTTTCACAACCTATCATCAATGTGTCAAGTTCCCTACTAGTAGCGGAATATAAACGATCAAGGGCAACCAAAAGGAAGCTCACAATTGCTTTGCCATCGAGAAGAAGAATCGACTCAAAGCCGAATCCGAAGCTCGCTTAAGAAATGGTGAGGTCGACATGCCAAAGGAAAAGGAAGTCTAGAAAGCCCGAGCCATGACGAAGAGTCAAGCATGAAAACCAATCTGATTACTTCAGATCGCAAAATAAATAAATAAAATACTCATTATACACGAGCCTATACGAATGTATGAACTACGAGTGACATGATTCCACTTTGAGGATGCGTAGGCAGCTCATTGCAAAAGCACAGTCACACCCTTAGTAAAAACTTTAAGTTTTTAAAGAAAATAAACTTTTTCTGACTAATTTGACCCTTAAAAAGGCTGGACGGATGCAAGAATGCATGCCCTTACGAAAATCCGAGCTTACCTTGTTCGGATTGTGATTACTCACGTTGGTACCCTGGCCAAGTATCCGACATTCAACGCGCTTCTCATGAGTGTCGTGGTGAAATAACCTACAAACTTTAATAAGCCGGAGCGAGGTCCGTACCTCGCACTCAGGACAACCAAGTAAATTACACGCCGACTCTCGATCGCATACTCAAGTTTCATCATAAGGCAAAAGTTGAGTTAAGCCAAACCGAGCCCGCCTCGTACTTAGGTACAGTAAGAACCGACACCGAGCTGGTAAGAAGCGGAGTCTTAGAGGAATCTTGCTTCTAATAAGCCGAATTACATAGTTCGCAACTACTAAAGAGTCTTCTGAAAGTAATCTTAGTGTTCAAGCCAAGCTTCCTAGCTCGCAAACATTTAAAGGTTCTTACAAAAGCAGTCCTAAAGTGTGAAGAGTAATCCAAACTCCATAAAGCTTGCCATCAGTTAAGCTTCTTAAGAAGCGAAGCGTGTTAATACAGTCTAGCTACGTGATTTGCATTAAAGTATTATGAAATACTTAATGCTGATCTACCGTAAGATCGCAAAGAAAAATCAAAGTATTATGAAATACTCAAAGCCGATCTCCCATAAGATCGCAAAGAAAAATCAAAGTATTGTAAAATACTTAAAGCCAATCTCCCATAAGATCGCAAAGATTACTCATAATAAGCCGATCTTCCACAAAAATCGCAAAAAAAAGGAAAAAATTCCTAAGTATTACGAAATACTAAAAAGCCAATCTCCCAAAAAAGATTGCAAGAAAGATACTTCAAAAACTCAGGAAACCCTGTCAACAGATTAAAACCCTTCAAAAGGGCAACGTTTACAAAAGTAAATTAAACCCATAAAAGTGGGCCCCTTGTTACAAAACTAAATAAAAGTTATAAGCCACATGCGGCTTAAACTTGGTCGCCATCTGGTCTATCTTGGGAGGGGAGAAACGACCCGTGCTCGTTGATTCCTTCTGGAACTTGGGATACAATGTCTCGAGGAGGACCAACATGAAGAGGTGGCGGAGTTGGAAACAAAGTATCATCGCCGAGAGAGTCATTATTAAAGGATTCGACTTAGGCAAGATACTATTCTTCCTTCTTCGCGTAGTTCTCAAGAAGACCAGGAGGAAGTTCGTACTCAGCTTCCACCATCTTCTTCAAGCTTATCCGGGCCCCGCACCTGTAATCGAGTTGAGCCTTAACCTCTTATTGAGCGTGGAGAGTAACTAGATACAAACGCCGCTGTAAACAAGACGAATGTCTCGCACTTCGGGCAGAACTGCTACTAACGATCTCATCAGCTCGGCGGCGTGCTTCATCACGCTCTTTCCTGAGACGATTTTCCGTAAGGTGCGACTTCTGTAGATTGGCTCAAAGTTTAGCCTTCTCGACATAAATCGCCACGAGATGTGCATCTCTTTTCTTCACTTCTTCTTCCAACTTATGTTTCTCCTCCTTTAAAGCACTAGCCTGGTCAAATAAGTCAAGACTCTGTTGATTCTCAGAAGCAGTTGCTTCCCAACTATCGGCTTTATGCATCTGACGACCAACTTCCTACCATGCTGCATCCATATCGGAACAAGACGTAAGTCTTTATCCTATCTTCTCGTTTTTGCACTTCGGCTTCATATGCTCTGATGATGAAATTACCGGTACCGATCACCTGTAAAAAGCAAGAGAGAAGCTAAGGACGGGCTAGAAAGAATCAAACGATTGAGGCGGAGGGTGACTTACGCTAATGATGTCTGAAGCCTAGTCAAAGAATAGGAGTTCAGAGATCGATAGCCTGTTCGGGTTAGGAAGGCTAACTCCGACACCGCCGGTAAGAGATATCAGGGTAGCTATGTGAGCGGAGCAATGTTACAAAAAGGCAAAACTGGATCAACGTGAGAAAACGTCCATTGACAACTGCGCCTTCTCTTTGATAGAGAAGACTCAGACAAAAGCTCTAAAGCTGATCTAGTCGACGGAGTGAGAGAGGGAGCACGAGGAAGAAGAGGCTAAGGTACATCAACAACTGTTTGAAAACCTGAACAGGGCGGGATCGCCAAGCTGTCAGAATTGACAGGAAAAGGAGCAGGAGGTGTAATTGTGACATCCCAAAACCGAGCGGAAGAAACCTAGGTACTTAGGAGGGGGCTAACACAGGTTCAACAGCATAATTGTGGTCACTAGGACATCCAAAGGTATTAGGATAGGCTAGGTATAGGATAAATCGGGTGTAGGATAGGGCAGATATAGAGTAGGACGTTACTAGAATTAGGAAACTAGTAGAGGACATGTTAGGCAGTAACGTAAAAGTAAGGGCAAAAAGGAGAAAATGCAAAACGTGGAGGAGAGGGAAAGAAAATGGGCTTTCGGCCCATGTAGTAAGGCGGTGGAGAAAAATAAGGAAAGTGGATATTCTCCTTAGGGTTTTTTGGTTTAGTATAAATAGAGAGCTAGGGAGCGCATTATTTACACACCAAAATATTTCTTTTTTCTCTAGACCCAAAGATACACGCTTAAGAGGAAGAGAAAAGGAGGAGCTCGAGAAGGAACTCGGCACCCCACCTAAGGAGTAGTGGTATAAGGTAAGGCGCGATCCGTACCTAATACCCCCTTTCTATTCTTCTCCTTTATAGCTTTCCTGCAGTAGTCTTAGAAGTAGGGTTAGGGTAGAGTAGTTTAATGCTAGTATAGTAGTAGGGTCTTGTGCGGAGAGTGATCCGTACACGACCAGTAGTGTTGGTAGCGCCAAGGGTTGGCATCGGTATCGCCTCGGGGTGCCTCGATGACAACACGACTGGGTACCAACGGTAGGCCTCGGTATCGCCAAGGGTTGGCATCGGTCAGATACCGGTGATAACACGACTGGGTACCGAGTGTCCTAGAGTTAAGTTGAGAACGCCTCGATAAGGCATTGGTGACGCCTCGAGAGGGCATCAATGCGAGGCATTGGTGGCGCCTCAACAGGGCCCGATGACGCCTTGACCAGGCACCGCGAGTAGTAAGGCTGATCGATGATCAGGACGAGTGAGCCTCAGATCATTCCTCGAGGGACGTATCGGTGAGAAATCAGTACGGACACTCGACGATCCGACAACGCCAATAGTGGCTATCAGGTAGTATCTACGATAGGACCATGGCGACGCGTCGATAGGCCCTCGGGGAGGCCTACGATCGATCTACCACTGGCCATCGGGGATAACTGAGCTGTCTGCAAGGGCAGCCCGCGATGTGATCGCTGGCTGGCATCGATAAGCCTCGTGTAGGCATCAGCGTATCGCTACGATACCTTGTTCGTCCGCGATGAACAAACTGGTAATCATCGGTGAAGGCATCGATGATCGGAGAGTGAGCTAGACGGGCAGTGCTAACCACTGTGCCGCAGACCGGTAAGGCCTCGAGAGTGATCGATACGGCCTCGGTTCAGAATCATGCCCGGTAAGCAAAAGCATGTTTGGCTTACCGATAGTGGTAGAGCATCCGGTCAGATCATGGCGATCTAGCTATGGACTCGTAGGTGAGGCAGTAGAGGAGCATGGCAAGGCTAACGTAGCTTGTTAGGTAACTCGGCTATCACGATGGATCTTGGTGAGTGTACACGAACCTAGGGGATACCGGTCGTGGGACTCAACCTTGTATCTCGAGGAAACTTGGCTCGGCATAAGCTGGCCTAAGAGTGACTCGTTGTTTGGTGGACTGGAGACTAGTCATGGCAGGATCATGCCTAGCTCCGACTCGCACCGCATGTAGTTTAGGAAGTTAAATAGAGTCATGCATAGGCCGGCTATACTCTGAAAGGAGAGCTGGTGGGCCAAATGTGAGGATTAGCGTGGCAGACTAAGAGGTATGATACTAACCAATCATTGAACCACGAAATAGAGTTGTGGTAGAGTTACCACTGCAAGGTAGTGAGGATACTCGATGGTTCGCTTGTTTGTTGGACTCGGCAGACTACTAGAGAATGTCGTAGGCCAGACGGGTAGTGGTCGGGCAACTTGATAGTTGTACGGGCACGCCTTAGTCAACCTGGTAGATAGGCTAGACGGTGCATGCCAACAAGAGGAGGGCTAAGGAGGCTTAGTAAACTCGTACGGCTGCATACGGCTCCAGGGTTAGAGGAAAGGCCACGGGAACGCTTAGGCCAGTGATGGGAAAGGCTGGACCTTGAATCTTCCATAATTAACGGATAATGTTATGTTTGTATTTCTGCAGGGATGGTCACCGTATGGCCATAGATGTGTCATGGGTAACGTATTGGGATAGCCATGCTTACCTGGGGCCGATCATACGGGGCAAAAGGTATTGCTTGAAATGCTTCGGCTATTGCTTGATAACGTAGAGGTATAAAGGACTAGGATTAACCGGAGTAGATAGCTTGATTGTGAACCTTAGGAGATTCTAGTAGTTTAGGACATGTTAAACCGGTAGGATAGTAGGTTCACAATGCCACCAATTTAAATATTGCATAGGGCGCATGAGTGAGCATGCGTTCCGCCTTGTTTGTGTTTGGTCTGAAAGAGGACACAAAGACCTAGCATTTCGCTGCTCGCTAGAAGAGGCCAGTGAGTGCCCAGTACATGATGGTCCGCCGACGGGCCGACCTTAGAGGAGTAGTTACCAGTTTTACTGGCCCGGTTACCAGCTTGCTGGTGTAGAGTAAAGGGGCTGCAAGAGAGCCCACCATTAGGTTGAGTAGTTTTGTATCACCGCCTAAGGGTTGGCCGTGAGACACAGTACCTGGCAAGTAGTGCTAAGGGTGTTGTGCGGGGTTATATGGTTTAGAATAGCTAGGCAGTGTTAGGTGGTGAGACGGAGTAGACCGTCTTACTGAGTATTCTATACTCACCCCCTTACCAGTGTACAGGATAGGGCATCTGGTCAGGTGGACCATAGGACGGCAAGGTAGGAGGAAGCAGCAAGCAATGGAGGAAGACTTTCCCAAGGCGTTGTGATTCTAGTACCCATATGTTGTAATTTACCGTACAATGTAACCGAGAAATTTTAGAGTAATGAAGATACCGATTTTGACTAACACTTGGGTCTCGATTCATAATCTAAGATGCAGGTGTTTACAGTAATACCCAAACTTTGAGCAAGATGTCTTCAGACGGAAGAACTTCACAAGTTCCACCAATCCGGAAGGCTGGAATCCTCCCTGCTTCGAGGTCGGCTTTAACCTTAGCCTCTATCCTCTTCTTCTCTGCCTTCTTATCTATGAGATCGACTTTCCCTTTTCCCTTTGAGTGGGAAGCATCACCCAGACCCTTTGGCTTGTTAGACTCGCCAGGGACCGACCTCCGAGCTAGCGCATCATCGGCCCTTTGCGTATCGGCCGCATCGATCACATAAGGAATCTCCTGAAAACCATCTCTAACAGCTAGGTTCTCTTCCTGACTTGGAAGATAGGTGCCTTCAGTATTATCCTCAGAGTCTTGAATAATCACTATGCCAGACGGATCGACCGTGACCTCGGCATCTGACCTGTTGAACACTTCAGAAAGTCTCCTACACTTCATATAACGGATCGGGATAGAAGGAGTATTAAACGCATGGATACCCGGAGTAGCTCTTCTCATCTCTGCGACCCAGTTTTTGCTATTCCAGATATCTGTAAACAATAAACATCCCAAGCGATGTCAGACTTTGAAGTCACAAGAATAGAACATTAAAGTAACTTGTAGAGAGTCATTACCGTGTCTGTCACGAGCACGACAAATGCGGCTATAGGACAGGTCGTCACAGATATCATCATTGAAATATGCTCATAATTTTCGATAGAAAAGTTAATGCCGAGCTCAGCACCAAGCACTACAAGTGCAAGGAGATTACATGTCCCGACCATTGTCATATGTGAGAAACAAATGTTCTTATTCTCGCAATACCTTACGAAGACATAAGGTAACGAGAACCACAGGAAACAATCAACGAATATCTGTTCGTGAAGACAGATATAACCCGTATGACAATCCCATGGACATTCATGGGGTCCGGGGTCCAGGAATTCTAATTCCTCCGACATACGGTAAACCCTTCTCATCAAGTCCAACGACATGTCATGTGATAGCGAAGGAGAGATATTGTAAATATTGAACTGAACAGCAAGGATCTTTCAAACGACATAATCTTGAACGACTTTTTCTTGGCTGATTTGTTCATCTGAATACTGTTCACCAGATCCATCTCCCGTACGATCACTCGTACCAACAACCGGAGTTGAAGCCTCAAGATTCACACCGGTTTTCTCCGAAATGTTAGCACAATTCGGCGCGAATCTTGACAGCGGCGCTTCAACCTCCATTGAAAAAGAATAGGGTCAATATTGACCGGAGGGGTCTCATGGTTGACATCGAGACTGGTGGTTCTTTCCGAAAAAAAAGAAGGAGATAAAGATTTGAAAATCTTTGTCATGATGCAGAACGGAGTCGTACGGAGTAAAAGATAAACCCTAAAAAATGCAGATGAGTAAGGAAAAGGGATTAGAGAGAAGGGAGAAAGAAGATTTTACCTTGTTCGGATGACGAATAAATAAGGAAATCCAAGGATTGAAAGATCCGGCATTTATACTTTAAGGCGCGAAAGTCTAGGGTAATCATTAAACCTTGGCGGCAGACACGAGCAAACCGAGGCGTCTCTTCACTGTTCTTTCAAGAACAAGCGGTCCAGAGTGTGCCACGTGTAAAGGCGAAGCGACGTGTCGAATCAAGATCTGAGTTGGGCAAATCTTCATCAGTACGTTTTGGCTGAGCTTACTAACGTAATACTCGCCGAAATGGGGGGGGGGGAATAGTTGGTGGTATTGGTTTTAGTACCCATTACCATACCCGACTCACATCCGATCCGACGTGGACCTTCGAGAAGCATCTCGGAGAAATGGGGCAGCGAGGATCCATTTAGGCGTCTCGACCAGTTAAGGAGCGTTAGCCCACCTAGGCAAATACAAGCAAATTGGAAGACTTAGCTTGGATTAAAGAAAATACTTAGAATTAATATAACTTTCTTTTATCTTTTAGGAAATTTTCCATTGATCTTTTAAGGTTATTTCGACCGACTTTATACTTGTATAAATACTTGATGTATTCCTCCAAAACGAGAACATCGCCTTCAATAGAGAATCTTATACACATCTTTTCCCTTGATCTTTTCTTTGTGATTTTACGTTTAAACCTTGTTCCTCCATTCTTTGGATCGATATCAGATTGTTGCTCAATCCGGTATCACGAGTAGCTCAACTTCTTTTCTTTCTATGGTTTTTTTTCATTTAGGTGCAACACTCTTTCTTTTTTTTTCTCCAAAACACTCACCAAAATCAACTCATATGAACAACAAATCTTAGATCAAGATGTAAAGAAGAGATTTCTATAATTCACTTAGCAATATATATCATTATCCTAAGGATCATATTGAATGCTAATCCATAAACCTCAAAAACAATTTAAAACATACTCAATGCAACCTAAATGATTATACAAATGTATGAAATGCAACTATATGAAAAGGGAAAATCTTTTTGGAATTTTCGAAATTTTTTAAATTTTTAGGGGTTTTTCAAGTTTTCTCATATGAACAATGCAATGCATGCAATGAGACTCAAATGATGATAGAAGCAAAACAAAATAACTAAAATAAGCATTAGCAAACACCTCCTCCGGACTTACTTCTCATCGGCTCGATGAGAAAGCAAAACTGAAGAAGAGAGAAAGAAAAATGAAACTAAAGATGCATAAATGAAAATTAAATGGTATATACAATGGATAGATTGGTACATTGGGAACATTAGTGATCAAGTGGTGGTGGATTAAAGGTTAGACGAAGAGGAAGATTGAATCGGAGGGCACGGTTGCTTGAAGTGTTCCCAAACTTGGATGTCAACACTAGGTAGCAACAAAGTGGCTCGCCATCGTCATCGAAGAACCGGTAAACAAATGATCGTAGTCCAAATGGTTCTCCCAAAGTCTCCTTCTCAATCAAATAATGTTGATCAATTAATGGTCTCTCTCGTAGAGACGTGAAAGCATTGAGATCGATCCCCACATGTAAGAACAATGGTGTGAGCGTACCGCCAAATTAAATGCACAGTGTAGCCGTAGTTGTCAAGCAATACCGAAATTTCTTCAACTTGGCAAAGAAGATTGAGCCAATCTCACATCCATAGTAGTCATGATCCATCTCCATAGGTTGACCATCGAAATTTTACATAGAGGAATGGATACCAAAATAGAGTAGCTTGAGTTCTTCGTTTGTGGAAATCGTTGTCCGCTCGTGCATTGAAGGTGTTGGCCAATAGATGGAGAACGTATTGAATCATGGGATTTTTGACCCTTGTAATGCGATTTGAGGCGGCTGATTAGCTCTCCTCAAGTGCTTTGTTGCGCCATAATAAGGTTTCCATACTGAACTCCGTGTTATCTCCGTATTTCCCCGGTGGGAATCCATAGATATCACAAAAATCCCTAAATGGGATAATATACCTCAATCCATCTATCTCAAAGCAAACGAGATAAGTCCCAAGCCGATCATCGAACATGCATTCCACTGTAGCTAAGAATTGCTTGGAGAGCTCGGGGTAAGTAGCATAATCCATTTGAGCTAAACCATTCAAGAGCATCCTTTCCAAGAGCTCATTAACCTTGTCCTTAAGACCGCTTCTAGCTAGGAACAACGGACAAGCGAATCTCGTGGCTTCATAGGTTGCTTTATTCAAAATCCCAAGTCGAATCTCATCAACGCGCGACACGAGCTTGTCAATTCGAGTGGTCATAGTTGCTAGATTGATCTTACAAAGAAATGTTTCTAAATAAGAACCATTTTTCATTCAAAGGACAATTTGTCTAGCCAATTCTTAAAGATTTTTCAACAATTGATATGATATAAGGCTAGACAAGGGAATCAAGGCAACACGCAATATTCAATGAATATTCTACTCACTTTTAATCATATTCCAACTTTCTATTCTCTATTAAGCTTATTTATCAAAATTCTAAACTTGAACTTGATAATTTTTAATAATTCTAGTGAATACTAGTTAACAACAAAGCTGAGTTGCAATAAATGATTAGTAAAACTCATATTTAAACTCAATTTCATCTTAAAGATTCCAATTTTAAAGCATTTTCAAATAATAGAGAACTCTTGAGAGGATAGAAACTCAAATTCAACTATCAACATTCCAAATTTGCAAATGAAATCAACTACCCAAGCAATTAAAACTCATATTAAACACAAAGCAATTCAATTCATAACCCAAATACGGTGAATTCCACAAGATTCTCATGTAAGATTCCATGAGTTTCAACAATAATTGAAGAGTGTAAAGGAAAGAGAGCATACCTTGTGATAATCAAAGATTATGGTAGAAGGGATGCAAAAGAAATGGTGAATCTAAAGTTCTTGCAAAGTTTTAGAGAAAAACAAGTTCTTGATTTTGAAAAGTAGAGATTTTCTTTAGAGAAAGAGTAAAGTAAGAGAGAGAGAGTTGCTAAAGATTCTCTAAAAAATTCAAAATAATTTGAAAATGAGGGAGAAAGGTCTTAAAAATATTATTTTAGAGGCTACACCGGCCAAAATTGATTGAAAATATTTGAAATAAATCGGTTAAAACCAAAATTGAAACAAGTCAACGCGAAAGAAAAAAGTAAAACCTAGCTGTTGGAGACGTCACACGTATCGGCTAGGTAGACCGGCTAAATGTTGATTTTGTGGCAGTGGGTTTCGACACTTCGGGGCCTCCCACGGATCGGCCAGGGGATCGGCTAGCAAGTTTCTCCTTCCAAACTTGCTTCAAGAGCTCTCTAACCTTCTCTCTAAGTTCCTACACTAAAATCAATCTCCATAAATATACTAAACATAAATGAAACGCATAAGAAATATGTACAAGGGATACCATGGGAATGCCTCCCAAGCGCGCTTGTTTTACGTCTCTAAGTTTGACGGTTGGTGATGGCGCTAGTTGGATATCAATGGAGAACCATCAACCTTTCTTGGTTACCAATCCTCCAAATCAATGTTGAAGGCTTCTTCCATGGCCTTCTTACACTTGTCTATCTCTTCTTGGTTCATACCGGTTGGAAAAACGATCTTAGCCTTAGAGAAAAGTCGAACACCGTCATTCCAAATGGCTTTACACTCAAGTCTCTCTTCAATTTTCTTGATAGGCTCTAGTATGAGCTTGTTCTTGACCTTTCCTTTAGTCATCTTGGAGTTCTTATCATTGGCTCCCTTAGGCTCATTAGTTATGTCCATAGTCATCTCATTCGTTTCAAACATCGAACCAATACCGCCAACATCAAACATATCCAAGCTCTCCTTGTAATCATCTATCTTGGGAGCTTCTTTCTCAACCTTAATGACCTTTTCACTAGTTTCTAGACTCATCATTTCTTCTTCAACAACCTCACTAAAGACCATACCACAAATATCAACTCCAATGGGTTCAATGGTGCAGTAACTGTAAGGGTCAACATTCATCAATAAAGCTTTCATGTGGAGGAAATCCAAGCTAGCTCTGGTGGTAGCCAAGAAGGCGTACCAAGAATAAGCGGAAGCGACTTAGACGTCTCCATTTCCATAACCATAAAATTCGTCGGTGTAACGCAATTACCGATATTTAAAGGATAGTCTTCAATGACTCCAAGTGGTTGCTTACATGTTGCAACTCCAAAGATGGGAGTGCAAGTGCTCTTCTTGAGCTTTTCAATTCCTAGAAGCTCCATCATCTCACGATAAATTACGTTAACATTGGACCTGGAGTCACACAACGCATCATCAACCTCCAAGTTTCCAAGTGTGCAAGTAATCGTAAACTTTCCGGGGTTAAGCTTCTTCTCAAGGGTCTTTGGTTTATCCCTTTCTCCTATAACTTGATGCTTCATCATAACTTCCCTAACCTTTCCTTGGTTAGCTAACACATCCGTTATGAGATCCTGCTTGGTGGTACCGGGTTTAGCACCCATTACCATACCCGACTCATATCCGATCCGACATGGAGCTTCGAGAAGCATCTCAGAGAAATGGGCCAGCGAGGATCCATTTAGGCGTCTCGGCCCGTTAAAGAGCGTTAGCCGACCTAGGCGAATACAAGCAAATTGGAAGACTTAGCTTTTATCTTTCAAGTACTTAGAATTAGTATAACTTTCTTTTATCTTTTCGGAGATTTTCCATTTATCTTTTAGGGTTATTTTGACCGACTTTGTACTTGTATAAATACTTGATGTATTCCTCCAAAATGAGGACATCCACACTTTGTCTCCAATAGAGAATTCTATACACATCTTTTCGTTTGATCTTTTCTCTGTGATATTACGTTTTAAACTTAGTTCCACTATTCTTTGGACCGAACTCGGATTGTTGCTCAATCCTGTATCACCACCGCTCCTTAGCGATCCTCTTGTAGTCATCTTCCTTTTGAAACTTAATCCCAATATCCTTCATGTCCTTTTTGTAACTAGCCAAGATCTTCTTAACCGCCTTAGTGAAATCCGGTCTTGGCAGGTCTTGGTTAGGCTTGTGTTGCCTATCTTCATAAGTTTGAGTTTCTATAGCTCTTTTCCTAACTAGAGCAATCTTTTTTTTATTGCTCTTTCTTCACAATCACTTCCATCTCTTGTGGAGGCTTTAATAAATTAACCAATTCCTCCAAGTAGAGCTCATCTTCTTCATAATCTTCTTTAGTCAAAGGTCCATACCTTGAATGTCATCCCTTATCTTCTTCTAAGATCACCACATTGCAAATGTTGCTTCTAAGATTAGACTCGGGTTTACCCGGTAGAACACCACTTGGTGTCTTTGAACTAGAAGCGAATTGTGCTAGTTGCACATCAATAGTCTTCACATGAGAAGCTAAGCTTGTAATCTTGCCATCCAATTCTTGATACATCCCATCACTCCTAGAGTTTACCTCATGGAACCTCTTTGCAATATCCGCATTACTCTTTATTTGTCCATTTAAAACCCATTGAACCAATGCCTTGAGCTATTGGTCTTGAGAAGCGGGTTGAGTAGAGGTAGTAGCTCGATTGGTAGGAGCAACTTGATTAGAGTAGACTTGTTGCTTAGGAGCAAAAGCTTGTTGAGGCACAAATTCTTGAACTTGTTGGGGAATGAAAGCTTGTTGCTTTGTTGGATAGACTTGGTCTTGAGGATTCTCCACATTAGTGCTTCTATAGGATAAGTTGGGATGAGATTAAATATAAAGTTAAATTGTACATTTGATGCAAGCAAATAATTCTCGCAAATACAAGTATCGAATTTGCTAATATATCAATTCGAGACAACTCAACAGAACGACTAGCACAATTGAAGATATCTTAAATCAGTTTCAAGGGGATCAGTCCTAAAACATGCAATTGGTAAAGCGAAAGAATTCCAAGAGCAAGTCAAGGAATCACCATGGAATGCAATCCTATCTATAGAGTAAATAAAAACCTTTGAATTGAGTCCATTAGAACCCAATAAAAAGACTACTCAAACATTATAGAGATGAAACCAATCATTCTTATAAAAAAAGTAAGATAAGGTTTTGAAAAATTCTCAAAAAATGTCAAGTGATGAGATCTTCCTCTCCCTTACAAACCGAAATTGACGAACAAGTGTTTAGAAAAGAAAAGTGTTTGTATTTAAGAGATTTTTGATAGCTTCGTAACCAACTTTGTAACTAGCTGTATGATGATGTATATTGCTCTATGCTCTGTTATTCTCCTTTTATAATGGTAGAGTCGGACTAGGGTAAATTTCTTGAAGATTTGGAGAAGATACGAAAAAATCAGAATGTTTTCTTTTTTTCTCAAGAAGGTGATCGATTGGTCAACTAAGTGATTGATCGGTCACCGTGTATTTGTGCTTGTCCATCAATTCAAGAGGCTTGGTGATCGGTTGTTCACGAGTGGATATCACAGAACAGACTTTGCCTTGGAATATGCTCAAACAGTTTACAGTATTTTGTGATTATTTCAAGATATAACTATTGGATTTTGGCAAGTGAATATTTGTTGTGAAGCTGAGATCATCCTCTATCTTAAATTATAATTTGGGATCCATCAGTGAGATCATCTTCATCTGGGCCTCAACATTTGGTGAAAGGAATCTGACTTTCTTAAAAAATGCTTGAATTGCTCTATTAAGGCCAATAATGCTCCAATTTTCTAATTACGGTTAAGAGTTAAGACTAACAAAAACACTAAAAGATCACTTTTATTTCTAGTACTTGGTTAAATATAAATAAAAACTAATAAAATAGATATTAAAAAGTAGTAAAATATACTCCCTCCGTTTCATATTAGTTGTCATTCTACGCTTTTTTTTTGTATCAAATTAGTTGTCGTTTTACATTTTCAATGCAAATTTATGATTAATTTTCCATTCTTATCCATAATATTTTAGCTTATTAATTGTATATATAAAATGAAAAACACATTAATTAGGGGTAAAACAAAATTTTTAAATATTTTCTTAATTGACGTGAATTCACCTAAAATGACAACTAAAATGAAATTGATGGAGTAGCATATATCAGTTTGCGAGCTATGAACTCGGCTTATATATGAGTACATTCCCTCCGAGCCCTTGGTTCTTACGAGCTCGAGACTTTGTTTTTAGGATATCCACTTAAGTACAAGGTGGGCTCGATTGGGGTCTGAGAGTGCAAAAGACTAGTGTCGTGGCTAACCTCAACATATATCTTAGGTCAGACATCAGTATGCGATCGAGATTTACTTAGTTTTTCTAAGAACGAGGTGCGGAACTAGGTCCGACTTAATTTAGTTTATGCATTATTTCACCACGACAAATGATAAGAACGTTGAATATCGAATACTTGACCAAGGAACCGATGGGGAAAGCTAGACAAAGTGGTCGTATAGGGTTATTCACCTTAATCCTCAAGTTGCTCAGACTGAGTTTCAAGTGAGCGACCTCGATTAAATCTTTTTGATTTTTGTATTGATTTTGATTGACTTTGTGACGAGCCCATCCTTCGGTTAATAATTTTTTAATTAATGTTGTAACTGCACCTTCCTCGAAAGAACATGTTGCCTACGTATCTTCCTTTCAAGGATAAATCAAGTCACTTATAGTTCAAGTACAATAAGAGCTCGTTATGACGAGTAAATATATATATATATATATATATATATATACTTATTAGTAATATTTCTTAAGAATCCTAACGTTCCATGAATTCTCGATTTTAGTTTCATTCATCTCTATGAAAGGTTGCCTGCGTTTTTCTCTTTCTTGTTTTTGTAAACTTTACGGAGGATGAAATCCCCTACATGGAAAAAGCAATTTTGACCTTTTTGTTATAGTAATTCGCCGTGAGATGCTGATAATTATGGATTCTCAACAGAACGTTATAATCTCGGCTTTCTTCTACATAATCAAGATTTTCACGAATTCTCTGATCGTTTATCTTGGCGTCCCGAGTTATCAAGACTCGTCGTAAGCTGTCGATATGAGCTTTGGCGATTGCTACCGCTTCCATTCGATGAGCTAGAACGAAAGGGGTTTGCACGGTCGAATGCCAAGTCCGCTGAGACCATATGACCCCATTGAGTTTGTCAGTCTAGACTCGGTTATTAAGGTTTTGTTTGTCGACTCGGCCTGTCCACTACCTTGTAGATAGTATGTCGTTGTCGTTGTTAGACGAATTTTCCATCGGATGCAGAAATTTGAAAATATATTGCCCTTTAAATTGGGAACATTATTTGTTACAATCTCGTAAGGGATCTCATGTCGTCATATAATGTTTTTCCAAAAAAGGTTTTCCACGTCTCGCCCGTTGATTTCTTTGTAAGCATCGCTTCCCACCCATTTAGTGAAGTAGTCCGTCATTATCAAAATATTCTTTATTCCACACAATTGCGTGAGCGGCCGACCACATTCAACGCCGATCACATAAATGGGTATGCGATGGTGGCTAGAGAATACTCTTTTAGAGGAGTCAACTTGATTGGGCGTGCTTTTGACAAACTACGCACGTTTGTACCTATTTTTGGCAATCCGTGAGCATCGTCAACTTGGTGTTTTTTTAGCTTAAGGGCGAGCGATCATCCTCCACAGTGATTTGCTCTGTCACTTTGGTAAGTATCTTGCAGAACATCTTGCACTTAATTTTGGCATTTAATTGCTACTTTGAGTGTTTTTGTGGATTTTAAAGCCTTTATAGGAAGTTGGATCATTTTAGGCTAGAAAATAGGGAACAAGCATTTTTGTAGAAAGACAATTCTGACTGTCAGATGTTACGCATCCAATGAAGATGTTCCCACCGCTAGATCACGCTCAAAACTTGACACGAGATAGAGGAGAATCTTAGCATCAAAAATAATATTTGATCATGAAAATCCAACGGTTAAATCTTACGATATTATTAAATATACTGACGACAGATCGTGCAGTCTCGAATCTGAAGCTGTGCAGAACATCATTTAGGTGAACAATCGATCACCAACTCACTTTTTCCCCGTACTCAAGTTTTCAAGGCGATCGACCATTCACGGAGGTGTCGGATCGATCACTAAGTTCGTAAAAGGAGAAAATCTTCCCTTTTTTGAAAAATATCTCATAAATATTTTTGGAATTTTCCCTAACCGACTTTTACACATATAAAAACAAAAGAGAAGCCACATTTTCCATCATGCTCTCCTGCTCTGTAAGTTACCACCACCATTGTCAAAAGCTTTATAAAATTCTTGTTTCTTATCGAGTTTTTGTTGCTTTATAAATGGAGAAGAACATCTCACCTCTTGTTCTCTTGTTATCCACTAGAGAAGCTTTTCTAAACCCTTACACTCTATTTATGATAATGAATTCTCTTGCTATTTCTTTGGTTTTTGCTATCATGTTTTATTAGTTGATTGTTAGGTACAGAGGATTTCATGGCTTGACAAATATAAATTGATTAGGATTTGGAACTTCTCTTTGCTTGGTACATGATTGTTTGATTGACAACCTTGTGATCAGTTATGTATTTGTTTTCTTCTTGTTGACAGTTAAATCAAATTGATAAAACCAAGTGTTATATAAGTTGTTTATCAACTTATATGGCATGCTTGCCTTTCACCTTCATAACCTGAATGAAATAGGTTGTTAGACATGTTTAATCATTAATATCTGAGAGTATCATACGTCCTTAAGTGGCTTCGGGATCTCGGGTGTAGATTTATACAATGCATTCGAGTGCTTTCCACCTATGTTGCACATGACTTCTCGTATTGTTGGTGGCGTCTAACGCGTATAAGGTAAAAATGCTTTTATCCTTTGACTGAGAATTCAAATATTTTAAAGTGAAGGAAAGACTTATTTATATGTGGAGCTCTTGAGTAAGAAAATTCGGGTCATGTGTTTCATTCTTAGGTAGTGCTTTCCCGCCTTAGGCTTCTTATTCACCTATCAGTGGGTTCTTTTCTTCCGAATAACAAAATTTGCTATAAGAGTTATTGGTAGGCATGACCAAATACAACTGTAACCGTGTTTCGAATCGTAACCATATCGTTTTAAACCGTAACCGAATAAAATGGTTAAAAACTGTAACCGTTAACCGCACAAATATATTAGTTATGGTTAACCGTTTGTTTTAACCGTAACTATTAATTAATCGTAACCGTATAAAAACCGTCGGTTAACCATAAAGTTAAAACCTCTAAATTTTAACAAAACCGTAATACTATTAAAATTAAACGTACTCATAATTTCCATATACTAATCAGTTATGTAGAAAAATAAATTATTTTACACCATTTTTTTATTATTTATTTTACCTTATAGATATAAAATATTTATAGTATTTAGTACTGGTTTTCATTTTTTATCTATGATTTATTCTTACATAAATTGCCAACAAATTATTTTTCATAACAATCTTTTAATGAATTGAATGTATGTGTTAAATTATTGTGCCTAAAAAAGTAATAGGAAAAAAACAAAACTTGAGAATTGAAATTTAGAAATACAAATAAACTAAAATTAAAGAGCTAATTTTGGGTAGTGCTGTAATGGAAGAAAAAATCAAAATTTTGAAAATTTTGAAAATTACATTCATCTCTAAATAGAAAAAAGAAACATTCGTCTGATTTTAATATTAGTATAATGACTTTTAAAATATGTTAAAACATGAAATAATATAATTTTCACAATAACTTTTTATTGTTTAAATATTTCATTTAAAATAATTACATAGTTGTATAATATTAACCGTATCATAATTATTTAAAATTATAACTGTATATAACTGTAACCGTATTAACCGTACCATGTCTAAGCATAATTGTTTTAACCGTATATTAAATGGTTAAAGTTAAGGTAAAAAAATTAATAACCATAACCGAACCAGTGGTTAATAAATCATAACCGCAATAATCGTAACCGCAATAAAAGTAACCGTTGTCATACATACTTATTGGGTTCATGTCTCTTCACTTGTGGGTTTGGCTATTATGGGATCATACTAAAACCCGTTTTAAGGTTATTATTGGATAATAAGAATCACCCAAAAATTTATGAACTTCACCGTGTCACTTGAGTATAAATGACAAGTCTAACTTAAAAAAATATATATTTTATCAGCAACACATAAATATTATTAAATGACGTTTTTTTAGGAGAGTTCGCCTTAGAAGAGAGTCTCTGAGTCACATTCCCCCAAGGAAGTCGTCATGAGCTTCCTCCACCGTTTTCCGGCAATTTAATCAGAACTTCTCTTTTTCCGGGTGAGCTCTTCTTTCACTCCATATCGACACGAGATATTCTTCTCCCTCCGATGTTTGTCTCCTCGCTACCTTCCTCCGCAATGACAAGTCATTCAGAAATGGCCAATCTCGCTAAGGGTTGGTGGATGTCTTCTCCGGTGCATGTGGTCATGTCGTTACCGGCGAAACCACCGGACCCACCGTTTCCACCAGACCCTCCGGACTCATCGCATCACACATAGGCCTTTCTTCTTCTGTTGTTGTGCTATTGTCACCGCTGGATTCTAACAGCTCCCTCGCCCCCGTCTCACGCCCCAACCTCACCTCCGACCCCGACGACCATAAGACTCACTGCAGAACCAAGGTCTTATGTCGCTCTTCCCTCCTCGCTTGATTCCATCTTTGCCAGTCAATGTGTCTGCTCCAGTATTGGAATCAACCCTATACCTCAACCACCGATCTCAACATTTGTTTCACTGACGGTGAAGCAAATTCCAATGTCTTTCCGCACTTGTTGTGCCCCAGATCTAGAGGCTTTGGTTGCTTTCGAAGGACGAAGAAACCACCTGGTCGCTTCTCCCTCTATCTCTGGGCTCGAGAATCGGTGTATCCCTCCCACACCCGAAGATTGCTTGGTGAATCCCCTCCTACCAACGGTCGTTTAATCACCATTTATGAACATTCCAATAGATCCACCATCTCCCTCCTCTAACTTGGATCTATCGGCAACTTATATGTGAAGCTTAGCTCTCCCTCATCTCAGGCTTCAGATTCAAGCCCGGCTCCGTCGACTTAGACATGCTATTTTCTTATTCAACTCCGTCTACTGACCAGTGTTTATCCCGTTAGATGTGGATCTCTGGCAAAGACGTGTTACTCGCCCACCCATCAAAGATGTATTCATTTATGGGCTTGGTCCAATCTGAGTTTTAGACTCTTTAGCCCAAAAAGATTAAGTCTCTTGTGTCCATCCTACAAGCAAGAGAAGCTATATGATGAATTTGTTCGAACTGGTGATTGTAGTGTAAAGCTGCCCTTGCCCTCTCTCGAGGAGCTTCACGTCCACTCGACAAGTTACCTTAGAGTCACTAGATCTGAGCTCTCATACATTGCATCCATCTATCCCCACCGTTTGACTCATTGTATCAAGGTTTTCTCTTTGAACTTTAAATCTAAATATAGACAATCAAGGCTTTATTCGATTGATGTTGTCCAGAGACCTAGAACTTCTTCACATCTGTTTTTACTGGTCAACAATCTCTTATCACCAGAGACGGCATACTATGTCCGCTCTCAACCATTTCAATAGGGTGTATCAAAGTCGGTCCAAAACCCGACTGTTTGCTCCTCTTTCGAGCAATCGAATTAGGGATTCGAGTCAAGTTTCTCCATGCGATTTTCCATGAGGTCGAGTAAGTCTCGCCCCTTAATGTTTCTACCTTTCATTTTACTGCAATGTATGTGTTAATCACTTCGCCGTCGAGCTTGCCTCCAGTTGTTAACCGTGAACCGTGTGAAATTTTAATATAAATTAAGTTTTTGATCCAAAAATAAAAGAAGTTTTTTAGTTTTTTTTACTTTTATGACGTATTTTTGTTGTTTTAGACTTTTGGTGTTTGTAAACCGGGGCAGTGTCTTTTGTTTTAATGACCTGGATCGTCATAGTAGTTTGTATATTACCCGATCCATGTTTAGTCTAGTTCTAATTAATAAAACTGAGACTTATTTATGAATTATGATTTTGCCATTCTTGTAATAGTTATCAGTTGTGTTGGAGGAAAAAGTTTGACTCAATTACCATTCCATGTTGCTTTTTCATCCATATACAAATTTCATTCTACTTAAAGAAAGCTCTCTCTTTGTTTACATCTGCCGAGTTTAATTCATTTTGCAAAGAAAACATGATTAATAGGCAGCTTACTGCACCAAACTCACCTCAACAGAATGGTGTAGTTGAAAGGAGAAATCGGACCTTGATGGAGATGGCAAGAAGCTTGCTTAAGGCAATGAAGATTCTAAAAGATGATAGAAACGGATATGGTGATAATCAAGGTAATGACAACGATTATCAAGATCCGGTAAATGTTGATGATGGCGTAAATCAGGAAGCAGAAAATCAACAAGTAGTGACAAGATTTGGTCGCGCTATTACCAAGCCAAAGTATCTTGATGATTATGTGTTACTAGGAGATCTAGAAAGTGAGAAATTGTTACTCACCATTGACGGAGAATCGGAGAACCTTGAGGCTATAAACTTGCATGAATGGGTTGATGCGATGAAAGCCGGGTTGGATTCTATCATAAAGAACAATACTTGGGAGCTAGTTGAGAAACCAGTTCTATTGTCTTGAATTCCAACTTGAATTTTGGGAAGCTTGATCGTCTAGGTGATGTATCTCTCAACCTCTTGTTGCTTGTTGTTACAAGTCTCGCCTTATGCTTATTCACCGAATCTGCTGCATTTCTCTTAATCTTGTAGATCCACTTTAACCCTATGGGTTTCACCCCAACTGGTTTCTCAACTAGCTCCCAAGTATTATTCTTTATGATAGAATCCAATCGGCTTTCATCGCATCAACCCATTCATGCAAGTTTATAGCCTCAAGGTTCTCCGATTCTCCGTCAATGGTGAGTAACAATTTCTCACTTTCTACATCTCCTAGTAACACATAATCATCAAGATACTTTGGCTTGGTAATAGCTCGACTAAATCTTGTCACTACTTGTTGATTTCCTGCTTCCTGATTTACGCCATCATCAACATTTACCGGATCTTGATAATCGTTGTCATTACCTTGATTATCACAATATCCGTTTCTATCATCTTTTAGAATCTTCATTGCCTTAAGCAAGCTTCTTGTCATCTCCATCAAGGTCCGATTTCTCCTTTCAACTACACCATTCTATTGAGGTGAGTATGGTGCAGTAAGCTGCCTATTAATCCTGTTTTCTTTGCAAAATGAATTAAACTCGGCTGATGTAAACACTCCTCCTCTATCGGTGCGAAAGGTTTTGATTGATTTTCCCATTTTTTTTCAACAAAATCTTTGAACCTTTTGAACCGATCGAACATCTCACTCTTTTCCTTTAGTAACATGGTCTACATATATCTTGAGAAGTCATCAATCAATACAAAAACATACCTATTAGTGTTGGTGGAGAGATCGGTCCACACAAGTCTCCATGAACCAATGCCAATGCTTGTGCGGCACGGAAACTCGTTTTGGTTGAGAACGAATTTCTTGTTTGTTTTCCGGTCAAGCAAGCATCGCATACATTCTTCTCATGCATTGTATGCGGCATCCCTATGGTCATGTTGTTTAACACGCCAATACTCACATGTCCCAGCCGTGCATGCCAAGTCCATGTTGTATCCTCTCTTTGAATTTGTAGACAACTTGGGTAGCTTATCTCCATTGGCGTTTTGTAGAGGCGGTTTGGGGATCTTACTACTTGGACAAGTAGTCTTCCATTAGGATCTCTTAGTGACAAGATATATCCCTTCATGTGTACCTCGCACCCATTCTCCGTTGCTTGTCCAAGACTTATTATGTTGTGTTTTAGGTCGGGTATGTAGTAAATCTCATGGAGTGCTTTCTTCTCTCCTGTTTTACCTATAAAGACAATGGTACCTTTCCCAATAATATCAACACACGAACCATCTTCAAACTTAACTTTTCCTTTTAGACTTTCATCCAAACTTGAAAAATAATCTTTGTTTCCTGTCATGTGATTGCTTGCTCCATTATCTAAATACCAAATACTTGTGTCGCCGTAGTTGGTATCGTAGTTCTTTGGGAATACTTTGTCTTCATTTAAAAACACCACCTCATGAACGTAAAGAGCATCATCCGCTATCCGAGTCTCGTTTAAGTTCACCTCTTGTGGTTTTGGTCTTTCGGGGCAAGTTGCTACAAAGTGACCCGGCTTATCGCATCTCCAACATATTACTTTAGATCGATCTTTCTTCTGTCTTTGATTGCTTTCTCCGCTTTCTCCTCCTGAGTGTTGACCATTGAATCTACCTCGACCTCTACCTCTTCCTCGGAAAGCTCCATAACCTCCACTATTGCTTTGATCGTTATTTGTCCACATGAGTTTTCCCTGATCTTCCTTTTGATTTTCTTCGCCAATACGTTCTTCATATGCCTTTAGTCTCCCAACTATGTCCTCAAACCCTGTTTTGTTTAGGTCTAGGACTTGCTCTAGAGAGGCTACAATATGAATGTACTTGGTTCTAGGGAGTCCTATTAGAAACTTCTTCACTTGCTTTGACTCTTCTAAAACTTCTCCCAAAGACGCTGCCTTCGATGCTATTCCTGATATTCTTCCTGCAAAGTCATCAATTGAATCGGAATCATTCATCTTGATTCTATCAAAGTCCGCCATCAACGTTTGGAGTCTCGCCTCTTTCACACGATCCGCTCCTAGATATCGCGACTTAATGGCCTCCCAAATTTCTTTTGATGTGGTTAGTTCTCCGACTTGCAAGATTAGGGTCTCGGGAATGGATTGAAACAGAAGAGCTATCGCTGTGACGTTCTTCTTCTGATCTCTTGATCCAGGATCGATAGTTTCCCATGCTTCGTATACTTGCAGTGTAATCTTCATCCTTATCGACCAAACGGTATAGTTAGTCGATGTTAACATAGGACATTGAATTGATGAGGTCCCAATGTCTTTCGTTCGTGGTTGTGGTTGAGCTTTATTCTCGTCTTCCATACTCGATGATGTGAATTTCTCCTCTCCCAACTTGTTCGAGTCTCCTTCTCAACAAGGCTCTGATACCAAATAAAGTAGCTATAAGCTAAACTCAAAGAACAACTCAAACTCAAAGATTAAAGAACTCCACTTCTTTATTAGATTTAGTAACTCTCTCAAAACTAAATCTCTCTTCTCTAGTTCTTATGGAACATTTCTCCATCGAACATCTCTCTAAGTCTTATTCTCTAAGTCTTAGTCTTACGTCTTATGGAACATCTCTCCATATACCCCTCTATTTATAAGATTAAGTTTATCCTTAATCTATACAAAATTTCTTTATTTCTATCTTTCCTTATTCTTATATATTTTCTTATCTCTATGTCTTCTAAAATATTTTTATCTATTTCCTTATTTCTATGTCTTCTAAAATCTTCGTATAGCTTCTTGGAATTATCCAACACTCTTTTCTACAGAAAATTAATTCTTTAATAAAAAAGAAATTAAATTTCGTCGGTGCATGAATAATTAGGAGATTAGCAAATTTCACTTGCTATATTATTGGGTCCACTGCATTACAAGTACAATAAATTGATTGGTAACTTTCATTTTCGATACTTTTTGTAAGGACAACTATGGTGTGGTGTGAGCTTATTGGCCTCACCAACTACTACCAGCTTTGATCCATACCCTTACATCAATGCAATCTCAACAAACTCTCTTCTAATCTTCTCTTCCATGTGACACAAAAAGAAATGTATTTGTTTTATTCGACAATACACTTAATATATTAAATATCACTTGGATTCTTGCTCTTTATATACAAGCTTTGTTTCTATTTTCCTCATATATACACACCACCAATACACAGTCTCTCTGTAGATCTTTATAGGACTCTTCCCGTAAAATAATTGTTCGTAAGAAAATGGTTAATGCCCGAGAAAACCGGGTCGAAATCAAGTCGATGCTAACTACGGTATCCAGCAAACCATCTGCATCGGATCGGGTACACACGTTTACCGCCTTGGACAGTGCTATGAGTCCCCACACGGTCCACGTTGTCTTCTACTACGCTCGTAGTCCATTCGGGTCCTTTGACCTCGACTCGGTTCGGATTCCCTTGTCGGAGCTTCTCTGCCTGTACCCGCCCGTTGTTGGTCGGGTCACCAAAAACCCAGACGGGATTTGGGAAGTCAAGTGTAACGACGCGGGACTTCGAATCTTGAGAGCCAAGGTTTGCGTTGGCATTGATGAATGGCTGAGATCAGCCGATGGTCATGAAGAAACTGATCTAACGGCTTGGGAAGAGATGCCCGAAGATCCCACTACTTGGTCGCCCTTTCGTTTACAGGTAATAAAAACTCCGAAATATTTTCATGGTATAAATAATCTAATAATTCTGCACTTGTTTACAAAAATAGTTTCAACGGCAATACTGTAAAATTGTAATTTGTCATTTTGTAAATTAGTAACTAATAATAAACTATGTACCTAGTTCTTCTAAAATATACAATATTTTGTGTAACGATTGCGGCAGATAAACGAATTTGAAGGAGGAGGAGTAGCCTTAGGCCTGAGCTGTCCACATAGGCAAGCAGACCCAACAACGTTAACTATTCTGTTAAAGTCATGGACGGAAGCTCAACGCCGTCAGTGCATCGTCCATCCTCCATCCTTCTCAATTCTACCCTTGGACCTAACGGATATTAACGCCGTTAAACCCAATGCAAAGCCCATTTCAACCAAAACAGCCACCGCCACCGCCACGTTCAGATTCTCTGACTCCGCTTTCAAGAGATGTCTCCAAGTATATTCCATCGACGGAATATTCCCCCAAGCCTCACCGTTCGATGTTTTTGCCGCCCTTTTCTGGACACGTGTCGCTCGTGATCGAGTCAGTATATGTGTCGATTTCAGGAGATTATTGCCTGATCCGCTTCCTTACGGTTTCTTCGGTAACGCTTTGAGCTTTTCGTCTCTGGAAATTAGTGACACGGTCGATAAGGGGATCGGTCACGTGGCACGTTTGATAAACGAACACGTGGCGAGTCTAGACGTGGAGAAAATCCGGTTTGATCTAAACCGGGCTGGTTCCCAAGGGTTAATGTACGGTAGAGATTTGACGATTGTGAACATGGAACATTTGATCGTGGAAGGAGAGCCGTTGATGTACAAGGCTGTGTTCGAAGACGGTGTTAGGCCTGAGCATGTGAGTTACCGGATCGGAAACCACGGCGGAGAAGGGATGATCACGGTGATGCCTTCCCCGGAGAAAGGGTTTGGGAGGACAGTTGCGGTGAGTTTGCCGGAGGTGGAGATGGCTAAGTTACTTTCGGATCAAGAAATCCTACGTTTGGAGCCGAAGATTATTCTAAGCGGTGGAAAGTGATTTAAAAATGAATAAGTATATTTCGGATAAATGAATAGTAGAATATAAGAGTGATTGCCGACAAAAAAAAAAGAATATAAGAGTGATTGTTAAGGTTAAAATAATGGATTTGAAGATTTAATAATTGTATTACGATATATGATTATGGATATAAACTTCTTTTTTTTAAAAAGCGGATGAGCCGATGCGATGCCAACGGTTAACAGTACACCAACCATAATATTTCCTTTTTCACATCTTCATTATTTTATAAACAGGAATCACATGACTGTGTCACATGGTAATTGCTTTTTTCGCCAATATACATTATGAAAATTAAGTATGATAGTGATACAATAACATTACGATTACTTTTAAAGCTTTATAAGCTTTCAAGACATTCACTTTGGATCTTTATTTTTTATTCAAATCAATTTCGATGATTATACTATGTTATATTATTTGTAGCGATCGATAAACATCTCCACCGAAAATCTTAAAAGAAGATTGTTTTAAGCCATTTTGTCAAAAAGGAGTTTCAACACGAGCTTCCACTGTATGCAAGGCATGGTGATGAGCGATTCAAATGTGAAACAAATGCAAATGATGCTAATGAGTTTTAATTGCTCAATCACACAACCACAAGTGCATGGTTATATCTATGTAATAATCAAGGGTCATTCTTCCACAAGGACTTGATGCTCAAACAATTGGAATGCAAGAAACTTATGAAGCTAGGTGAAATCAAGTGATATGTTCGATTTTTGGTTTTTACTTAATGTTAATGATAATATGAAAATGTGCAATAAGTAAAATGCAATAACTAAACAAAGTAAAACACTAAAATGAAACAAAAGCAGTGCATAAATAAAAGTAAAGCAAGATTAAAATTGCAATATATGAAAATTAACAAAAAGTCAATAAAACTAAGCATGGTGATCAAAATGATAAAAGAATGGACTTTGGGTAGAGATGATAGATTTACGATGAAACATGTGAGACAAGTGATGCATAACAACTCAATTACACTAATTCCAAAGCATGAATCCATTTAATCTAGACTAACCCACTTCCATGGTGCTAATCATTTCCTTAATCAACCATTAACACAAACTTCCATTTTGCTAATCACCAATTAAGAAACATTAATGCATATGTTCAAATTAACTTAAAATCCCCTTAAACATTAACTTCCATTGGCTAATATGAGAAATACAAGATTAAAGCTCTCCTAGACATTTTTACAAACACCTTTCGGACATGAAAATACCATGATCTAGATTTGGGGTAATTACTTCATAATCTAGCATTGAGCACCTTTAATCAATGGAATGTGGAAGACTAACAACTTAGCATCACTAAATCTACAAGAATCAACCCTAATTTTTTCTATCCAAGATCCATAAAGATAAATATTCATTAATCATATGTAAATGAACAACTAAAGCATAAAAATGAAGATGCACAATGAAAAGACTCAAAGAAATAAACAAGATTTTTAAAGAAACATCAAACGTGAAGTCTTTTCACAACAAATCACTTAAGAACTGTGGATGCCGAAAATCGCACAATTAGATTTGTAAGGGTTTCGGGAGGAAGCAAAGATTTTTATGTTAAGGTACGAAAGAGAAAACGATGAGCAAAGGGAAAAAGGGTTTTGTTATTGATGTGTATTGCTTTTGTGATAAAAGTTGCGAATGCCTTTCACAAGGGCTTGTACGTTGATAGATATAGCCTCCTAAGTCGGCTAAGTCTTTTCCAAAAAGATAATGTTAACTTTCCTAAACCTTCGCGGATTGCCTTTTCTTTGTGTCGGTCGCGTCTATGTGGGCTTCGTAATTGGGCTTTAATGCTGGGAACCTTCTGGAGCCTTCGTCGTCATTATGGCATACACCAAAGTGCCTGGAAATTGGTGGTACTCTGGCAGACATCGATGTGCCCAGGTACATCTGTGTTACTGGGCACTGACATCGGTGTCACTGTGTTGACATCGGCGTCACTGCTCAGTGACATCGGTGCCAGGCAGTTTTGGCCTTCACAGCGCCTTGTGTTGGCTCTGTGATGTTTCTGACACTGCATCCATGCTACTGCTGATGGAGAGGACTTAGGAAAGGTGAAAAGACGTAGTCATTTCTTGTATAAAAATGACCTAGGGGCCATATAATCTCTGCGCGTCAGAGTGTATTCGCTTTCAATCATAACTTAGAACACCGAAGCTCAGCGGGTGAAATTGGACCCCAACAGTTAGCCCCCCCAGCTCGGTAGTGTTACTGATAATAGTATCGAGTTAAGGACCATTGGGTGTTGAGATTTGCAGTTCAAAGTTATGATGTCGCTGTTATCATGATGCTGTAGGCTTGAGCCGTAAGTGTTGACACTCACAGTAAACGTTACGGTTTCGTACTTCGAAGGTTTTAAGACTTCACGTTCTGCTTGCAAGAGCTGATAGTGTTTGTTGACAATGGTTTTTCGCATTGAGGATTTTAAGACCTTGCGTTTTTATGAAGATTTTTAAGACTTCAGTCTTCGCGTGCTCAAAAGTTTTTTTGTGGTTCTCCGGAGATTTTAAGACTCCGCGTTGCGTTTGTTGATGTCAACGATGTCTTTTGCAACGGGAAAATAAATTCCGGGAGTAATGTCTCTGAAGATTTTGAGACCCGCTTGGTGAGATGGAGAGAAAGAGAAGCGTTTCACTTTTTGAAAGGATAAGATTTTTTTTTTACCTTTTCTCTCTTCTCTTCCTTTCTCCTTCACTCATTTCCTTAGGGTTTTTGATTTTTCTTCTTCTTCACTTCACCGCCCTCGTGATTCGCCGACCACCCACGCCAACGACGTCGTCGTTTGACATTACCACTGACGGCTTCGTTCCTCCATTACCACCTACGACTCTTGCTTCTTTTTGTAAGTGTTCTTCTCATCTTTAAAGCCTTTTATCTACTTACGTGAAATAGATCTAGTTTTGTGAAGAACAAGCTTAACCTTTGTCATGTAGATTGTTGATGAATTGAATCTTGAGTAGATTGTTGAACACCTATTGGATTAGATCTTGAATTTGGTTCAATGAAATCAAGAAACCTCTTTGATTTTTGAAGAAGAACACTTTTGAGTTAGATCTTGATTTTTGTGAGAAAACTTGATTTTTGATGTTTACCCTCTTGACTTGGATTGTTGTTTTTGAAGATGAACAAGCTTTGATCTTGGTTGAAGATGAACAAGCTTTGATCTTGGTTGAATGTTGAAAACCCTTGGATTTTAATATTTGATGTGGCTTGATGTAGGTGAATTTGGTGTTTGGAGTTGATGAATCCAAGAGAGGTTGCCTTGAGTCTCGGTCTGGATTTTGATGGTACTGGACGAGTCAGCGATGGTGTCGGAGACGTCGCGGTAGACACGCTGACGTCGCAAGGCGGTTTGACGACGACGCGCGTCTCAGCGGGGACACTTTGTCCCGATGGCACCGATAGAGTCGTTGTTGGAGACGACGTGGAAGAGACGCCGGCGTCGCGAGGCGACTTGACGCTGATGCGGGCCACATCGGGGACACCTTGTCCCGATGCCACCGACGCACCGATGCCCACGCTCGACGCCAATGCCCTTGAGATCCCGACGAACCCGGGGAGACACGTAGAAGCCGAGGTCCCGGGAAACCGTAATGAGGGTACCGATGACTTGATTTTTCTGAACGACGAAAGCCCGAACCTTCCACCTGGTCGTGCTGATGCATGATCCTCTTCCTCTTCGTTTGTCTCGCGAGCTTCTAGTGTTGAGATCGATGATGAGGATACACTTGACGAGGTTCAGAAGACGAAGAAGGCTGCGCTGAAGCAAAGGGTGAAGATTCGTCCTAACCCTCCTGGATCTACTCTTTCGAAAGAGACATCTCTGCAGCGTCTTCGGGAGAAGTGTGGGATCTCAGAGGAGATTGTGTTAGTTGTTCTTAGTCCCGCTGACAGAGTTGACACCCTGCCTCCAGGACACCTTACTCTATTCGAGAACTACTTCGACCAGTGCTTGTTTTGGTTTCCGTTGTCCGCGTTCCTCATGCGTTATCTGGCGACGCAGAACACCTGTCTTGCTCAGATTAACCCTAGGGGTATCAGACATCTCATCAATTTCTACGTGTTGAGCAGAGAGTGGGGCGTTGACATCAGCATCGAGTACTTGTCCTCTTTGTTGGATTTCAGAGTTCGTGGTCGAAGTGATGAACTCAAGCATAGTGTTACTAACACGTCTGGGATGGCACTCATTGCCGGCTTCCCAAGCAAAGACGACCACTTCGATGATCGTTTCTTCTTTGTTGAGATTTCCGAGAAGACTGTCGAGGCGGACTGCATTGGTCTTGTCAAGACGAGATGAGAGAGAAGAGCTAACCAACACTTAGCTTTTTTTGTTTTTTTGTTTTTGCACTTAGCCAAATCACATGTTGATTCTTGAATTGTTGTCTTTTGCAGTGAAGCCGATATTTCCTGAGATCTCAACCAAGTTTGTTACTGCTATGCATAAGGAGCTTTCCTCCGGGAATGGCAATTGGAAGAAATCGTTTAGTTGGAAGAAGATTAAGAGAGCACTTTCTGTTGAGATTATTTCGGGGAAAATTCTTGGCCGAGGCAGGCAGAGAGTGTCTTCTCGCGAGCAAGTTGCGCTTGAGGCAGCAGCGGCACAGAAGGCCACGAGGTCGTCGGGTACCGACGTGCCAAAGGCAGTGGTGCCTCGACCTCGAAGACCACCAAAGACGTCTGCTACTTCGACCCTACTTCCTCCTCCTTCCCTTACTCCAGACGAGTTCGCGATGCGACACAGGCTGTCAGCGGAGAGAGCCCACATCTCTAGTGGCAAGGGAAAGGAAATTGACGGCGGAACCCCTTCGAAGAGGTGCATAGTAAACACATACCATGCGACTGTTGTAGAGAGAGGCTTCGGCGAGCGGTGTTGCTGCGCCACCGGTTAGTGGGTTACTTCGTGATGAAGCCTACGCGGCAACAAAGTCCAAAGCTCCTGAGGTTTGCGTCTTCCCTTACTTAGCGTCTTTCGCCTATGCCTTAACATGTTTGAAATTATTTTTTCTTTCCTTGCATCTTTCCCTCCTCTTTGATCGACTGGTTGGTGACTATGACGAGGATGTTCGTTTCACAGATAGTGAGCTTAGTGTGGCCAAGGAGGCCAACGCCGTTTTGCAGTCGAGACTAGAGGAGCTCACCGAGCAGAAATGGGTTCTTGACCGCGATGTTTTCTCCATGCAGAAGATTAAGAAGGACTGTGATGCCAAGTTGGCGAAGCTCAAGTCGAGGTGTACCAAGAATGAGGATGAGATAGCTTTGCTGAAGAAATAACTTAGCTCTGCTAGTGATCTTCAGAGCCCTAAGATTGGCGAGGCCGTTGCTAAGGCCAGAGATGGGATGGCTCGCAGCTTTGCGGGGCCAGTTAGCGAGGTTGCTAGGTTACTTGTAGAGATTGGCGGGACGGCCCAGAATAGCATGTTGAATCTTTCTAAGGTTGAGGCGAACTTGGAGTTCCTCGGGCTTGTAGGGGTCAAAACTCCCCTTCTAAATCAACGAGCTAAAAAAAGACTAAGTATAGAAAACCAGCCATTCAATGATTAAACCAGGCGAACCGCGCGGTAGACCATTAAGTTGACCATTCGTAAATTAAACCGGTAAACCGGTCAACCGCGGTTTACCAGATATATTTCGATGAACGATTTAAGAGTCTTAAGAAGTGGGCCGACCCAGCGACGACTGTCATCAAGATAAGCCCATGACGAAAGCCCAGCACGCTTGGCGAAACTTGGAGATGAGAGAAGATCTTGGAGAATATATGGAGATCTAAGAGAATAAGAAATGTTCCCTTATTCTCTAGGGCTAAACCTAAACCGACTTAGACTAGTATAAATACTCTTGTACATTCCCCTTTAGAGGGGATCCGCTTTTTACTCTGAAAAGAACTTGTATTCGCTTGGCAAACAAATCAATAAAAACTCTCTTGAGATCTTCGCTTAGTGTTTCTTCTGCCGAACTTTCAAACCTAACAATTTGTCTGACTATTTCAACTGTATAGGATTCGCCCACCACAGTTTGGCGCTAGAAGGAGGGTATTGAAAGCTTCTTACTCCGAAGAACCACCGCGAAGAGATCCATACACGATGACTGACGAACGACGTATCACTGATCCGAAAGACGTCGGGCTAAGAGATCTGGAGGACGGCGAGATCCAGACCGACAGAAGCATCTGCGAGGATCAAACTGCCCACGACGATCCACCGCCAGCAGCTCCAACTCGCGTTAATCCATCAAGCGAGAAGTCGAAAGCAACCTCGCTTCTTCCTGAGCTGATGCAGAAAATGAGCGCGACACTAGACGCCTTGTTAGAGAGCGCCGATCGACAGAACAAAGCCAATGGGACAATAACCGACAAGCTCTGATCCATAGGAGAAGACGTCTGCGCACGAGCCCTCGAGCCAGGTTTGTTCAGGAAACCAGCGCCGCGGCTTGACCCAGTGGGGTCATCAAATCGACCTCGGCAGCAACATCCATCGGCCGATGCAAAGGACGGACTATCTGTTCTCCTAGCTCATGCGCGTCGCGAGGAGGCCAAAATTGGTGACGAACCAATAGAAGTTGACGACGACGACGAGGACCTCGATAGACAAGTCGTGCCTGATACTGAACTTACTGAGCCAGAGGACGCTCGGCAAGCAGCGGGAAAGGGAAGGAACACCTACCATCGGCAGGCAGCTTCACAAGAGTTCCCCACCGTCAACGACGATGGCCTCGCTGGGCGAGACGTTAACCACGCCGAGCTCCCAGAACTAGAAGCAGCTCGATAAGCAGCTATGAGAGCAAAACGCGCAGACCGACAAAAGACGACCCAACAGTCGACAAACTCTGAACGCGCTAGATGCATTTCAGAAGAGGAAGAAAACATCGAATAGGTCGAGCTGGCGGAGGCCGCCGAAGAAAAGCGAGCTGCAGTCCGAGCCCAGTAGGACGAGATGGCCGAGTTTCGAGCCTCGTTAAGCAAGACCACTGCCGAGTTGAAGACTATCGGCTCTCAAATGCATCGTGCCACTAGCAAGGCACCAGAGCTCGACATGATCCTTGAACAAGCTCAGCACACTCCTTTCTCGGCGCGCATCACCAAAGCACGAGTATCGGACCCATGCAAGATTAGAATACCAAGCTATGACAAAACCAAAGATCTGGCTGACCATCTCAACGAATTCAATGTGGCGATGACCAGAGCAAATTTCAACGAGCGAGAGATGGACGTCGGACAATGTTACTGTTCGTAGAAAATCTCAAGGGGCCAGCTCTCCAATGGTTTAAGGGACTGGAAAGAAATTCCATCAATACCTTCAAACAGCTGTCAGAGGCTTTCCTCAATCATTACTCCATCATCATTGAAACTCAGAATTATGGCGCTGATTTATGGTCCATGAACCAAGGACCGACCGAGTCTCTTAAGACCTTCATCGAACGCTTCAAATTGATATTATCGCAAGTAAAAGGCATAGATGACTCGGACGCACTCCGCGCGCTGAAGAGGGCTATATGGCATGAATCTGACTTATGGAAAGAGATGTCTCTCCATGAGCCCTCAACTATCCAGGATCTAGGTTGCATGGAAACTTCATTTTATGACGTTTCACGCTTCGGAATCGGAATCGGAATCGGAATCTCTTGGAATCTCTTGGAATCGCTGTGGAATCGCTATTCCAAAAATTACCATTTTGGAAGCGCTTTGGAAGCGTCCGATTCCAATTTGGAAGCACCTTGGAAGCGTCTGATTCCATTTTGGAATCGTGATAGAAACTTTTTTTCATTTTGGATGATAAAAATTAAATATTAAAAAATTTAAAAAAGTTTGATATTTTTATAATATAGAGAGAAAAACCCCTAAAAAATATGAATCATCACATCCTTAGTCACTAAGAAGTAAGAACGATTATGATTTCGCTCACAATCTATGTAGAAGGACTCTTTAAGCTTCCAATGTATCTCTCGGCAATCTCATAGAAGAACATGATATATTTCATATTATATGTAATGAAACTATTCTTAAAAGATATGAGTTTGAAGATATTTCCCTCGACAAACCAAAGGTAGAAAACAATTTTATTTGATGGAGAAAATAAAAACCAACATAAATATGTAGTCTAAATTCTTGATTTTAGTATGATGGGTTGTTTATTCTAGTTAAGTTACTTAATACTTTTATGATCCAATTTGTAAATGAAGTTTTTCATTTTGGTTTAGTTTTGAATGTTAAAAAGTATTTATATATATATATATATTTGGTATAGTTTTACGCTTCCAAAACGTACCCGCTTCCTAATTTTTTCAAAAAAATCGCTTCCGCGTTTCCGAACGTTTCGCTTCCACGTACCCATTTCCGATTCCATGCAACATAGTCCAGGATGCTCTGCACCGAGCGACGAATTTTGCGAAAGGCGAGGAGGAAGCGAAAAAACTCACAAAAAAATACGAAAAGTCTAAGCAAAGTAGCAACAACAACTTCCAACCAAGCCAATCGCGAAAAACCCAAAGTGGAAATTTCGTCCAACACGAAGGAAATTTCAAAAGAGCCCACAACTATCTGGTGGATTCGTCCGGCTATGGCCGAGGAACACCTGGCTACGGGAGGGGAAGAGGCCGCGGTTGCGGCCGAGGAAGAGATTTTCCTTACGCATGGACCGGTAATTCGACTTACGATGGGTCACTATACTGCGACATTCATCGCACCCACAGACACTCGACAGTGAAATGTCGATCCCTCGGCTCGGCCCTAAACCAGAAATTACTAGACGGCGAACTCAAAGAAAATCTTAATCTAAAAGACTTCGAAATCGAAAGAGAAGATCCTGCGCCAGCGCCTGAGCCTGCACCTGCCAACGAAGAACCGCCTAACGCGGTAGACAAAACGACAACACGACTCAGAGCGGCCCAAGAAGGAAATGCCTCATGATAGTGGGAGGATCCCACTACTGCTCAAATACGGTTTCCTCGATTAAAGCATTTCAACGCCGAGCCGAATCTAGCGTCAACTGGTCTGCCCCATCTAATTTCCCGAATAAGAAAGAGAAACAACTGGGATAGATAAACCACACGATGATCTACTTGTCATCGAAATCACTATCAGCAACATTGACGTATCCCGAGTCTTGATTGACACAGGAAGTACCGTTAATGTCATTTTCAAAGATACGCTGAAACGGATGGACATCAACTTTGACGAAATCCAACCACTACCAAAACCCTTAACTGGTTTTTCAGGAGAGACAACAATGACACTTGGAATAATCAGTTTGCCCGTCGAAGCTGGAGGGATCATCAAAGTAGTAGAATTTTCAGTGGCAGATCACCCAGCCATCTACAATGTCATCCTGGGAACTCCTTGGCTTAACGCAATGTGCGCCGTGGCATCCACGTACCTTCTATGTGTGAAGTTTCCAACGAAACAAGGCATGAAGATAATTTGGGGAAACCAGAAGGAGTCTCGCGTATGCACTATGACAGAGCACAAAATTTGGAACCCGGTGACTGACCGGATCTCGAAAGCTGAACAAAGAAGATGAAGAAGAATAGAGATCCGGTCAAAGAGATATCCAAAAAGTTGTAGCAATTACAGATCGAGGAGGACCGCGAACTGAGAGCCGTGCCTACCTGCGAACCAGTCGTGTCAGTTTGTATCGACGACGAGAAACCAGAACGATGCATCGAGATCGGCATTAATCTGAACGAAACAATCAAGGAGAGATTAGTCACATTTATGAAGTAGAATATAAGCACTTTCGCTTGGGCAGCCAACGACATCGACGTGGCTTGCCACGAGTTGAACGTCGATCCGTCATTCAAACCAGTGAAGCAGAAGCGAAGGAAACTTGGACCCGAAAGAGCAAAGGCAGTTAACGACGAAGTCGAGAGACTCCTGAAAGTGGGATCGATAATGGAAGTTAAGTACCGTGAATGGCTGGTAAATCCAGTCGTGGTCAAGAAGAAGAATCGAAAATGGCGGACTTGCGTATATTTCACAGATTTAAACAGGGCCTGCCCCAAGGATAGCTTCCCCCTCCTACACATCGATCAACTCGTCGAGGCAACATCAGGCAATAAACTCATGTCTTTCATGGACGCTTTTTCTGGCTACAACCAGATTCTAATGAACCGACTGACCGCGAGAAGACGGCGTTTATAACGGATCTTGGCATATACTGTTACAAAGTCATGCCTTTTGGCCTAAAGAATGTCGGAGCCACCTATCAACGCTTAGTTAATAAAATGTTTGCCGACCAACTCGACAAAACCATGGAGGTTTATATAAATGATATGCTAGTCAAGTCATTAGAAGAGGGAGACCATGTAGCCCACCTGGAAGACTGTTTCAAATGCCTGAACAAACATAATATGAAGTTGAATCCAACCAAGTGTAGGTTCGGAGTATCATCTGGTGAATTCCTTGGGTACCTTGTTACCCACCGTGGTATCGAGACAAATCTAAAACAGATCGACGCACTCATTCAGATGTTCTCGCCGAAGTCAAAACGAGAAGTGCAACGACTCACCGGGCGAGTATCCGCACTTAACAGATTCATCTCACGATCCACCGATCAATGCCTCCCGTTCTACGACACACTAAGAAAGAATAGGAAGTTCGAATGGACTAAGAAGTGTGAAGACGCCTTTCGATAACTAAAAGAGTACCTTACTAGCCCTCCAGTACTCACAAAGCATGTCCATGGTGAGCCATTATTCTTGTATACAACAGTTTCTGAAACAGCTGTCAGCGGAGTTTTAGGCAGAGAAGAAAGAGGCGAGCAGAGCCTATCTTCTACATCAGCAAGTCGCTGACAGAAGCCGAGACAAGATACCCAGTGATAGAGAAACTAGCCTTATCTGTCCTTACGGCCGCCAGAAAGCTAAGACCCTACTTTCAATCACATCCAATAGTGGTTTTTAGCACTTTCCCACTGCGATCGGTGCTGCATAGCCCGAGTCAATCTGGTCGACTGGCCAAGTGGGCGATAGACCTGAGCGAGTACGACATCGACTACCGAGGCCGCACTAGAGCAAAATCACAAGTACTGGCCGACTTCCTGATAGAGCTGCCAGATGAAATCAAAGAAGTCAAAATCCCTAGTCTTCCTTGGCTACTTCACGTTGATGGAGCGTTATCCAAGAGCGGCTCAGGCGTGGGAATACGTTTAACATCGCCAACAGGAGAAGTACTCGAACAGTCTTTCCGCCTAGGATTCAACGCCTCCAACAACAAAGCAGAATATGAAGCACTCCTGGCAGGAATAAGACTCGCAAAAGGTCTAGAAATCGAAAAAATTTCAGTGTTTTGCGACTCAATGCTCGTCGCAAACTAGTTCAACGACGAGTATGCTACCAACGATGAGCGAATGGAGGCTTATCTTAAAATCGCCAAGGATTTAGCAGCTCAATTCAAGGAATGCACAGTAAACCGCATCCCTCGAGAAGAAAACACCGATGCAGACGACTCGCAGCTGTCGCACCCAAAACAGACGAAGATGTTCGAAAGATTATCCCCGTTGAGTTCATAAAAAAACCAAGTATCCATCTTTACAGCTCAACCAACGTGATCACCCGCTCTTAGGCAGCCAAGAGAAAAGCGCAAAACAAATCGGCAGAGTAGCATCACCCTGAACCCGCCAAACAAGCTCGTCCAAAAAAGAAGGTTCGAAGCACACTAGCAGAAACGGCTCCTCCAGAACTCATTGAGTCAGCCTGTCCTCACAAACTTGCGACAATCCCACACGAACTTACCAAACCGGCTCGCCCCACCTATCTCGCACCAGAGACAGTTCAGCCCGAACTCCTCGAGACAACTAGCACTGAATCTGAGGTACCATCTCCTCCCAAAGTAGTACAGACGGCTGACCGTGAACATAACGAGGTAGCTAGTCCCGAACTTCCCATTCCCGAAGACGGAATTCTACCTAAGCAGACCGACCAAACCCACTACGAAACAAAGGAAGCAGCCCCTTCCGAGGAAGTCGAGGCAGATAACCCAATACCGATGGAGACGACTCTTATTGACCCATGCAAGACGTCATGTCCTGTTCCAACAGAGCAAGCTCATCCTCAAGCTGAAGAAGCAACCCGTTGTCCGCCTTCAACGATAATCCCTTCAGTAGCTCCTAACGGAGAAGAAGCCACAACTGAAGGTGAAGCAAATGATACAGAATACAGCTGCGACAAGCCGTGGATGGACCAAATCCGAGGATACATAGCTGACGGCGAGTTACCCAAAGCCAAATGGACGGCTCGTAAACTTAGAGCAAATGCGACTCGCTACGTTCTCCTCGATGGAAATATCTTCAAGTGGCGATTGTCTGGACCTTTGCTCGTTTGCGTAGAAGGAAACGACGCCAGGCGAGTAATGGAAGAAGTTCATAGCGGCTCTTGTGGTAACCACTCTGGAGGCCGAGCACTAGCAATCAGAATTAAGCGCCACAGTTACTTCTGGCCAACCATGGTCCAAGACTGTGAGAAGTTCTCCTCTCGCTGCGAAAAGTGTCAACGGCATGTGCCAATGATTCATCAGCCTACCAAGCTCTTGTTATCCATAACATCACCTTATCCATTCATGCGCTGGGCCATGGACATCGTCGGACCTCTCCACCCCTCACGGCAGAAGCGCTATCTCTTGGTTTTGACAGATTACTTCTCCAAGTGGGTCGAGGTAGAGTCATACTCCAGCATCAAAGACAAACAAGTTGAGAAGTTCATCTGGAAGAACATCATCTGCCGGCATGGCGTGCCGTACGAGATTGTCACCGACAATGGCTCACAATTCATTTCTTCTAAATTTGACCTCTTTTGCGATTAGTGGAAAATACGCTTGAACAATCCACACCACGTTGTCCTCAAGGAAACGAGCAAGCTGAAGCAACTAACAAAACTTTGATTGCAGGACTTAAGAAACGGCTGGACGAGAAAAAAGGATGGTGGGCAGACGAACTCGAAGGTGTCTTATGGTCCTATCGCACCACCCCATGACGAGCAACGGGCGAAACTCCATTCGCCCTCGTATATGGAACAGAGTGCGTCATTCCTCTAGAAATATACTTTCCTGGAGTCTGTCGCAAACTCGTCTCAGAGCAGGAAGGACTCAACCATCTGCTACTCCTTGACGAGCTAGACTTAATCAACGAGCGACGTGACCAAGCATTGCTTAACATCACCCGTTACCAGCTGGCCGCATCAAAATATTACAACTCCAAAGTCCGTACGAGGCGATTCTACGAAGGAGACTTAGTCTTACGAGAAGTATTCCAGAACACAGCCGAACGGAACGGCGGTAAGCTTGGAGCGCATTGGGAAGGACCTTACGTAATCACCAACGTAGTTCGACCAGGCGTTTATGAACTCGCAAACATGGAAGGACGAGCCATTCCGCGGTCATGGAACGCGCGACATTTAAAGAAGTACTACCATTAAGTTACCCTTCCACCACTAAGGCGTACTATCATTCATCTACATTCCAATTTACTTAGCACGAACTATGAGCGACTTAATCCCTGCAAAGGGTACGTAGGCAGTCCATGTTTGGATGGGTTCAGTTGCCCCAAAAAGGAGGGGGAGTGGGTACGTATACTCGTATACTCCCATTTTTGTAATAAGTTTTTCTCTAAGGAAAAACAATTTGTTCCAATTTCATTTACATCCTCCGCGGATGGATTAACTTAACATAGCATAACAAACATTGCTACTGGCCATAGCAGCTAACTTATACATATTATTCAGATCTGACTATTACAATTCTCATAAACTTTACAGCGCGCTATACAAATAAAGATGTCTATTTCGAGCGGAGTCGTTCACGGGAACGTCTCCGTAACCCGAAATGTCCATCCAAAGCCCGACTATCTAAACGTCGGTTAAAACATGTTTGTTTTAGAGCAAGTGTGTTCATGAGGAATCCATTTGTAAACTAAGGCAAACATCGGAAAACCCAGTAAAACAAATCACTGGTCTAAACATTACATATTTAACAACCACTCGGCAAACCTAGACAGCCGCAAAAAAAATGTTTTGTAAACGGGACGCCGTCTACGAAAAACATAGACCTTGAACATCCAAACAGTTATCAAGCAAAAAGAAAATGTTTTGCATTTGTTCTAAGCGTTAAAGATGACGACCCATCACGTCCAATAAACGGCTCGCCGTCGTCTCAATCAAACCTACATTCTTTCGAACAAATCTCTCCATCGATGGAATCACACCATCCATTCATCATCGGATCGCCAATACGGACTGGCACTATTTCTGTATGAAAGTCAAGTCGCGCCATTTTCTCTAAGGAAGGGATTATCGCTATCATCATTATAACAAAAGTGACAGCATCGTCCATTTGTCAAAATGGCTCACCTTTTTTCACCTCTTCAGCGAACGACTCGCCATTACCAGAGAAACATCTCTACTGTATGAGTCGGCATAAAAACTCACAGCAGATCGCGCCAAGAGCAAATGCGCGAAAGGCTAAACAAGTTTTCACTAAGTATGGGACAAGACAAGCTTCCACGCCTAGCCGTGACAAAAAGAAGTTAATGCAGATTTCCTTCACGTTTCGACGTGTCATGGCTAGTCAAATATTCTCCTTCACGAATCAGCATTACTCTCATAACACGACTCGTTATAAAACGCTCGGCGTCTTCGCACAAACACGGTTCAACACTACGCTTATCGTCATCACTATTGCATTAAAAAAAAACTATCTCTCTCCACAATCATCCAACGCACGGATACATGAATCATCACCAACTCGCCATCCACGGGTCGGCATTCAAAGTGAGTCAGCATCTTTGCAAAAGCACTATTCAAAGAAAAGTCACAACGCAGCGTTACTTCTCCTCATCCAAGACCAGCCGCGGCTCGTCAAAGTCTTTCCACTTCGTGAATTGTCATGTTGTCAAAGCTTTCATGGATCATCATCAATTCCTTTCCCACGACTTGCCAACCGCGGTGGGATACAACAATATTGTATGAACGACAAGACATCAACATATTACAATGATCACCATAGTTATTTACGTGGACCATAAATGGGCCTATCTACCTTAAAAAGCCATGAATCAAAATCTCTTGTAAAGACACATCTTCGCCAAAAGCTATGGCTCGGCATGATTACTTTGCGTTGGCATTACCAATAATTTGACCACGGATCATCGCATCTTTGCACAAGTACCGTTCAAGACCAAACTAATAAAACAGATCATCGAATTGTCCCTATCACGGCTCGTCGTCCAAATCATTCCGCCGCGGCTCGTAATGAAGATGAAACAAAGTAGTAAGACCAAACGGTCGTTGTATCCTGAACGTACGATGAATTTCATCATGAGGAAAAATCATCGAACAAAGATTAACGCATGGGCCTTAATAAATCAACACGTCCATAGGCTTAAACCCATAAATTGCTATCACCTTTTACTCATGGCTCGTCATCATCAATCCCTAGTCGAACCAACATTCCATTACCATTCACAGGTCGTCATCAACCTTTTCTTCTATGGCTTGTCACCTTTGACAATGGTTCGCCGCATTCCTCAACAATTCATCATCTTTGCACCAAAATGGAAAATAAAATGAAGGATTCGATGAAATCTTCTAAAATGCGTTGATACCGCTGCACGAGTCATCACAGCGAAACGTATCGGCTGGTCGTTACAATATCACATGAGTTAGTATCTTATCGCTAATGGCTCGTCACAATTCAATATAATAATGATTCCTTCAATGGATCGGCATCTATGCATTTTTACAACTCATCACAAGTTTCACGTAATCAATCGGCAACGCCTATTTGCGTGGGTCTTAAAGTCATGAATTAAAGGTTGTGATTATGGGCCTAGTTATTACGTGAAATCTATAAATCTAAGTCCTCTCATCATGGCTCGTCATGAATGCAAGCAACGACAACGGCTCGGCACGCCAACGGATCGGCATCGTCAACAAAGCGTAAGGACTCGAGACTAAAGCTCCACCACGGGTCGTCGTCAGGATAGTTTAGCAGCTTAGCGTTTTCTCACTTAGTCTTTTGGCTCTCTGGTTTTAGCCATATCGATGACATTACCTCGACTTTGTTATAACAACCAACGTTGAGCTGGGGGGCTAACTGTAGGGGTCAAAACTTCCCTTCTGAATCAACGAGCTAAAAAAAGACTAAGTATGGAAAACCAGTCATTCAATGATTAAACCAGGCGAATCGCGCGGTAGACCATTAAGTTGAGCATCCGTAAATTGAACCGGTAAACCGGTCAGCCGCGGTTTACCAGATATATTTCGATGAGCCGATTTAAGAGTCTTAAGAAGTGGGCCGAGCCAGCGACTACAGTCATCAGGATAAGCCCATGACGAAAGCACAGCACGCTTGGCGAAACTTGGAGATAAGAGAAGATCTTGGAGAATATATGGAGATCTAAGAGAATAAGGAATGTTCCCTTATTCTCTAGGGCTAACGCGTTGGGTGAGCGACGCGCTCTGATTTACGATGCTCGCGATGTGTTCGAAGATCTTCTTTCCAGTGTCCGAAGAGTACTTGAGATCCCTGAGGTTTCTGCTGCCGCTGTTGAGGTAGGCGCCGCTGCCGACGACGACGTCGAGGTAGGCGCTACCGATGGTGATGACACTGAGGTGACAGACGACGACGAGGAGACTGAGGACTGATTGACCTTCTCCTCTTTTGTTTTCAGACTTAGCATTTATTTAAGAGTTAGCCTATTTTATGACTTTTGTCTTTCTTATGCTTTTTAGATGTGGTTATCCATGACTTTTGGTAATAGCGTTTGATGGTTTGTATCCATGCTATGATTCATGTTTTACCTTGCATTGTAGCGAATGTGGGATGATAATGAATGCGGCCTTTGTTTCTCGCCTTTCTTATTCTCTTTGACAGATCATAAGGATTCTAAGTGTAATGATACTCGTTTTGTTGATCACGCCTTTAGTATAGGTTAGTGGTTTTTTACCCTTGAAACGCCTTGGGCTGTTTATACCATCGTTGTTGTTGGGTTCGTGATTGTAGGATAGCAAAATCGCAAATGCGTTTATGCTCTTTTTTTACCAACGTTGTAGTTGGGTTTCTGGAATGGCGGTGCTTTTCGAACACGTTTGTTCAAAAGCGATCACACCCTTTGACTTGACCAACGCGTTGTTGGGTTTTTAGAATGATTATATGATTTATAAACCTAAGTAACCATTGGCAGCTGCTTTTTACCTACGTTGTTGTTGGGTTCTTGAATGAATAGCCGGGGTCAAAAAGCCTAGAAACTGAACATTAGAATTGTTGAATGAACAGCCTGAGTCAAAAGCCCAGAAACTGAACATTAGAACTTATATAGCGCGCTTAGGATCCGATGATGGATGTCATTGTGTTCGAGTTTACACATTATTATTGTGACCAGCAGAAACAACTGTGGAATGAACTTGCTTGAAAAAGGCTATGAATAATCCAGAGAGGATGTAACTTATGAAGTCTGTGAGACTTGTGTCAAGCGTGTGACGTCTGAAGCGAATAGTTTGATAAAAATGGGAGTATACGAGTATACACACCCCATTCCCCCCCTTTTGACGGAGGAGAGAAACTGAACTCGTCCGGAGATAAGCTGCCTACGTACCCTTTGCAGGGATCAAGTCGCCCCGTAGTTTGTTAGAGCACCTACTCCCCCCCCTTCTTTATACAGAGGAGGGCAACTGAACTCGTCTGGAGACAAGCTGCCTACGTACCCTTTGCAGGGATCAAGTCGCCTCGTAGTTCAAGGCAAAAGCCTTAGAAATTGACTAGTGATAGTACCTCTTTAAGTGCTTCGCGTTCCATGAATGGAGTATCAGCGTACCAGCCATGGTGGCAAGCTCATAGACGCCGGGGCGGACCACGGTGATGACTTTGTAAGGTCCTTCATAGTTACCTCCGAGTTTGCTTGCGTTCCGCTCTGCTGTATTCAGGAAGACTTCGCGCAGGACTAAGTCACCGTAACGGAAACATCTTTCTCGAACTCTAGAGTTGTAATAGCGCACGGCTGTGTTTTGATAGTAGGTTATCCTGATGAGTGCTTAATCACGCCTTTCGTTAAGGAAATCCAATTCATTGAAGAGTAGCGAGTCATTGATTTCTTTGTATTCTGGTAAGAGACGACGTCGTGGCCCAGGAGAAGTAATTTCTGATGGTATGACACATTTGGTGTCATAGACAAGTGCAAAAAGAGTTTCGCCGGTTGCACGGCGGGGAGTGGTGCGGTGGGACCATAAAATGCCTTCTAGCTCGTCTGCCAGCGACCCTTCTTAGCATCTAAGCATTTCTTAAGGCGATCAAGAATTGTCTTGTTGATTGCTTCTGCCTGACAATTACCTTGAGGGTAACGAGGAGTAGACTTGCTAAGTCGAATCTTCCACTTTACACAAAAGGTCTCGAACCGGTTGGAGATAAATTGTGAACCGTTGTCTGTAATGATTTCGTATGGAACTCCCTGACGACATATGATATTTCTCCAGATAAAATTTTCAACTTGGGCGTCTTTGATACTTGCGTAAGCTTCAGCTTCCACTCACTTTAAAAAATACTCTGTTAGAACAAGTAAGAAGCGCTTTTGCTTTGAAGCGTGCAGTGGTCCGACGATGTCCATGGCCCATCTCATGAATGGATAAGGAAAGGTGACAGGGGAAAGCATCTATGTCGGCTGATGAATCATTGGAGCATGTCATTGATACCTTTCGCACTTGGCTGAAAACTTCACGCATCCGTTTACAATAGTAGGCTAGAAGTGGCCATGTCGCCCGAAGTGATCTTGACTACTAAGGCTTTGCCTCCAGAATGATTGCCCCAAGACACGCTGTGGACTTCCTCCATGACTTGTCTGGCTTCCTGTCTTTCTACGCAGGTGAGTAGAGGACCAGAGAATCCCCACCTGTAGATGTTACCATCTAGCAGAACATATCGAGCAGCTTGCTTCTGTACCTTGCGGGCTGCCCACTTGTTGCTAGGCAGTTCTCCATTGATAATGTAAGCACGAATCTGACCTATCCAAGGCTTGTCGCAACCAAGCTCGGGTTCTTCATCTGTCTCCATTAGGACAAGAATGTCTTGGTCATCAGGGACAAGCGAGAGGTTTTATGGCGAGAGGTCGTCGGTGTCTGGGACCTCGTTGGCGACTGGAACGTCGGTGATAGACACATCGGCGATTGAGACATCGGTGGCAGAGACGTCGGTGTCGGCAGGTCTTCGTTGACCAGCTGTAGGCGTTACCGACGGCAGGCGCGTAGGCTCTGTCTCTTCAGCTGCTTTTGTCATCTCAATGTCTTCAGCTCCTGTCTCATATGATTCGGCAACGGCCCTAGCTTGCTTAGCAGCATGAGATCGTGTCGAGATAGCGAGCGTTATATCTTGTTGAATGCTTGGAAACTCGATGAACTCCACGGGGATAACCCGCTTCAAAGCTGGATCTGATGGGGGGCCTGAAGCGGAGGCAAGGTTCACTAAAGCGTTGGTGTCAACGTTTTCCCCTCAGGGAATTTGTGTAATTGTAAATTCTTTAAATGTTGAGGCAAGGTCCTTGACTATCTTCAAATAGGCTTTCACGAGATCATCTTTCGTTGCGTACTCGCCGCTGAACTGGATTGTAACTAGATGTGAATCACAAAAAGCGTGAACATGCTCGATGTTAAGTCCTTGAGCGAGGCGCATGTCAGCGATAACAACTTCATATTCCTCGTCGTTGTTGGAAGCTTTGAAGCCTAGACGGAATGATTGTTCAAGGATCTTGCATGTTGGTGAAGCTAGGCATATCCCTACTCCAGACCCATTTTTTGAAGACGAGCCGTTGACGTGTAGCTCCCAGATTCATGGTCGTCTCCTTTCGGTTTTGGTCTTCCGGGAGTTCGATGAGGAAGTCTGCCAACACCTGTGACTTGTTGCACGTTCGCCCTTTATACTCGATGTCATACTCGCTGAGTTCTACAGCCCACTTAGTCAACCTGCCAAATTGGCTTGGACTATGCAAAACTGAATGCAATGGGAAGGTGCTGAGAATCACAATGGAATGAGATTGAAAGTAAGGCCTTAGCTTTCGTGATGCCATGAGGTAGGATAGTGCTAGCTTCTCCAGCTGAGGGTATCTTGTTTCAACATCGGTGAGGGTCTTGCTAACATAGAAGATAGGCTTATGTTCGCCTCGTTCTTTGCGTACTAACACATCACTAACAGCTGTTTCTGAAACAACGATGTAGAGGAAGAGAGGTTCTCTAGTCACTGGCTTAGCAAGGATAGGCGGCGTTCTCAAGTACTCCTTGAGTTAATTGAAAGCATCTTCGCACTTTTATGACCATTTGAACTGGTTGTTTCCTCGTAGCGTGTTGTAGAAAGAAAGGCATTTGTCAGTGGATCGTGAGATAAACCGATTGAGTGCAGCCACTCGCCTAGTCAATCTTTGTACCTCACGCTTGTTTCTTCGAGACGCCATCTGGATCAGCGCGTCGATCTGCTTTGAGTTAGCCTCGATACCACGATGAGTGACCAAGTACCCAAGGAATTCCCCGAAAGTCACCGCGAATCTGCACTTCGTTGGATTTAGCTTCATGTTGTGAAGGTTGAGCTGGTTGAAGCATTCTTCTAGGTGAGAGATGTGGTCTTTCTCCTCAAGAGATTTCACGAGCATGTTGTCGATATAAACCTCCATCGTCTTGCCTAGCTGATCTTGAAACATCCTGTTCATGAGCCTTTGATAGGTTGCACCAGCGTTTTTCAGGCCGAAAGGCATCACCTTATAACAGTAGATTCCACGGTCCGTGATAAAGGCGGTCTTCTCTCTATCTTCACAGGGTGCATCAAAATCTGGTTGTAGCCTGAGAAGGCATCCATGAATGTCAAAAGCTTATTTCCTGTTTTTGCTTCTACGAATCGATCGATGTGAGGCAAAGGGAAGCTGTCCTTTGGACACGCTTTGTTTAAATATGTGATGTCCACGCAGACACGCCGTTTCCCGTTCTTTTTTTTCACCACGACTGGGTTGGCGAGGCAGTCAGGGTATTTGACTTTGGTGATTGATCCGACGCGCATAAGCCTTTCGACTTCGTCGTTTACTGCTTTTGCTCGGTCGGGACCGAGTTTTGTCCTCTTCTGCTTCACTGATTTGAATGTTGGATCAACATTGAGCTCGTAGCTGGCGATGCTGATGTCTATGCCGGGCATGTCTTCCACTGCCTAGGCAAAGGTGTTAACGTTCTTCTGGAGAAAAGCCACCAGCTCCTTCTTAAGCGTTTCGTCAAGAGCTGCTCTGATTTCTACACACCTTTCGGGGTGCTGCTCGTCAATGCATACATAAACTACATGTTCTCAGGTAGGTCGCTCTTCTTCTACGCGCCCCTCTGCAGTCTCTAATTGCTATAAGAGGTCGGTCAAATTCTTGACTTGTTCAGAGCTGGTCCTTGCTCTCTTTCGTGATTTTTGAGGTTCAGAGTCCTCCTATTAGATGTGATGACAGAAGAACACATTAGTTTTTAGGAAGAAGTATATTGACTCTCATAAAGCTTGAATTACAATATACAAGCATATATATAGGAATAGCATTTAACCTAGTTTCCTAACTAAAGTATCATACAAATCTCTAATATTAATTAGAATAATATCACAATAATATCTTTGATTTTGTGGATCTTCTAAATCCTTCTATACGCCCCCTCAAGCTCAAGCCGGTGATGAAGACATGGCGGAATTAAGCCGGTTGAGATTGACGACAAAATGCTAGCGTATAGTGGTGGAGCGGGTTATTCAAAGACTTTGGCAGAGAATGGTGTTGGTGTTGAAGGATGGTGGCGGGTATGGTCGGAGCTAAGCCGATGAACGGTGTCCAAATCTGTCTTCAACGATGATCCCGATGAGGAGACTTAGTGGTGAGAGATGTTGAGTTGCGGCAGAGCTCACAGATCTTGTGGTGGTGGTATGTGAGGTTTTTGGGCTTGGGCCAGTGGTTTGGCGGAAGCGGAGATCTCTCGAGTGGTGATGGAGACCTTACGTGGAGAAGAAGAAAATCAAAAACATGGTGTGTTTTGTTTTGTTATTGTTGTGTGAAAGATTAGAAATACAAAGAAGCACCATTGGCTTGATAAGAGTTTTGTGGAATACTCCGGAAGAAAAATCGGTTGAATTAATGAAGGAAACGAGCTCTAAAACTATATAGAAAAATAGATCAATCGTAAGCACTTGGCTTTTGGAAATCAAAGCGATAAGAAGATAAAACGGAATTTAATCATTAGATCGAAACTGTGAAGCACATGGCTTAGATTTAGAGGTATATGATATACTTGAATAAAGAGAAGCTCTATGGCTTAGATTCAGAGGCACTTAGGCTTGAATTTGATTCAGAGGTTCATGATGAACTTGAATGGTAGAAGCACTTAGCTTAATAAAAAAAAATACAAAATCGAAAAAAATTATAATAGTAAGAAGTTTGATTGTTAGATAAAAACTTCGGAGTAAACCTCCTCGGTACCATATTAGATGTGATAAGAGAAGAACACATTAGTGTTTAAGAAGAAGTATATTGACTCTCATAAAGCTTGAGTTACAATATACAAGCATAAATATAGGAATAGCATTTTACCTAGTTTCCTAACTAAAGTATCATACAAATCCCTAATATTAATTAGAATAATATCACAATAATATCTTTGATTTTGTGGATCTTCTAGATCCTTCTATACCTCCTTCTTGTTTTCGATGTTTCGTAGCTTGTGCTCAGCCAAGAAACACATACGAGAGTCCTTCTGATTTCCTCATATTGTTTTCATGCCAATGGTTGTTGGAAACTTGAGACACAAGTGGTATGTTGAAGGCTCATCTCGCATTTGATTGAGCCAAGGAGTTCCCATGATCATGTTGAAATGGCTGGATGATCAGAAACTATGAAGTCGACCATCTTCTTAAGATTGCCAGCTTGGACGGGTAGGCGAATCGTTCCCATCGTCATGGTTGTTTCTCCGGAGAAACCTGTTATAGGCTTAGGCCACCCTTTGATTGTGGATAGATCAATCTTCATTCGCTCGAGCATATTCTTGAAGATCACATCCATTGATCTTCCTGTATCAATGAGAACGCGAGCGACGTTGAAGTCATAAACAGTCAGGTTGATTACCAAAGGATCGTTGTGTGGTTGATCGAGACCCTCGGTGTCTTGCTCGTCAAAGGTGATAAGGTCGCTGGAAAGCCTTGGCTTTGCTGGTGCTGATATGTTCGCGCAAACGTCATGTCGTCGTTGGTATGCTTCGATCACAGTGACGTTGTTAGCACAGTATTGTGATCCTCCCATTATCATGTTGATACTCTCATGCGAGTCTCCGTTTTCGATATCATCATCTCGATGTTGGCGTCTGGGAATGTCCGCTTGCTGTTCAGTGTCAGCATGAGCTTTCTCCTCGGGTTTGAAGTTTGACAAGCTGTTGTTGCCTTTAAAAGTGCTTTCAGTTAGGTTGGCTATGAGCTGCCGCCCTAACTCGCGACACCTTGCAGTTGAGTGTCAACTTGCTTTGTGGAAGTCACAGTACAACTTCTTGTCATAGTCTTTCGACTCTCTGGTCCAAGTGTCTATCCAGGTTCCTCTGCCGCGGCCTCGTCCGCGACCTCTACCACGTCCTCTACCCGATGACTCCACTTGATATTTGTGAGCCCCTCTGGATCCTCCTTCGTACTGGACATAGGCAGGATTGCTTTTCTTCGGGGCAGCGATATGAGTTGGTCCGCTTGTTTGTTTAGCCTTTCCACGTTTCCTGGCACGGATTTCCTCTTCTGTTCGAGCGAAGTCAGCGGCACGGTGAAGAGCGTATTGGGTCGTTGTTGGCGTGTTGAGAATCATATCTTACCAGAACGGAGACGGACACCGAAGTGCTCCTCGCAAGGCTTCTAGCGCTGACTTGTTGCTAATACCTTCAACTTTTGACAACATGTTTTTGAACTTTGTCATAAAGGATCGTAGACTCTCATTCTCGCCTTGGCGATTATTTCATAGCTCGGAGTCGTAGATTTTCCGTTCCATAAAGATGTTGTAATGCTGCACGAACAGCTCGGAGAGCTGGAGGAAAGTCTGAATCGAATTCTTCTCCAGTTTGTAGAACCATTCAAGGGCAGGCCCCTTGAGAGTTTCTACGAACAGCTTGCAGTAGACGATGTATTTTTTGGCTTCCTTCAAGTTTGCTCTTCCCAAGGCCACTTCGAACTCTATCAGATGGTCCAAAGGGTCTGTAGTCCCTTCATAGATTGGTAACTTGAGTCTTCCGGGATCAGAGATTTTAGTTCTCGCGATCCGTTCGTCGAAAGGCGTGTTCCTGCCTTTTTCAGTACCTCTGCGAATGCAGGAGCCTTTCTTGTTTCGTGGTGTATCTGCGATTGGGTACGCTTTAGGTCAGAGGCTACTCGCTACATCTGGGCCTTCACCTCAGCGACTTCTGTAGTGTAAGATAGCTTAAGTGCTCTGCGCTCTTGCTCCTTCCTATACTGCTCTTCGCTGGAATTGTCGGTGTACTCCGAGATGTCTTTCACAATCTCTGTTTTAGAAGAGCCCGACGCACTGTGAGTGTCAGGGGCACGCAGTTCTCGTCGGTTACCATCCGCACCTTCTACTCGTGCACGCTTCTGGGGAGACACGTTGATCTTTGTCTGAGATCTCCACGACGCGTTCGGAAATCTTGTCTGCTTCTCGTCGTTGTGGAGGTGGTGGCAAGTCATCTGGATTCCTCCGGTCGGTCCGAGGTTCTGAAAAGTTGAGGCGCTGAGGGTCGACGCGCGCCCTAAGTCTTGTTGTGTTGGGTCTTGCGTGCTTTCTTCGCGAAAGAGCCTTCAGCTCCTTTGAGGTTGCCTCGGTGATCCTAGTTTGCTCCTTATGTTCCTTGAGAAGAGTCTCCAGCATCTTTTTGACCTCGGTCATGTCGCCCTTAGCGGCGACATCTGTAGCAGCAGCTTCGATAGTGGGTTCCTTCTCATGGTCGACTCTGTGAGATGAGACTTCTTCGCCTGTCTTGTTCCTTTCGGCAGTCATCTTCTTAGATCTTGTGCGTGACGTAACTTTTTTGTATAAAAAATTCTATAGTTCCCCTTAGTCGGCGCCAAATTGGTGGATGCTAGAAATCGCACAATTAGATTTGTAAGGGTTTCGAGAGGAAGCAACGATTTCTATATTAAGCTACGAAAGAAGAAACGATGAGCAAAGAGAAAAAGGGTTTTGTTATTGCTTTTGTGATAAAAGTTGTGAATGTCTTTCACAAGTACATTGATATATATAGCCTCCTAAGTCGGCTAAGCATTTTCCTAAAAGATAATGTTAACTTTCCTAAACCTTCGCGGATTGCTTTTTCTTTCTATCAGTCGCGCCTATGTGGGCTTCGTAACTGGGCTTTGATGCAGGGAACCTTCTGGAGCCTTCGTCTTCATTCTGGAAGACACCGAAGTGCCTGGACTTCGGTGGCACTCTGGCAGACACCGATGTGCCTGGACACATCAGTGTTACTGGGCAGTGACATCGGTGTCAATGTGTTGACATCGGCGTCACTACTCAGTAACATCGGTGCCAGGCAGTTTTGGCTTTCACAGCGCCTTCTCTTGGCTCTGTGATCTTTCTGACACTGCATCCATGGCTTCTGCTGATGGAGAGGACTCAGGAACGGAGAAAAGACTTAGTCATCCATGGCTACTGTTTCATTAGACAAAATTTTGAATGAAACATAAAAAGTGAAGTCTTTTCACCTCAAATCACTAAAGAACACACTAGGTTTAGTGTTTACACAAAGATAAAGAGATGAGACAAAAAGCTTAGTGTTTTAGAAAGAAGAAAAGGTATTTATAGAAAAAGCTAAGTGTACCCGAGTCAACCCGGAACAATCGGGTCAAACCCGGTAAAAACTGGATAATTGTCTCAGGGCTGGGGATTCTGACCGAACGGTCCGACCGGTCTACTAGTCGGTCGGGCTGGGCAGTGGTTCAGACCTTCTGCTCGGCTTTCTTGATCGGCCAGACCGACCAAACCGATCGGTCTGTAGTCCGGTCCAACCGGGCAGCGTGACCTCCATCTCTTGTTCTTCATCTTCTGATTTGTTTATTTCTTCCTTTGGTTCAACCATTGATCCAAGACCCCATTTCTTCCTAAATATGATGAAATATGCATGCAAATGCAACAAAATAAGAACTTGGACTCTAAACTCAATTTATACTAAAGGGACAAAATGTGGAAGGAACAAGTAGAACCTAAGTTAAATGTCTCCTAAAATGCATTTTAAAATGGGTTAATTATTCACTTATCACAGTGTAAAGCAGCTGTTTATGTCAAGAAGTTACAGCCTCTTCCTTGGCTTTTTCATCCAGTTCTAGACAAAAAGCTCTCTTGTTGCTTCACACTAAATTCGTGCTGACCCATTAAAGTCTTAAATACGTAAGCTTGATTTTCCAGTGTTAAAGGAGGATGTACTCTATTGTTGTGGAGATGGTTTGTTGCTTGCGAGAATTCCTCTCCAATTTACACTCTTTCTTAACCCCTTTGCCAAGGGGAGCATCAAGTTACCCAAGGTCTCAGGCCATTACTTTGCTTTTTCAGCCGCCCATACGTCAAGTAGTTGTGTGGTGATCGCACTCACCGAAGCATGTGGCCACAAAGACTTTGGGATTGCTATTTGGGCCTGGTGAAACCGTTTGGACCCCCATCGCTTTGGTGACAAGTGTCTTCTCGAATGGTATTAATGTATTACTAGTTGTAACGACCTTGGGGTTTTCAACCCATCTAGAGCAACCTAGAATATTATTTCAGTGAAACCATGTACGACAACATCCATGATTTAAGTGTTGATGGAGCACGAAAGTGATATATTGCTTATGTGTTCACACTGCAACAACAACTTGTTGGTATTTAGACTAAACCTTAAACGCAAGGTATGGGAAAAGAAGAGCGGATTTGGTGGCTTGACAGTATTTGCAAGTTACCCTGACACTCAGAGCTGGATTCTCGGCGGAGGAGAAAAACATAATATATATATGAAGTTGTTGATTGTGGGCGGTATGGCTCTCTCTCTCTCTCTCTCTCCCTCTCCCTCTCCCTCTCCCTCTCCCTCTCCCTCTCGGTTCCAAATCTGTTTTTTTTCTTCTGGGTTTTGATGTTTTTCCCATCACTGGTCCTTATAATGTTTTATACGGATTATAAGTATTTTGTATGGTTTATAAACGTTTTGTAAGGTTTATAAACACTATTGTATGGTTTTCTAATGTAAATAAAAACGTTAAACCCCAACCCTACATCCTCCCTCCCAAAAAAACTAGACCCTAAATATAAATAGTTAACCCAAACAAAAAAAAATTAAAATGTTTTTGAGTTTGCGTCTGGGTTTGCATATGAAAACTTTTTTGTAAGGTTTATTAACGGTTTGTATGGTTTATAAACATTTTGAAACGGCCTGACCCGTTTTTTTTTTAACAAGAAACCCTTGGTCTCGGACTAGCATTCTCATAAATGCTATCCTCAACAACCAAACAACAACAGAACTAAACAAACAACGGATAACCAAAAAGAATTCCAATTCCAATAAAAATACTAAACCAATCCAATCCAAGAACAATTCCAAATCAAAAGGTTCCACAACCCAGCAACCTAACAGCCGTTCTAAAACGATAAAAGCAATAAACACACAGCACAAAACCGAGACCCTAGATCATCTCCCTCTTCGTTGCCATGATTCCACGATCACAATTTGCCTTTACCTGCATCACATGGAAAAAAGAGATGCATGAGTATTATCACAAATACCCAGTGAGACGGTCATCCCATCTGCGACTGCGCACTCAGACGCGATGAAACCGCTCAGGCAAACATACATCACACATCACACAAACACAAAACAAAGGCTCAACCACAGCCAACCAGACAGGCTGTTGATCGACACCTTCTGTAGGTACTTGTCGATCGACACACCCTCTAGGTATCGATCGACAGCACTTCACATACCTGTCGATCGACCGACCTAAAAGTTGTCGATCGACAGCACCTCATCAGCCTGTCGATCGACACAACTTCTAGGTGTCGATCGACAGCTCTCGTGTTGGTCTGTCGATCGACACACCCAGTGGTTGTCGATCGACAGGCCTTCGCAGATTCATGGGAAATCGATCATTATCCTCTCGGATCGATTCCTCCTCTGCATCCACACGAAACCTGCACGAAAACTCACAATCCACACAATCCAAACACATTCCACAATCTCAAACAACATCACACAATCAATTCACAAGATTACAAACCAATCACCAAACAACCCTAACGATTCTACCGGCCCAGAAGCCATGGTTACGCACTCACCTTGAATTGATCGGATAGAAACTGGTAGAATTGAGGCTAGACACGAAATCCACGATAATTACCATGAAAATCCACTCCAAATCACTCAAGAAACGAAACCATAATCCACAGAAACTCACAGGAACCAGAGAACTCCTCTCAAACTTTGTCTGCTGATTTTTTGGGACTTTGGTTCGCTCAAATGCGGCCAAAAAGCCTTAAATACGAAGCCCTAGGGTTTCCCCAAACCGGCCCGGTCCAATTGAACGACTTAAATCGAACCAGAAAACCAACCAATTCAGGTACCTATCTATCGACAGACACTAGGTGTGTCGATCAACAGCCCTTAAGAGCCCTGTCGATCGACAAACACCACGTGTGTCGATCGACAGCCCCTCCATTTTCCTCAAAAATGGTTCACGGGCGTCACAATTTCCCCCCACTAAACCTCGATTCGTCCTCGAATCCTCAAACACTACCCACCAAGCTAACCACTGGCCAACCCGCCAGTAACACCGGAGACTACATCTCCCAGACCCTCTCGAGGCTCACATTCGTCCTATGCACATAGACCCGTCTCAGACATTGATTATCCATAGCTCATAACTCATAACCACCATCTAGCTCTCGGGATCGTCACCCCTCAGCTCTCGGTGTCTAGTACCAACCCACCTCAGTCCGCGCAGTCCTGACGTTGTTTGATACTCAACCATCTCCACACCTCAACCCATCAAGACACACAGTCTATCAAGCTCTCGGTATGCAGGGATCTCACTATCCCTGGAGAGACGCATCTCTCAAAGATCTGCCAGAGGTCGCAACCTCCCCAAACTATCTCCATACCCTCACGCTCTCAGTCCTCGCAGTCCTGACGAGCGATCGGTATGCAGGGAACCCACTATTCCCCGGAGAGACGCATCTCTCAAGATCTGCCGGAGACTCATCTCCAAGAAAGAACCAATGTCTATCTCTGAGCTATGCAATCAATTCCTAACGTCTATAATGCACCTCTGACCGGAACTACCTCCCAAGGTCTCACATGATATTCTCAACCCGGAATACCATCACAATCGTGATCATCACAGATCATCCGGACCATCCATCACCCCGGATGTCCCTACAGAATCCCTCCGGAACTAGACAGTTTTACCCACCGTAAAACTTCTATTCCGAGACTCCCTCACCCATACACACACAAACCCGTTAGAGTCCCCTCCGAAACTGGCAAGTTCTACTCACAATAAAACTTCCATTTCGAGGTTCTCTAACCACAAACACATGACTCTCAAAGTTAAAACACAAAAACCTCATGGCCACACAACCATAACAACCACACTCCTGGCTATCACAGCCACCACAAACACATCATAAGACTACATATCTTATGAAACCGGAAGAATGTCATAATCATTTCAACTCCAACGAAAATACATAATTCCAACCATATCACCACACCCGGTGATCATTACCAAACTAGACATTGCAACCCATGAGACCCAATTCACTTCTTGGCTTGCTTCGCAAACCACCGTCGAACCTTGTCTCATCTTAACCCCTGGTTCCCCAGTCTCTTCCTGGACACCGTCACAGTCCCACAAGACTCTCGACAACGGCACCCTCTTCCGGTGCCAGATCTGGACACTTCTCTCAAGGATCCTTACCGGCCTCAACTCAACCACCAACAATTGAAGATCTGCAGGAATCCTCACAACTACCTCTCAAGACCCATGTAGACACTTCTTGAGCTTCGACACATGGAACGCTCACTAAAGTTCTGCATGATCTGAGGTAGTTCTCAAAGATAAGCATTGGTCCCACTCGCTCCAACACCCGGAACGAATCGAAAAACCCCCGACTAAGCTTACCCTCTGCGATGGATCTGACAGAACCCTCCAATATCTCCACTCTGGGATACGCTCTAACCCCCACCATAAACTCCAACTCATTTCTCCTCTCATCGGCACAACTCCCCGGCCGATCAAGAGCCTCTTTCCTGTTCAGTTCACAACATGGATCTTTTCCATCGTTTGCTTTGCTGAACAAAATCTGCATCATATATGCTCCTCTCCCCCACTTGGGTCTAGCATAAGGTGTGCGACATGGCCTCCCGCCCAACACCTCAAAAGGAGTCATACCACTACTGAACTCAAGCCCTCACTATTCAGAAGTGCACCTCGGATCTCTGTCTGACACAAACTCGCCGGCACTCCAAGCAACCTCACCAACCCACTCACAATTCTCATAACCAGAATCGCTGCTCCCTTGGTTTATGGTAAAAAAATGTGCTAACATAGACAGACGATCCGCAGTCACTCAAATAACAACATGAGTTCAAGGAACCGGCAACCCGGCCGAAACATCTAAGGAAAACATGCCCCACTTCATTCTGGAATGGGTAAACAGCCCCACCAACTGGCAACTTATCGCAAGCTGCGACCCAGTTAGCCACGTCCTTCTTCATCCCGACTCAGAGATAGTACCGTTTCCGATCACTATGCCTCTTTGTCGCTTCCGGATGAATCGAAAACTTGCTCGCATGAACTTCTCTCAGAATTTCCTGCCTCAGGTCCTCATCCTTAGGAACACAGACTCGTCCATGCACTAAGATAGTCCCGTTAGCAGAAACCTGATACTCGGAACCGACAGCTTTAGAGAGATCTAACAACACCTGATCCTTCTCCTGAGCTACTCGGATCCTGCTCAAAAAAATCGGTCGGATCCGCTGCCGCTAACCCTAACGGTTCTCGTGAGATAACGCACAACCTCAAGGTACCTGTCTCACTTAACCATACTTCCACATCCTGCTCATGAGCCAAGACATACCGCCTCCGACTAAGAGCATCCACCTTCAGCTAAGTTCTCCACGATGGTAACTATAACCAGATCACAATCTGTTACAACTCCACCCATCACTTCCGCCTCCTAATTCAAAGACCACCCAAAAGGAACCTCTTTCTCAAGTCCGCTCGGTCATAGACTGAGCCATACTCGCAAAACCTTTCAATGCAACTCCTGAATAACTTGCCGACACCAGAAACTACTAAACTTTGCTGCATTCCTCGATCAAGGCTCGAATCTCAGGTATATTACATCTTAACTGAATCCACAAAACTCCATCTGCAGAAACAATAAGATCTTGAAAACCCATTTCCCTTGCCGAAAACTGCACTTGCTCACCTAGCAAACAACTTCTACTCTTGCAACTTCCCCAAAACTGCCCTCTCCTGGTTCTCAGGTTCCCCCGGGACTCTTCGAATACACCAAGATGCCGCTAATGAAGTTAATCACGAACTTATCCAGATACTCCTGAAAGGCTTCGCTCATCAACCTCATAAACGTATCTCGTGCATTTGTCAACCCGGACGGCATCACCACCAACTTAACACGTCCCATACTGGTCAAGAAAGACGTCTTCCTGACATCCACCTAATCGATAGAAATCTTGTGTTAACCGGATGCCAAGTCAACCTTGAAGAACCAAGTAACCCCTCACAATTGATCCAACAACTTATCAGTTCACGGAAGAGGATACTTATTCTTCACAGTGACTCGGTTAAGCCCTTGATAAGTAAAGCACAACCGGAAACTACCCCAATTCCTCATCACCAACAACACCGGTTCTCCCCATGGTGAAGTACTCAAACGAAAGAATCCTTACTCCACAAATCCTCTAGCCGCGTCACCGGCTCTTCCAACTCTGCTGGAGCCATCCTGTAAGGTGCCTTAGATAACGGCGTCGTCCCAGGCTCTAACTCAATCGTGAAAGGATCCGACCGCAACGACGGCAATCCCTGCAACGATCGAAAGACATCCTCACGGTCCTGGACAACCCGAATTTCCCTCACTGCAACCTTACCTACAGACTCCGCCAGCAAAACAGATTTCAAGTAAGCCTTGCAACCTCCCAGTCATAGCCTCAGCCTGCACCCAAGAGATCACGAGACTCTCAGAAGTCGGTCTCACTCCCTGACAAACCAACCTGCTCCTACCACGCTCAGACACAACACGACTCCGGTGACAATGCAGATGAACTTTGTACAGATCAAGCCAATCCATACACAGGATGCCATCATACAGTTTCACTGGACTGATCACCAAGTCCGCAGACATCAACTCACCAGCCACTAGAATCTTCACGCCTCTTTCCCGGCCATGAGTAACTAGGAACTTCCTTCCCGCAACCATAACCGATCCAATCCGCTCACTAGCGCCACTCCGAATACCGCTCCACCCAGCACCTTCCAGAGTGATGAAGCAATCATGCTCCAGAATCGAACAACACGTGGACTTCACCACTGCCCACTACCAAGGTCTCCACACAACTCCCTTGTGCTAAGAAACCTAACAAACTTACCAACTATAACTCATGCTTCTACACCCAAAGCATCCCGGCCACTCTACCTCAATCCGGAAGTATCCTCCACTTCCTCTTCTGTCCCTGCATAGGCTTGCCGCCATGCCAGGTATCACCTGCTGAGACTTAATAGACTGAACAGTTGGGCTAACCACCATAGCCTGCTCCCTCGAGTCTCGACAACGCCTCCAACAGTTTCAACCCACTATGCTCTCGCAGCATACATGGACACTCAGCACCGTGTCCCCAATCTGATCGAAGTCCTCTCAAAACCTCCTATCATGGGCCTCCTCGCCCTCCATGCTCCTACCAGCATGAACCAGCATAAACCATGAGTTGATTAAACTCTCAATCATACCCATGAACTGATATCTCTCCCAGATCCCGTTCCAAAAACCTCGTCTCTAAACGATCCGCAGCCTCTCGAGGAAAGAACTTGGCATCACACTCTGCCCAAAAGTCCGCCCAGGCCAACTCTGCATGAATCCTCCTAGCTGCAACACACCACTCGCAAAGAATCCTACACTAATTCTCTGCACCCGTTCCCTTATCCGCAGATAAGACGGAATCCTACTAACAACCGCAGCCCTCAGCCGCACTTCTGCCACTCGTGGCCCCACCAAAGCCTAACTAACACTCGGTAACCGCTTCCAAAACTGCTGAAGCCAATCCGCCAGACAATCATCTCGACCCTGAGCCCCACCCGCGGGCGCACCCGCACTACCAACCTCACGAGGACCCCCACTGTAATGACCCTCTCTTAGGTCTAACTGCGCCTCGGCAAAGCCCGATACGATGGCCGGATCAGTCCGATAGTTTTTGGCCAAAACCTAGTTAAGCACCTCGGTGACTAAGCTAAGTGTCTACCTGGTTGGTTAGTCACCAGCGTTACCTTTGGACGAAGAAACGTCAGTTACCTTCGGATGAAGAAACGTCACTTACCTTCAGACAAAAAAACGTCCAAGCTGATAAGGATTGTCCAAGCACGACAAATCCTGTAAGCACGAGTGTCGCGACCGTGTAGGACGACTCAGCGGAAGCACGACAAATCGGAAGCACGACAAATCCGTAAGCACGACAAGTCGGAAGCACGACAAATCCCGCAAGCACGAGGTGTCGCGACCATGTGCAACGAGTCAGCGGAAGCACGACAAATCAGAAGCACGACAAATCCTGCAAGCACGACAAATCCCGCAAGCACGAGGTGTCGCGACCATGTGCAACGAGTCAGCGGAAGCACGACAAATCCTGCAAGCACGAGGTGTCGCGACCGTGTGGGACGAGTCAGCGGAAGCACGACAAATCCGCAAGCACGACAAAGTTCTGCTGACTCAGCTGCTTGCCTAAGCTTATATATAGGAAGCTAAGCACCTCATTTTCTATCATCCAAAAACGTGGGAACCTATACCAAAATCACTCTAGAAAACCCGAGTTCTTGACCACGTTTTTATCCACTCTTTTCTATCATCTTAGACCATCGAGTAGAAGCAAGATTAGTCGATATTCTAGCCTAAACTCTGGCCGTTTTTAGAGAAGGAAGATCCATTCTAGATCTTTAGTCGAATCCAAATCCTAACCGTTCATAGAGTAAAGGTGAGTCATGGTTATGTTTGTTGCTTTACTGCAAAACAAATAGAGCGTCATGCTTGTTTATTTTTATGCTGATAAACGTAGAGGTTCATGCTAGGATTTTAGGATTTTAGATTAAGTGTTTGATTTTATTGTTTTGCATGATTGTGTGAATGTGTGTTGCATATTTCTTGTCATGCTTGTGTGTAGTTGCTACTAACCTTTGTGGATGCAGGGTTCAAGAGAAAGTTTGATATTATGTTTTACCATGCTTGTGTGGAGTGATATAAAGATGTAGCGTAGGACCATAAACGGGTGCGTATAACCCTTAACGGCTACGCATGTCCTTATTAAGGCTGCGTACTCATCTTATACTAACTCTTTATTTGCATGGTATGGTTTGTTTAAACGTAGGGGACCGAAAGGCACTCGTTGTTCTTGATGCTAACGGCCACCAATTGATTTATATTAACTTGTGTATTTTTGTGTGTTGTGTTTGTGGTTTAGCGTTGCAAGTGATCATGTAACGTTCTAACTTTCTAACTTTAGTAGAAAGCAGTTGACACTTCCATGTATCGGAGGTCACGGAGGAACGGGATTGCAGCCTATGGCCGTGGATCCGATGTAATTCACGGAGGAACGGGGTTGCAGCCTAGGGCCGTGAATTACAGTAGTCGGATCACTTGACTTTTAGCCTTTGTGGTTAGAGTTAAGTGAGGTAAAATAGGACGATGAAAGGAAGTTGTCAATTGGCTTTATTTAGGTTTTTGTGTGCTAACATGTTATTTTAAAAGAGGACTGCGGTAAGAGGTCCTCTGAGTGTGTTATGTTTTAATTATCATTTCCGCATGTGCATTCTCTGTTTATTATTGTTGATTGCTTGTTGATTGTTATTTTGGGTTTGGGTTGGGAATTTATTTATTGCATGTTAGGGGAGCCTTGACTCACTGAGCAATTAGTGCTCACGACTCATTTGTTTTGCAGGTAACCAATAGTGAGATTTTAGTCGGGCTGGAGGAGCTTAGGAAAGTTGGTGTAGATCGTCTGCCTTTTTGCAAACGTGTATGTATTTAATATGTAGAAATGCTATTTTGAACATTGGCTCGAAGCCGGCAAATATCTATGTTTTGGTAACTATTGTAAACCTTAAGTATAAGTATGTATAAAAGAAGTATTTGTTTAAAGCTTGGGTTACATATGATACTAGTCCTAGTCATAGTTATAAACTATGAGAAGATTTATATGTTATAGATGTGCCATGTGAGAGGCTGCCTACTTATAGGGGTGGATCGTCTATGTAAACCATGAGCTGATCAGACTCTGTTTAAATAGACGATTATGTTGACGAGGTTAGGTCGTCCTCTGGCAGGATATCCCTGCTTGTTTTTTTGTTTTTTTTTGTCTGATCGAACATAATTCCTTTTTTCGGAGGAGCCTCTTATATTCAAAAGGGCTTTGGTTTGTCTTACCTTTGTAAGATAGGATCATTGTTTTCAACGAAGGCTCTTATATTCACAAGGGCTTTGGTTCATCTTACCTTTGTAAGATAGAATCGTTGTTTACAACGAAGCTTCTTATATTCATAAGGGTTTTTGTTAATTTTACCTTTGTAAGATAGAATCGTTGTTTACAACGAAGCCCGTTATATTGATAAGGGCTTTTGTGGTCTTACTTTTGTAAGATAGAATCGTTGTTTACAACGAAGCCTCTTATATTCATAAGGGCTTTTGTTGGTCTTACCTTAGTAACCAAATTTTTATGTGCAGCGATGAGCTGAGCTGTGACAAGCTGAGCAGAGCTACGACGAGCAGAGCTACGACGAGCAGAGCTGCTACGAGCTGTGACAAGCTGAGCAGAGCTACGACGAGCAGAGCTGCTACGAGCTGAGCAACGAAAAGCTGAGATGGGACGAGTTGAGCTGCGACGAGGTGAGATCTGACGAGCTGAACTGCTAAATCAAATTAACCGAGCTTCCGGTTTCAGTTAACACACGATTGACTTTACAATCATTGACCATTAGTTTGATCACAAGCGGATCGGTATGTGGTTGGCTTAAGCCTTCCATGTCTTTCTTCAATCCGTTCACATTCGTGGTGCATATAGTATGACCTTCAGTTTCAGTCACGTTTATGGAAAATGGTGTTTGATCTTCGGTTCTAAAGATCTAATGAGAGATTTTCCGGTGGGTTTTGACGCAGTAAACCTAATCGGTCCCTTTAGTCGGCGCCAACTTGGTTTAAGCGTCAAAATCACCAAGAAAATAAGAGATCAAAAGTATGTGTATAGAGTTCTCTATATGGATCGTCTTCTTTATCATAGTTATAAATTATGGGAAGATTTATATGTTATTATTACGATATATTCAAATATAGGATATATTCCATTCTTGTGATAGAAGTTATCATAGTTTTCCTATTCTCTTATCTCTTAGGTTTTAACCTAAACCCTTGTAATATATATAGGCATCCAATCATCAATAATAATCAACATCTTCTCTTCTCTTTAGCATGGTATCAAAAGCCAGAAGCTCATCGATCTAAATATCTCTCCTCTTCAAAAAAAAATTTATCTCGTTCTTCTCTCTCAAAATCTAAGCGACCTCCGCTGATCATATAAACTAATCCGCTACTATGGAGACTCCAGAAACTCCATCAAGTGGCACAACAAATTCAACATCTCCTATCACAAGGTCACCGTACTACTTACACCCATCTGATCATCCCCATCATGTCTTAACACTGATTATGTTGAACGGGGATAATTATGAAAGATGGGCAAAGCTAGCACAAAACAATCTCCGTGGCAAGCAAAAGCTAGGGTTCATTGACGGAACTTTACAAAAACCAGTATCAACATCAAAAGACTATGAAAAGTGGGCTACGGTAAACTCTATGTTGATCGGATGGCTATACGCAAGTATTTATCCCAAAATTCATCATTCAATTTCCGTCGTAGACAACGCTCTTGTCATGTGGGAGAATCTGAGAGCTAGATTCTCAGCCGGCAACGCACCACGAGTACACCAACTCAAAGCAGATCTTGTGGCATGCCAGCAAAATGGTCAAGACATAGCTTCCTACTTCAGTAAACTCAAAGTAATGTGGGACGATTTAGATGACTATGAACCAGCAATTGGTTGTTGTTGTGAAAATTCAACGTGTGATACCTCCTCAAGCATAACAAGAGACGTGATCATGAACGGATTCATCAATTTCTAATGGGTCTTGACGCGTCTCGGTTCAGCACAACTCAGACAAATGTTTTGGGCCGACTCACTCGTGACAAAGATCTTGGTTTGGACCAAATCTACTCTGAGCTCATTGCAGAAGAAAGACATCTCACTATCTCACGCAATAAAGAACGCATAGATGTTATTGGTTGTGCAGTTCAAACCAGAGTAAACGCAATTGCTTCAGCGACACGATCAGAAAACAACTTGTTATGTACACACTGTGGTCGCACAAACCACACTGTTGACACGTGTTTCGTTCTTCATGGATATCCAGAAGGATGGTCCGATTCATCGCCAGGAAGAGGTCGTGGTCGTGGAAGTAGCAAAGGTCGTGGCAGAGGAAGAAGCACACCTCCACCAAGAGCAAACAATGTTGCGATGAGCAATAACATACAAGACTATCCCGATCTTCCGGGAATTAGTAAGGACACATGGTCAGCAATCGCAAACCTTCTCAAAACACCTAGTGCATCGACCGAAAAACTATCTAGTAAGAACAACATTGTCGATTTTCTTCTCGATTCTGGAGCATCACACCATATGACGGGTGACGCAGACTTGTTAACAGAGATATACGAGATTCCTCACAGTATCATTGTTTTGCCAAACGGCAAACACTCTTACGCTACAAAAGAAGGATCACTCCACCTTGGTGGTGATATAATCCTTACTCACGTTCTTTTTGTATCTGACCTCTCGTGCACATTGATTTCATTAGCACGTTTACTTCGAGAATTGTCTTGTTTTGCTATCTTTACTGACAAAATATGTGTGATACACGACCGTTCGAAGATGCCGATTGGAGTAGGTCAGGAAGAGAACTGGGTTTATCACTTTCGCGGGATAGTTCCAGCTAGAGCCTACAAGATTACAGCAAACGACTACACAGCCTTGTGGCATCAACGTATGGGACACCCGAGAAAGAAAACATTATCTTCAGTTTTATCTGCATTAAAGGATTTTGATAGTAGTAGTTGTCAGTTTAAGGATTTTTGTGAAGTTTGTATCAAGGCAAAACATTCACGTGATTCATTTTCTGATAGTTCTAATAAAGCCAGCGAATGTTTTTCTCTAATCCATTGTGACGTTTGGGGTCCATATCATACAAAATCATCATCCGGAGCTCATGATTTTCTCACAATAGTTGATGATCATTCTAGAGCAGTTTGGGCGCATATATTACTAGCCAAAAGTGAAGTCGCCATGGTTCTAAAAAGGTTTTTTCCAATTGCCGAAAGACAATTCGGGAAACGAGTTCAAACCATTTGAAGTGACCATGGCACGAAACTTCATGCATTGGAACTCCACAACAAAATGGTCGAGCTGAACGTAAGCATCGACATATACTAAATATGGCGCGGTCTCTTTTATTTCAAGGACATCTACCAATCAAATTTTGGGGCGAATGCATACTTACATCAGCATATCTTATCAACCGTACACTAAGTCCGCTTCTTAACGGCAAATCTCCTTATGAAATTCTCCACAAATCTGCTCCATCTTATTCTCATCTACGGGTTTTTGGAAGCTTATGTTTTGCTAAACGTCAGACGGCAAAAACAGATAAGTTTAGAGCTCGTAGCAAACAGTGTATTTTTATCGGTTATCCCCATGGTCAAAAGGGTTGACGTGTGTTTGATCTTGAAACAAATAGTTTCTTTGTCTCTAGAGATGTAATTTTTCACGAGACATTGTTTCCATTTGCAACAAGAAATCTACCTATTCCTACACCAATTATACAATCTGCTCCTTCTCTCTTACGGTTTGAGGATTTCGTTGATGAAAACGAGACACCACATGATCCACTTCTTAACGTCAGGGGAATACTGATGTTTCTAATGAGTCTCATTCTGATCATACACCACCGTCAGATCCTTCTCCTACCCAACCTGAACACACAACGCAGTCGACTCGTCCTCCGGATTCTACATTAGCTCCACTACAAGATATACCTTCTTTAGATGATCTGCCTCTTGACTCGACCTCTGTAGCTCCACAAGATGAACAGCTAGGCCGGGGTATGCGCCCCAAGGTCCCGTCTACTCGTCTTAAACCGTATGTGACTTATTCGGCTCAACGTGATATAAACCCTGTTCTCGAATCCACTCACTCTACATCGGCATCCTCGGGTACGTGTCTCTATCCTCTCGCTAATTTTGTCTCTAATGATGGTTTCTCAGATAATCACATAGCATTCCTAGCTGCTATTACTCTCGGAGATGAACCCATTCATTTTCAAGAGGCTATGAAACTCAAAGTTTGGCGAGACGCTATGGGAACAGAATATGATGCACTAGAAGAACTTAGAACATGGTCATATCAACATCTTCCTCCTGGTAAGAAAGCCCTTGCATCCAAATGGGTTTATCGCATCAAATAGTTCCATTGAGCGACATAAAGCATGGTTAGTAGTCATGGGAAATCATCAAGAAGAAGGTGTGGACTACGATGAAACGTTCGCTCATGTTGTTAAGATGAACACAATTTGGATTCTTCTTGAAGTCGCAGCTGCGAAAAATTGGGAACTCCATCAAATGGACGTTCATAATGCATTTTTACATGGTGATCTTGAAGAAGAAATCTACATGAAGCCTCCACCGATTTTACACCTTCCGACCCATCTCTCGTATGTCGTCTACACCAATCTCTCTACGGGCTACGTCAGTCACCTCGATGTTGGTTTGCAAAGCTCTCCAAAGCACTACTTGGTTATGGTTTTGTTCAATGTCGAAAAGACTATTCTCTCTTCACTCGGCGGAAATATTGTTCTTCTCATACTCATATATGTCGACGATTTGGTAATCATTGGGAATGATTCATAGGTTATTTCTCAATTCAAAAGTTATCTCCACACTTGTTTTCGGATGAAAGATTTAGGAGCTTTAAAATATTTCTTGGGAATTGAAGTTGCTCGGAGATCAGATGGTATATATCTTTCTCAACGAAAATATTTTCTCTACATTATCTGAGTGTGGATTCTCTCGCGCACGTACCTTTGATACACCTATGGAACAAAACCATCATCTACAAATCGACAAAGGGCCGTTTTATCTACATCCATCTAAGTATAGACGCCTCGTCCGTCGATTGGTTTATCTTGCTCTCACTCGCCCTGAATTAAGTTATTGCGTTAATATTCTCGCTCAGATCATGCAAGCACCTCGTCAAGCGCATTGGGATGCTGCCATCCGTGTAGTTCGATATCTAAAAGGTTTTCCTGGTCAAGGCATATTGCACTACTCTACTTCTGATCTTCAGTTGACGGCATACTGTGACTCCGACTATGCCTCTTGTCCGCGTACACGACGATCTCTCAGCAGCTTTATTGTTCTACTTGGTGATTCACCGGCCTCATGAAAGACAAAGAAGCATGACCGAGTTTCCCTTTCTTCAACTGAAGCAGAATATAGATCAATGACAATGGCCGTTTAAGAACTTTTATGGATAAAAAAGCCTCTTGAATCAGTTGGAATCAATCATAATACACCAATGAAACTCGTCTGTGACCACAAATCCGCTATGCATATCGCAGCCAATCCAGTTTTCCATGAGCGTATAAAACATATTGAGAAAGATTGTCATTTTATTCATGACGAAATCATAAACGGAAAAATTGTTAGTTCTCATGTGAGCATCACTGAACAACTCATTGATCTTCTTACTAAGGCACTCGGAAGACAACAATTTACATATCTACTTGGCAAGTTAGGCATTCGTGACCTCCACGCTCCAACTTGAGGGGGAGTATTACGATATATTCAAATATATGATATATTCCATTCTTGTGATAGAAGTTATCATAGTTTTCCTATTCTCTTATCTCTTAGGTTTTAACCTAAGCCCCTGTAATATATATAGGCATCCAATCATCAATATCTTCTCTTTAGCAGTTATAGATGTGCTCTGTGAGAGGCTGCCTACGTACCCTTTAGAATAGGGATCAAGCTATTCACAGTTTATGTTCATAACATTCGTTATTACTCGTTTACCAAGTTAGGTCTTTACAACATTCGTTATTGCTCGTTTACCAAGTTAATGTGTTTATAACATTCGTTATTATTCGTTTATCGAGTTAGGTCTTTATAACATTCGTTATTACTCGTTTACCGAGTTAGATCATTGACCTAGATAGCTAGGCGAGCTAGGCAGATAGTCAACTAGGTAGATAAACAGCTAGGCAGCTACGCAGCTAGGTGACGAAAGGTGATGAATTAAACCTTAATAAGCATGTCACAAAAGTGATGAGTTATGCCTTCATAGGTAAGTCACAAAGGTGACGAGTTATGCCTTTACAGGCAAGTCACATACGTGATGAGTTTAGTTCTTCGAGAACATGCGTTACTGGAAACGCGACCGAGGATGCTACAGACCTTGGTTGTATGATCCGATGCCTGTTCTGGAAACTAAAAAGAGAGATCTTTCCAACAGTGTGTAAATTGTTACCTGGTTCGTTGTGGTTCGTCGTGGACGTAGGTACGAAGTTGGCTTTTCGGAACTTTATATCCTTTTCTTTGGTCTCAGGAAACTGAGCATAACTTTCGAATCCTAATGTCAAATTACGTTCTGGTTTCGCCTGTAGCTTCGTATGGCTGTATTCTATTTGTATACCAAATAGAAAGACCTTCGGGGTTGATCTACTACATTGTTTACGTTGTCTACTAGAATAGGACGAATCTATCTTGAGAGGTGTTTCTAGGTCTTGCATCCAATACTGGATCCAAGGTGGAGGTGGATTTCTTAATGAATGTGAAATATCACCTCTAGGAGAAGAACATCAAGTATTTATACAAGATGTTAAGACGGTGGAATCAACTCTAAGAGATATGGAAAATCTCGTAAAAGATAAAACGAAAATATACTTAATTGTAAGTATTTCTTTTTATCCGAGCTAACTCTTCATTTTTTCTCAGATTCACCAAGGTCGGCCACTTATGTTATTGGGCCGAATTCTTAATAGGTCCTTATTGGGCTATTCTTCATATTCTTGATGAAGCTCCGAGTTAGTCTATGATCCAGGTTGGTTCATGGTACAGGTGCTAAACCGGTACCACCAGGCGCCCACTAAGTGATTATCCCCTAAACACTTAGTGGCTGGGAGGCAACTGTTGGAGCTGGATTCGTCACACCAAACCCGGCCCAGGTAAAAGCCCATCTCGGAACAAATAAATATCGAGTAAAGTAAGACAGCGCGTAGGCTTAAGGCCCCAAATGAGTCCGAGCCTATTTACGGTCCACTAAGGGGATGAATTGGGCTCGGATCGGACTAGGACCCGCAGACAAGTCCCAAAAGGAGCTGAAGTTGGAGCTGAGAACGAGTCAACCGGAGATCATGGACTCGTTTCAGCTCCGAAATTTTTGGAAAATTTCAACCGAGCGGCCCGAGATGCGCAGTGAGGACTTGGGCTTCCGGAGCTGTCGAACAAAGATGAAGGAGCTATAAATACAATGAGAAGAGACATATTTCGACCTAACTTCTTTTGCACATGCACACTCGACTAAAGTACTAGCTAGCTGCTGCTTATTACTCACTTGTATTCTCATTGTATTCTTTGTTCGTTGATAAAAAAAATCTCTAAAATACCACACTTTGAAGTTTTTTTTCCAAAATACCACATTTTTCAAAATTTCCAAAAATACCACTTTTTGTCAAAAATTCCAAAAATACCACAAAATTAAATGTTGATTTTTAAGGTTTATAATTTAAATTTTTGAGTTTGGGTTAACTATTCCAAAATTATAGTATAGTTTTAGGGGTAGGGTTTGAGGTTTAGAGTTTTGTTTTGAATGTTAAAAGTAAATTTTAATTTTGTTGTATTTTTGGAATTTTAGACAAAAAAGTGATATTTTTGGAAAAACACTAAAAATATGGTATTTTGGGAAGAAAAACTTAAAAGTGTGGTATTTTTGGAAATTGCCCTAAAAAATACTATTTACGTTTCATTTGACGGTTCATTCGATTAGACCTAGACATTTTTCAGAACTATTAAAGTTTTTCTCCGAATTTTCTAATAAATACTTAGTGCGGAATTTATCTTCCACACTATGCACTTTTTTTAGTGTAATCACATATTTGGATTAATTATTTTGTAAATGTAAAACATTGTCACCCAATAGTAATTGAACACATAGCATTAAAGTCTCTTAAAACAATATGAAATGTTTCACCCCTCGATACGATTAATTCTCTCTCTTGTTTTTTCATTTTATTTTATTTTTTAATTAGTTAGATGTTCTATAAACTTGTGGATAAACATGCTCTAAAAACATCTTTAAGAGCATGAATATCCAAGAACCATGCTTTGAGTTTCTTTTACATATAATTTTAATAGAATTAAGCTATTATTTATCTTTAATTAAATTGAAAAACATTAAACTAACTAGAAAACAACAAGTAGCACTAAAGTTACTTTTTAGTAAAAGAACCGGTTCAAAAGAGTTGGTATAATGAACCATTTCTATCATCATTCGTCCTCTTTTTTATTTTACTTATTTTTTAAATTATATAAACTTCAAAAGATCCTTCCGATATTCGTGTTCTAATAGTAAGCTTGTAATGGGTGTGTAAAGATAAAATAATAATAAATACAGTTAAAAAGGTGGAAAGAGACAGTTGAAGGGTTCTAAAAGTAGTAAGAGTATAACTGATTTAAGTGTTTGGTTTGCCAAATGTTTTTAATACATTAACATTTAAATTCGGACAAAAATTTAATTATTTTAAAATGCAATAAATGAGAAACTAAAGAAAGTATCACAGTTGGAAATGCTCTAATAGATAAATTTAGAATCTCATTAACAATTTATAAAAGCATGGTTATCGAGGGTTTATATTGAGTGTCTTTTTATTAAATAAATAGAAATAATGAAAGAAAAAATAGAGAGAAAAAGACTCGGTTCAGTTTTTCTCACCGATATCTTGTTTTCATTCGCTCAACTTTTTTAATTCATTATTTTTATTTAGTTACATTAAAAGTATTAATATAATAATGATACAAAGTTTTTTTAACACCTTGTGCCGATAATTATGTTTTAAGAGCATCATTATTAGTGATACCGTTTTGAGTATCACTAACATTATTTAGTATTAATTCTGTTAGTTGAAACTCAATATGATACTTCTATTTTTTTAGTGTTTATTGGTGATACTTAGGGTTCATAAAAAAAAAACTGATTTATGTTACAAAAAAAAAATTAAAAAATTAAAATCAAAGAATAATTAAATTAGTATAGATAAATATAAAAAAAAACACAAATTTATTATGGTTCATAACGTCGCAAATATGAATTACAAATCGTAAAAACAAAGTAAAACATTAAATCGGATATAGTAAGATACAAAAAAGGTAAAAATAACATATAAAAAGATGATGATGAAACTTCATAACTCGATCTATTCTCCAGACCTGCTAAATTTTTGCCAAATATACTCGACCTAATAAGCTTCCAAGTGGTGTATATTGTTACTAAACAGTTGCATATGTATAAGATACTACCAAAATACTTGATCACTAGAATATCCCCGAGTGTGCAAATTTGTAGTCAAAGTGGGTAAGGTTTTTATGTCAAAAAAATATAGAGAAGAAACAAAAGGTGTATAAGTTTGGTGTGTTCATATAAACCGTTCCTAAATTTTCAAAAAATGTGAAAGGTAAAATTATTGTTGATGTACGCATTGATTTTGGTGAAAGAATGACCAAAAGAGGCAATGAGGCCATGAAAATGTCATTTGTTTTTTTTGCCAATTGGCACCTCAGATACATTTTTTTCTCTCAAAGTTACACCTTTGATAATGATAATTAGATCTTTAAAAACAAAACATATTTCATAATGTGAATAAGGATATAGATCATCAAACCTTGAGTTTGGCACCGATTTTCCTAAAATCACTGCCTCTAAGACCTTGACAATCAATCCGTACCAATTCACAAACTTCAAATGCTTCTCTCACAGTTTTTGCAAGGTCACAATACACACCATTCTTCCCTACATGACATAGCACAATACAGGATTAAGTTAACATTGTCGTCTTGGAAAAAACCGTATCAAGATTACTATCATCCCGAGCTAAGCTACTTGCTTACCTAGCCTGCATATAGGCATAAGCTCTCGCCCTCTCCTCCGCATCTCAGTAGCTTCCTGACGAGTTAAACCTTCAAGAACTTGTTGAATCAGCCTCGGGTAAACAGGTGCTACAGGCTTCCACAACATAAGAGGAAAACGTGGTCTTGTCCTGTGGTTGTAGTTTCTACCACAGAAAAGAAAAAGCACACCTCCTCTTCTATGTACCACCTTCCCACCAATTTTCTCCTGCCAACACAATTCACAACTTCATAAAAACGAATACAACATATCGAAAAATAACGATCCAATCATAAAACGGTTCTTGAGGAAGAAACCTCTAATTGCTCGCAAACATTATCCATGCAGACTGTACAAACTCCCTTGCATTTAATCTTGCATTATCCAAATAACTCTGTTCTAAACTGAGAATTAACACCTCAGTTGCACCTAAACAACAATACCAATTCCACGAAATGTGATCATTAAGAAGGAAAATGTTTTCATAACCAAGCATGGATTAAGCAAATTCAACAAAAGTACTGAGCAAGTGAATTAGAACAAGTGAATTAGAGGCACAAACATATAACAAAAGCTAGCATGATCATAGCACAAGAACTCATGGAGATTCAAATACCAAAATGGTAAAACCTTTATCATTATATAAGAACCTATAAGGTTTGCAAGTTAAACTTATGCTAATATGAAATCCAGAATTCTATCCTAAAAATCCCCACAAAAGCTCTGATTTTTATTATTATTCCCATATAAAATACCAAACATCATCACTCCAGCTCTTCATATGTTAACATACCGCTTGAAAACGTGCTTCCCCGCCACAACCGCACCAGCCGCTATTCCTCCAAGAGCACTAGCCACAGCCGCAGATTTCACACCTCTCGCTGCCCTAAACACAGCTCCGGTTCCGAGACCAGACACAACACTGGTCCAAACATCGTACATGTCCTTGTACGACACATCGCCACTCTAAATCGCTGCTTAGATCAACCAACAATCCCAAGCCTATTACCCCAAGCACGACCCGTTTGCCCAGAAGAATTCAGGATCATGTTGAGTTTGAGCTTAGCTGTGTCTCCAAATTCGAAGCTCCTGATACCGGAGACGATCCCACATGCAGCCCCGGCTACAGAACCACCGAGATAACCCGAGTGTAGAACGTGAGATTCTCTCCCCATGATCGACGTTTCTTTAGTGACTCTTCCATGAAAAGAAATTTCGGTGTCGTAGGGAGCTTGGAAAGGTATTGAGCTGTGATCGGAAGATCGTGGTTCTGGTACGGATTGTAAATACGGTGGTTTGGGTCGGATCCATAATCGGAGCTGTGATTAGCCGCCATTAGAGAAAGTCGGAAATGGTATAGGCGACAAAGAGACGACGGAGCAAGAGAGAGAAGAAAAAGCTTAGAAGATAAGATTCGATTCACTACTAAAGGAGAGATTCGATTAGAAGATAAACGGATCGAAGAGGAGAGAAGACGATCGAAGAGGATCGAAGTTCGTCGTTGGTTTCGCGATTGCCTTCTCCGTCGGTGTCGGGAGAACATGTTATTCTCTCTGAATCGTCAAATGAAAAGAAAAAATTTCTTTACCCCAACCCAAAGCTCACAGCCCAATAATAATCCGACACGTGTCCCGTTTTTACTGTGTAGAACAGATCAATTAACTGATCTTTTTCGGTCTAAACTGAAACCCAAAAATTGTTTTTATATTTAAAGTGGGCTTGTGATACTCATGAATATCACCGATAAGCATGCTCTAAGGTGCTAAGCGACCTCTAAAGTCAAAACCAAAAGTGAACTCATCATATTCAGAATAGTAAGCATTTAATGAGAAATGATGTCAAATGGCTTTGGTCATCAAATTTTGTGACTACTCTTTTTTTTTTATAAGAGTTCGGGTCTAGGTCTTAATCTCCCCCAAGACCTGAGACCAGCTTTTGCTAATATCTTATAGCACGGCGTAAAACATCCCTTCCACCAGGGTTTGAATTAGGAGCACAACAAAACCAACATCTGCGCTTAACCACTAGCCCACGACATCCGGTGGTAAATTTTGTGACTACAATACCTAACAACGACCAATCTACCATATTCTCATCAATTAAGAGTATCTGAATTAATTTAGTAGCATTCAAAATTCGTTTCATTGACAATTTTTATTCTCAACATTTCAGGGTTGTGTTTTTTATGATGCAATGTTAACTATGAGATGCCTCTTTCTTAGTATATATCACGATGACTTATAACCATAAAGTTCATACATACACATTCATATATGTAGCATATGTATAACTTTTCTTTCATATACTGATTCATATCTAAATAATTAAAATCATATATATTGTATCAGTAAACCTTAACCATCATCGCATGGAATGAAATGATTACTTACTAAATGATCTAAAATCTAGCAGATTCATATAAAGAGATGCATCCGTTGATCATATCAGAAAACATACCCACATAATACACACGAACCCTAACTGTATAAGGAATGACCATCATCGAATAATCTTCAAGCTTAACATTATAATTAAAAAACATGAACTACACAACAATAGCATAAAGGATGAAACACTTAAACGTGAATAATCATTAATCTATAAAAATTATTCATAAACAAACTACTAGAGCAACAACAGCATTGTCGGATAAAGCAAAAGAAGGCATAGAGAGGTAAATACGAGACAATATATGAAAAAGGAGAAATCATGTATATATAAGATCATACAGTTGAACCCGAGTAATGATCCATCACGGACTGACCTTGTTGTTGTGGCTGCTGCTGTTGTTGAAGCGGCAAAGGCGGCTGTGTTTGCGGTTTCTGCCTGTTGACTCTCTTCCTCTTCTTTTCGTAGCTAACGCCACGAGCTTTGGCCTGAAAGTCTCTGACCTCCCTGAGGTATAACCTTACAGCGCGTGAGCCGAAGGGGTTAGCCTCCGGAGGGCCGCCGTTCTCCTCGTAAGCGGCTCGGAGGCGGCCTATGAGGGCGTCGAGAGAGCCCCAGGCTTGTCGGAGAGGGCAAGGACAAGGCGCAGGAGGGTTAGGTAGGCCGAAGAAGGCGCAGTTCAGGTGGTGAACCTTTGTTTTCCCGAACTGGTCGAGGTACCGGAGGAACTCGAGCACGTGTGCACCGCTGCACGACGGGAGAGAGAGTGGAGGACGGTGGTTCCGGAGGTATTGGCAGAAGGTATTCCAGTCACGGCGTTTCTGGTTCTCGTACCGGCTTGAGGTAGGAGGTGCTAATTGTGTGGAGCTATTAGGGTTCTTGTTTGCTTGGTGAGAGATCAAGTCCATAACTTTTCTTGATTTAGTGTTTTCTTTTCTTTTATATGGATCAAATTAAGAGATTAGGGTTTTTGGTAATCGTGGAGCTAAACAGAGAGAAAGTGAGTTAGCTGGTTGTGATGGTGGAGTTTAAGTGATGAGACTGATACTATAAAAAGTATAGATTCATCTTTGGCAGATCAAATCCAACAAACACATATGAGCAGAAATGGTGAGGCAAAGAGAGAATAAACAGAAAAAAGGAGAGAGAAAGAGAGAGCAGTGAAGTTGGTTGCTGCTTAAGGGAGATATGAGAGAAGAAGATATATATAAGTGGAAGATATAAAAAGTGGGAATTTTTTGTTTTCCTCTTTTTTCTAGCTTTTCTACTTTGGGAGATGATGGATAGACAATACACAAAACCACACTTGTCAAAAATCAAGATTGTAGTAGCTTCAAGACTCAAGAGCATTAGGAGGTCATTTAAGGAGAGAGAGATTGAGCAAATGAGTACAAAAGAGGAGAAAGAGAGAAGAAGGGGACTGAGTGTTACACAGCGTAGAAAAGGGTAATTTCATAGTTGAAGAGAGAGAGAGAGAGAGAGTGACCAATGGGTCAAGTGGGGAACTTGAAGTTGAGCATTGACATGACATGAGGAAGAGTCTGTGTTTTTTGCCTGCAATTTGCAGCGACAATTTCATTTCTTATATATAAAGATTATTGATTATTGGGCCATTTCTAAAAATACTATTTTTTAAATTTTTTCCAAAAATTCCCGTTTGAAGTTTGTTTTCCAAAAATACCACATTTTTCCTAAGTTTCAAAAATATCGCTTTTTAAAAATTTATTTTTAATATTCAAAACTAAACCCTAAACCCCAAACTCAAACTTTACCCCATAATTTTAGAATAGTTAACTTAAACCCAAATTTTTTTAATTTCTAAACCTTAAAAATCAACTTTTGAAAAAGTGGTATTTTTGGAACTTTGAAAAAATGGTATTTTTGGAAAAAAACTTTAAGGTGGTATTTTTGAAAAAAAAACTTCAAAGGGTGTTATATGAGGAAATTTCTCAAGATTATTTTCATTACTTTATGCGTTTCATTTATTTACTTTGTTTTCGTATTATTCTTGTTTACTTTCCCCATTTTAATTTTTACTTTGAAAACAACCCTATTAACATATAATATATATATATATATATATTTCCAAAAATCATGGGTTATATAAACTTATTAGATTAGAATACAGTTTTTAAAACAGTCATTTCTTGATATTGAGTGGATTTCTCGAGTGAGGAAAATACACAACGCGTTATTGACACAATAATCGTATAGGCTTTTCAAATTTTATTGAAGCAATGTGTTCAGTTATAGTGCCCATGCCCCGGTGATACATGTGCCCATGCCCCGGTGATACATCATGGTTTTTACCGGTTTTTGACCATGATTTAACCCCGTTTTATCGAATTTTTTCCGTATTTTTTTATTGTTTTAGAGTCTTTGCAGGTTTGTATACGTGTGGAGAATAATTGGAGATTATGGAGTATTTGGGAGCATTGTGGAAAAAGGAGCTGAAGTCGCTAGGACGGATTCAAAATTGCCGTCAGATATTGGCGTCGATCGACGCAGGCCCATGAAGAAAATTAGCTTTCGAGTTTATAAGATTTCATTTTCGCTCAGAAGTTCCAGAAGTTTACAAATCAAGCCCAGCACAAATTTCCCCTTTATATATTCAGTTTTCTTTTAGGTTTTAGGATTGTATCTTATTTTCTATTGAAACAAAGATAGATTGTTTTTAATTAGGTTTTGGGGATTTCAAAGGTTGATGAAGAATTGTTAGGGTTGAATTACTATTAGGATTTATCTTATTGTTCTTCATCTTGATATATTTAACTCTGATTTTAGGATTGATCATCATGAATTAGATTTTTAGATTGATTAGTTAGAAGCAGAAGCATCAATTGGTAATCTGAACTGAATCATAGATGGGCAAAATCACTTATTCACATAGGAATTTGGTTTAGGGATTTTGTGAACATATCGAACCTGAACATTAATGCTTACCTAGATTGTTATAACTCACAAAGGAATTTGGTTTTCTAGGATTGATGCATAGATAATTAATTCAACGGAAGTTGTTTAATTTTACAGTCGTGTTTGAGTTCTAGAACTGCGTTTAACAAATCCTGACATTCTTTCATTCTGCAATTTAGAGGGGGTTATTGGTTTATGGATTTTAATGGATTTGGAAATCCAAACAAAATCTAGTGTTATTGGTTCTATGATTTTAAAATCCATATTAAAATCCGGTGTTATTGGTTCTATGATTTATAAATCCTAATTAAAATCACGTGTTATTCAATCTTACGGATTTACCTATGGATTTGATTTCACTTAGGATTTTAATGGATTTGAAAGGATTTCATGTCAAAAATACAAAGGATCAAATCCGAGGGGAAACCTTCGGATTTACAAAGATTTCTAAATCTTATAAGATTTACAAATCAAATAACACAGATTTATAAATCCACAAATCAACTAAAATAATCAAACCAATAAATAAAATACTATCAAATAAAATAATAGAAAAATTGTGTCACGTATGTACTTTTCGTCTCTTCTTCATCATCTTATGTATGTTTTTCTTGCTTCTTTCTTTTTATAGGCTTGTTCATTTTTCTTGCAATTCACGTGATCAATTTCTCTATGATTCTTCACAATAAGGATTTTAGTGAATATTATTGCGAAATCATATACTAATCATCGTAAATAATATATATAAAGATACAAAGGTGTATCTGTTAGTGTTCGTTTTTTATGGGTTAAGTTTTATTTGGTTAAAGTATACTCAAACATGGATTCAACAAATACGGGAGAACAAAAAATCCTTAAAGAACGAGAAAGACATATATCACATGAAAATAATGAGTTAGATGTTGATATTACTTTATTGGTTAGTCAATGAAATCCATTTAGTTGATTTGTAAATCCATTTTATTGGATTTTGAAATCCACGTTATCTATTATTATGGATTTTAAAATCTATGGATTCATCTCAGATTTCTAAAATCCAAATGGATTTTAAAATCCATTAAAATACACAAACCAATAACCCTTAGAGTCATACCTGCGAATTCCCCATAGCCTAGCGTTTTGTTTCATTGATTTTGAGAACACACACAATCATTTGCTTGTTTACTTTGTCTTTTAGTTATTACACTCTTACTTAGCTTAATTTGAATTTAGAATTTAATTGTGTGATTGAGATTCCTTTTGATTCGATCCCTAAATACTACAAACGATCTCTTAATTTGAGAGAGTAGCTCATGGGAAATTTGAGCATTTCACCCGGTAATTAAATTTGTTACAAGATTCCAATCTTTGTTTTTTTGCTACAAGTCAAAGTTAGTTTTTGTTAGGCCTGGACATGCAACGGATATCTGGAAAAAATCCGTATCCGAAATCCATTACGTCCCAAATAGATAATTGATTTTTCTATTCCATCTGATAGTTTTCGGATATCCAAAAAATTTGAATATCCAACTTTTTTAAACATATGCGAATATCCAATCTGATATGTTAGAAATTATAATTATTATATATTTATTTTGTTACTTAGTCATAAAAAATAGAAAAATTCCCTAAAATACGATACTTTGAAGTTTTTTTTTCCAAAAATACCATTTTGAAGTTTTTTTTTCCAAAAAAAAATACTATTTTTTTTCCAAAGTTTCAAAAATACCATTTTTTTAAAAGTTGATTTTTAAGGTTTAGAATTTAAATTTTTTAGGTTTTGGTTAACTATTCCAAAATTAGGGTATCGTTTTAGGGGGTAGGGTTTGAGTTTGGGGTTTAGAGTTTAGTTTTGAATGTTAAAAATGAATTTTTTTTAAAAGTGGTATTTTGGAACTTTGGAAAAAATGTGGTATTTTTGGAAAAAAAACTTTAATGTGGTATTTTTGAAAAAAACTTTTAAAAATGGTATTTTTGGAAATTATCTTAAAATATAAATATTTAGAAAAATGAATGGGTGCAGTAATGACTCTGACTGTTTGTATATTTGACCCCAAACTATTTGGATCACTCTGACTGTTTGTACATTTAACCCCAGACTATTTGGATCAAAACTTTAATAAGTTTTTATCTAAGAAAATTGCACATAGTAATGACAAAAAAATATAATACATAAAGAATATATTTTTTAAGAACATAGCTTGAGCAACAATAAATTGAAAGCTATAAACGATGGTTAGTGAAAGATTTTTAACTATTTTTGCGTCCCATGTTCAGTGTCTTACACCCGTGAAAACTTTTAGTTCTTTAAAAAACTTAAGTGGACATATTATCACTCATTGATTTTTTTAATGCAACAAATCGATAGTCTTTTGCGTCAATGTTCAATGTCTTAAAGCATCAATATTGATGATATTTATTGGATATTAGTTAAATAATTAGATTATTAAATATTATTTGGGTATCAATTAAGTCTAGTTTGTATCACTTAAGTGATCCGAAATGAAAAACATGGGTACGTGTCAGTGTTTTAATGGCCCGTGTTTTTTTAATTTTTTAATTTTTCTTTTTTAAAAATAATTTAGTTTTTTTTTTTCTTATGAACTCTTAGTATCACCAATAAACACTAAAAAACAGAAGTATCAGATTGACTCTCAACTAACAGAATTAATACTAAATAATGTTTGTGATACTCAAAACAATATCACCAATAATGATGCTCTAAAAATTTGTAGTTCTTTAAAAAAAGTTATTGGGCATATCTTCTCTAGTTGATTTTCGGCAGCAACGAATCGATAGTCTAGGATTTTTGTTTGAACACAAACGTCTGTTTCTTCTCCAAGGCTTCATCAAATCTTGTTTATGGTGTTTTTTTTTTTTTTTTTGCTAAACGTCTTGTTTATGTTTGGTAAACCTTTGTTTCTTACATTATACCACTTGCAAATTAAAGTGTGATGAAAATCTAATGTATTTGCAAGGATTAAGGAGGGTGTACAATTTATCTGAAACTAAGAAGGTTGTTTGCTGCTTTCAAGTTTGAAATAATTTTTTAATAGGTTGTAATTTTTTAATAGGTTTGTCTCTATTTCAAACTTTTAAAAGTCAAACCCTCATTATTGTTATAAGTTGGGCAATTACTAACGTGTTTGAGTAATTTTACTATAAGTTTAGGTTAGATTAAAAGTCCTTTATCAATTTTCTTATAAGATTAGAGACAGTAGATCACAGACATCGAATTTTCCATAGACGATAGGTAAATTATAATGACAAAGCAAAACTAAAACATGAATGCCTTTTACATGAGAGGTAGAGCCACTGAATAGCGCGTGATTTCACGCGTTTAGAAGCCATCTCTGTCAGTGAAAAGCAAAATGCAACAGTCATATGATTTGACACTAACTTCACATTTATTATTTGTATACAGTTGCGTTGATGATTTCTACTCATATGTGTAATTTTTGGCTAAAAAGATGCTTCCAGGTATATGCTCGTCGAGCAAGTCATATAGAATTGTTTGTTTCCTAGTTTTTACAAGATTATGATTCCATTGGTAATTTAAAAGTCTAAAACAGTAAGAAGTGTAATATATAACTAAGAAATATCAGCATAAAAATTGTAGTTTTGTTGTGAATAAGAGAAGAGAATAGAGAGAATTGTGTTGTGCTCTTTCATGATAAGTACAAGATATATATAGGGTACAATACTTGAAGAAGAATTAGGGTTTAGGGATATTTTAGAACATGTGCCTCTAATGGACATCTACTAAATGAATTTATAACAACCTTAACGTTTTTGATAACATTTTTGGTATTGTATTTTATACCTTGTATTGTTACGTACAAAAGTATTAATCAACCTATATAAATGACAGTAGGAATTTGACGAATCCATATAACCTATAATTTTATGTTATTTAATTATATATTAAAATAAAGATCCATGCCACAACTATATGATTCTCAATCCTTTACTTTTTAGATATCCAGATATTGGATTTCCGCCCCAAATATTAAGATGTAAATATTTAGATCCATGTCCAAATCAAATAGTAAAACAAAAATTTAATCACTTCAAACAATCATTAGATGGCTAGTTCCTACGCAATCAACAAACAAATAAAAGCCGGTCTATAACATTATTTTGACAATTTTCCGACGCTCAAGTAAAAAAAACAATGAAATAGAAGGAAAAGAGAGACTCCAAGAAGGTGTAGAGAGCAAGAAAATGCCGGAGAATATAAAAGAGATGGCAAAGGGTGATACCGAGCTGAACAAATGATGGTTCACCGTGTATCAACATGCAGAAAGAGAAATTTGCAACGGGCCAAAGTGAGAACATAATATTTTGAGGCATACGGTCGAGGAACGACTAATGCCTTTCATGCGACGGATCTGGCATTCGGCTGCTCTTTGGCATCACAGTGTGCTTTAATCGTTCTCTGGGTGAGGATCACTTGCTTTTTACCTTAGCAAGCATAAGAAAAATGTGTTTATCCTTTGATTGAAGACGTAGCTTAAGTATTTGAAAAATCTGAACTTTGCGTCTAATGAAAGTATTTAGTATCTATCCGAGTACTTGATACGGGAACATGTATGTCGCTCTCGGTTGATGATAGGGATACTTGTTCGTCTGACTACTCATTCTCTAACATATTTGTCCTTGGTAGCATGACCTACCTTCGGGGATCAGTTACAGGTGTCCTTAGCTATCAAGTTACATAAGCCATTTTTTACTCATGTATAAACATCTTTAGAAGTTCGGTCTAGTTGACCAACTACATAAATAATACTAAGAAAAACACATGGCATTAAGCGATTTGTTTAACTTGAAATAATTCCCAACAAAAACCAGATAATTTTATTAATATTTTTGAAAATATATTTTGTTTGACGTATTATAAACGAGAACCGGAATCAAAATTTATACATATAAACTTTTATATAAACTAACATAATATATGTAATTAAAAATATATTTTTAATAAATTTAAGGAACTTATATTTTGAGGTTTGGAATATAAAATTAGGGTACATGGATCAAGATCTCGGATTGGATAATAATTTTATTCCTAGGTGATCATATTTAGTTGTCTTGTTTAGCCCAATGCAAATAGTTATGTCTCTTCTTTAGAAAAAAATGATGAAAAATATATTTTGGTTAATAAAAGTTAAATTTGATTTCCAATTTTGGTGTAGCGTATGTTGTGTTTTAATTTGTAAATCTATTCTTTAGCAAACAATTAATTGCTTCACAAATCCTAGAAATCTAACGACCAATCAGGCAAATATAGAGATAGAGATTTGCACACAGAGATTGTTTACCTAGTTCACGCCTCGATGTGAGGATGCTACGTCTGTGGCTTGTCGACACAAGAAAAGAATCTACTAGAACAAGAGAATACACCAAGTTCTAACTACAAGAGAACTCAACAAAGCATTAAGAACTCTCCTAGATCTTTCTTCTCTCTTTCGTCTCTGAAACTTAAAACCCTAGGTCTCGAGTCAGTTTCTCTTTCACGTTAGTTCTTCTAGGTTATATATATATATATATATATATATATAGAAGTTGATACACACTGAATTGACCAGATCTAATAACCACAACGGTTATCTTCAATCAGTTTCTACACCAACATAATTAAACCATATCTGATTTAATTCTAACAAATAAATATGACATGTCATATCGGAATCAACATCATGTTATAACAAATAACTTAAACTTAAGATATACGAGGATATACTTGCACCTAAACTGCACTTTAGCAACAAGAAGCACACATTCGTCAAAGGTCCATGTACACAAATAGCTATTTGTACTTTTGATGGATTTGTTATTTCTTTTTCTACATATAGAAGTTTGAAGTATTTCATAAATTTGTAAAGAATTTAGTAAAATGTTAGAAGTACCAAATATTATATGAAGATAAACAAATCAACATCATACGTCTGACAACCAAAAAAGAACTATATGGATGACTTGTAATAAATTGACCGTTATAAATATTAGATTTGATTCGTATGTAAGGTTGCAGTGTAAAAGCAAAAGATTTGAATAACTAAATGATCAAATAACTAAAAGAGTTTAACTTCTTTTTTTTTGCTAAAGGTCTATGATCTTTACCCAAAATTCTTATTTTATCTCATCTTTACTATTTAGTTGACTTTTTTATTGACTTTTCACAATTTATATTTTTTTGTCTTGATTTCTATTTGTTTATATCTTTACTTAGGCTTTTTTAGTTTAAAAGAGTTTAATTTGATAAAAGTTTTTGCAGAATAATCACAAATCACGAAAGATCGATTTAGTAGATTAATGAACTTCTTATTTCTAGTTACTAGGGGCTTCTCCGGGGTACGTCCGGATTTTGTGATGAATTGTAAAACTTTTATTTGTATTTTTAAGTTTTTAGGTTGTTTTCTTATAGGAACGATAGTCAAATTTAATTGATTTTATTGATTTTCAATCTTTATGTGTAAACTTGTTGAAATCATTTTTGAGAGCTTGACACATAAGCTCAAGATGTTTCTCCTTTAATTCCTTAAGTTGATTTCAAATTTGAGTTTCTTTGTGTAATGGTTCTATAATATTATTTTTGTTTTTTTCATTCCTAAATTACTTTTCAAAACATTTTTTTCTTTTCATACAACCTTTACGTATTCCGTATATATATATTTTAGATAAATAGTGTGAGCGAGTTTGCAACTCTTGAATATACATGTAATTATTAGTACCTAATTAGGTTGAAGTATTTGTTGTGACAGACATTTCCGTCACCGGTGATTTGGGATTCGGAGGAGGCAACATCGTGTGTTTACCATATGTTAACATTAACTACCATATGTTAAATGATATGCTCAAATTTACCCTGAGCTACTCTCTCAAATTAAGAGATCAATTGTAGTAAGGGGTCGAATCACTGAGAGTTAAATCAAATAATAGGATTATTGACTTCGAATTGAGCTAAGCAAAAATAAAGTAAAATAACGACAAAAGCAATTCGAAATAGGTAAAGATTGTTGATTTCTTAAGATTCAATTAAACAAAAAGCTAGGTTTTCAGGTAATTCTCAGGATGAATCATAATTGCAGTTTAAACAAAATCATGATTTAATTAAGAACCGTTCTTGAACTTGGAACACTAAGATATAATTAACCAACTATCATTGCGAAAATTAACTATGCCTAAACTCTAGAAAGCCAAATTTCTTTGCGAATTCAATCAATTTAAACAAACTTTAAATTCAAGTCCAATTTGTTCACAAAATTCCTAAACCAAATTTCTTTACGAATAAGTAATTTTGCTCACCTAAGATCTAGTTCAGGCTAATCAATTACACTTCCGTGTCAATCTATCAACCTAAGATATCCAAATTCAGGGTCGCGAATCCTAAATCAGAGTTAAAGCAATCTAGGTGAAGAACCAAAGAGATAATCCTAACAAGTGAGTTTAACCTAACAATTCATCTTCGATCCTTTCGAATCACCCTAAACCTAACAAGCAAACTACTCAGACATGGAAGCAAAGCAAATCATAACTGAATAATACTGCATAAAGAAAGAGAATAAGAAGAAGTACAGAGGGCTCGAAGAATCTCAAGAACAAAGTAGACTTGTCTCCCTAAAATCTCTTGAAAAGCTCTCTCTAAACTTGTTCAATAGAAAACTAAAGTTCATGATCTAAAAACCTAAAATTAAACTATTTATAATGCTAAAACTCGTGGTGGGCTTTCCTGATGATTTCTGGTAACTTCTTGCCCGAAACGGACAATTTTTCTTTCTTTAAACGTAATATGTCGGCTTCAGAAAAGTGGCTAACGTCGGTAATTTTCCTTCCTTTCATGTGACTGTCGAACGACAGGTGACTAACGTTGCTGTCGATCGACAGTCATTGAGTGTGTCGATCGACAGGTGTCTTCATTTCTGCTTCTCCACTTGTAAATCCGACTTCTATCTCGTTTACGCTCCAAAATGCACCATGATCATCAAATGAGCTTCCCACATACAATAACCTGTTAAGACACTAAAAAGACTCGAAAACAAATAAAAAGATTCGATAAAAGGACTTATATCATGGTCGAAAACCGGTAAAAACCATGATATATCATTAAACAATCGTAACAAATACTCCATTCAATTAATTACATGTTGGAGGGTATAAAATAGTTTTTAGTTTTTGATTAATTGTCTTTATTGTGGAGAAAAAAAATATAATTTTACCAATTTTAGTTTTAGAATCCAAATGCTTCACAAGTTAAATGGATATAAATTAATTTAAAAACTCTAGAAATATGAACTTATAATGAGGCTAGACAATTATAACCGTCACTTGGTTTTGAAGAAGATACTACAAAACAACCCAAAGTCTAAACTCTATTGTAGAATTCATTCATATACTCATTTGTATATTTAAGATGTAAACTCCTTTTTTTATCGTCTCGAATTTTATTGCAAACCAAAAATTGAAGAAGTCACGATTCAAAATTCAAAACATGAAAAGCATGACAACAAACATCAAAATCCTAAATAGAAGGATGCAACGATGCTCCTATAAGGCCTCTCGAAAAAGACGGTCATGAAGCCAAAATGGACATCCCAATGCGAGATATGATTGGGACCTACTATCTTGAAGGATACTTTTCGCAATATCTTGTTTTATTGAATTTGCGCTATATGCCTCCACCTAAAAACAACAACTCTCAAATTACTCTTTTAAACCTTGAACTTGTGCAAGTAACGACTGTCTCTATTGCTGCTTTACACTCACTTAGCACCACCACGTCCCTAATGTGAAGGTCTTTAAAGCTTTGCAAAGACCAGAGTATACACATTGTAATTCCGCCACAATCCTATGAAGAGAGGATTGTAAACGTCTCTCTTGCATGATAAAGAACTAACCCATTGTGGTCACGGAGCAACCAGGCACCACCACTATGAAGAGAGGCATTCCGCCAATTCGCATTCAAATTGCATTTAACCATTCCTTGTATTGGAGGCTCCCATCGTTCAATGAAACACAAGTTACGACCTCTACCATTACCAACCCCCTCTGTATTTGTGTTCAACTCCCACCATCGTTTAGCCTCTTCAATGACATTAGAGACTAACACAGAAGTACTCACCTGTTGTCCAGCAAAAATAATTGTGTTTCCTTTCTTCCAAATACACCATAACAACCATGGTATATGAGAGCTTTGTTCTCTATTAAATCAAGTATGTGCGAGAGATTGTCCTCCAAAAACGTTGAGACGCAAAAAAACATAATAAAATTAATATCACTCATAACTCATTAGAACCAAGCTTCTTAAGAGATGATATAAGCTAGCAAACCAAGTAATCAACACATGTCTATATATAAATAATTGGCTTGAAGACCTGAACTGAAAATTTTCTATTACGTTTTTCAAAAAAAGAGCCAAAGTGAAATAGTAGAGTTTGATCATATGTAAATATGTAATGAATTGTGTCTACATGTAGATCAGTGAAAAGGATTTATCTCAATCTCATGAACGCGATAAAAGTTTGAGGGAGACGAACCTAAATCCACGAAGGGACTTGAAAACGTCTCTTGTTCATCAAGGAACAATAAACTTTGTCGCACTATATACTGAAAATTTTAAAAAGACATCTTCAGGACATCCCTGTGATGTGTGGTTACGTGATCAACCATATGCATCTTCAAAAATCTGGTAGAAACCAGAGATATCTACATCACAACGAAAACAAGTTAGAAAGAATTTATTATATATCAGCAAAACACCTTTTTCCTCATAATTCTGAACGGATCCAAGTTTCTAAATGTGTTTTCTTCATGGTTGAAAAGAATCAGCTTGAGGCACAATGTTTATGACTCCAAACGATTAACATATGGTTTCTTATAGCATCAAGCAAATAATCCAAAGTTAAACTTGAATCCTATAATTGTTTACCTACTTAACTGAAGTAAGCATGTAAAATGGAAAAAAAAATGAACTTCAAAACTGTTTTATGTAAAATACTCACAGTTAACTTTATTTCCTAAATCTGGGATCTTCTCGTCTTCTTCCTCGTAGTCCTCGTTGTCTCTAGCGTCTCCCATAGTTGTCAAATTCTACAAACTGCAGAGAATTTTTTAATAAGATTCCGAATCCAAAACGGAAACATGAGATTCAGTGAGACAGCATCTTAAATGTAAATCTCGGATAGTTTCTTAAGAATGCAAAATCGATGAATTTTCAAGGGAATAGTGATAAAATACGAATTTACAGCAAGAAAATTAAATTGAAATATAAGCAAGTTTGTTTGGATCTCGAAATTGATTAGGGTTTTTCAAATGATGGGTATATGATTAGGTATTTTGATGGATATTTATAAAGAGAGATCATAAAGCTATAGGAGATGAGAAGGCTAACTGGAGAGATCACGGATAGAGAGGATGGTTTAAGGCAGAAGTCACATATTAGGAAGAGAAAGAGAAGATGCGACGATTGAGAGAGAGAATGGGTTTCAATGTGGGATTGGTTTTTTAATGGGTCACAACGTTTTTGGATATCAAGAGGAAATACAAGGTTTAGCTTTAAGATATGAAATGACATGGCAAATTGATTGGCTAAAGAAATTCAGATTTTTGGCTGATGTGGAGGTCCTCAGAGGCCAAAGATTCTTCTCCTTTTATATAAAGGATATCATTTTAACATGATTGTAATATATAACGGAAATTATTTAAAAAATGAAAAACCTATAAGTTAATGAATATTTTGAATGGTTACAAATAAAAGAATCACATTTTTAAAACGTGAAAACTTACAAAATAGTATACTACTCATTACTATTAAAATAGTACAGAAAATTAATGAAACTAAAAATAATAAAATGATAAAAAGTAAAACATTAGAGTCAAAAGGTTTAATTCTTTTGAGAAATTTTGAAACATGTTACTTTTGAAATGTTGTTTTTATTTTTTTTTTATAAAAAATGCTATGAAAATCATATATTTTACTCAAAATATCATTTATATTTGAGCTAATTATTTTTTCTTATTGTTTAGTTATAAGGATTGAGGGATTGGTAGACCATAATTAAAGAAGTTTTTTTCTCTCTCTCTCTAAAAAGCTCCGCCTTCTCTCTAAAACTCAGATCTTCTTTTGGCCGGTGACGGCTCCGACGGCTTCGTTAGCGTCGGAGCCGTGACCCTCTGGTTTGTTTTCTACTTGTCTTCTTGCCGGATTTCCTAGTTAGGGAAAGATTTCAACTCTAAATTTCATATCTGGTTTCTAGATCTAGAAATTTGGTTTTGTTTTTTCGTTTCTGTCTCTTGCTAGTTGTGTTTTTACTTGATTTAGTAGCATTTGTTAGCTTGATTTGGTGTGTTAAGGGGATTTTTTCTTGCTGTTATCGATCTTGGTGGTGTCTTAGCCGCTTTGGTGACGGTGGTTTGTACCGTTAGTTTTGATTTGCAGATTTCGTTCAAACCCCTGGGTTGCAGGGTTTGTGTTAAAGCAGTTCTCGGTTCTGTTTAGGTTGTCGTTTGGGTTGTAGGATAGAGAGTTGGGTTTCGTGGGTCCTGAGCGCCGAATGAATCGATTCTTGAGATCTCTTGACGGTGCGGCATAGCTGCTCTCGCTGCGTCTCCGCGGATCTTTTTTTAACTCTAGTCCTTGATTGGATCACTCCCGTTTCAGTGGTTAATTGGTTTTTGGGTCTCGGCAACTTTGGTGTGAGGTGTTGTTTCACCTTCAAACAAGATGTTTGAATCTTATCTACAGGCTCGTGCTTCGCTTCCCGCTTCTTTTGTCGTTCCTCATTGCTTCTCCAATGGCTATCCTTTTCGAGCCATGACTGTATTGGTTTCTGGTTGTTCCGCTTGGCTGTGATCTATGCTTGTGTGTGCCATTAGATGGTAGTCGTTCTCTGTTTTGGTGAGTTTGTTCTCGGGGCATTTTCGTCGCTCAGCATCAGCTAATGCTAATGCATCTCTTCCTTGGTTGTTTCTTCAAGATTATCATCCAAACTGCGTTTGTTTGGTTGCTTTGGCCACGGGTTTGAGTTGATTGAGCTTTTCTTACCTTTGAATCCTATATTGTTTTAACTTGGGTTTGTTTTTTCTTGTTTCTTTGGGTTAGTTTTATGTCTCCTTTCTGTTAAGAAAGGCTTATCTCTGGAAGATTTTGTCTTGCCAGCATCGTGTTTCACAAACGCATCCTACCAATGTATTCCACCAGGGCATTTTAATGAATGAATGAAAATTAGATGAAAAAAAAGGATTGAGGGATTGGTAAAGATTGAAACCTCTTTAAAGTTTTTTAGGACTTAAAAAATCGTAAATGAATGGCATTTTTGAAAATTTACATACCAAAGATGACATTTTTGAAAATTTCTCAAACTTTTTTCAACTTGAAATTTTTTTTTGGTCGAACAACTTGTGATTTTAAGTGAGAAACTTCTCCTATATATTTTTCATCTCGTTTTTATTTGATTGGTTAGTTTTCAACAGAATTTGAGGCAATTCTGTTTACTCATTTTTTATTCAAACAAGTTTCCACTCACACTTTTCAATTTCTTAGTAACTCCATGATAAGTATGTAATTTACCCATTCTTAGCATGCAGTTTAGTAGTATTTAGGGACATTTTGCTAATGTTTTTACATGTTTTATTACATAGTTTGTTCCCTTTAGATTAGATTGAGTCTAGAGTCCAAATTCTTGTTTTCTTGCATTGGCATGCATATTTTGTCAAATCTAGGTGCAAATAGAGTCTTGGATCAATTGTGGAACAAGTGAAGAGAAGAATCAAGATTGAAAAGTAAAGAACAAGAAACTGGAGTTATAGCAGCCATATCGATCGACTAGCTGGCCGATCGCCTGGCCGATCCATACGAGGCTCCGATCATCAAATTTCCCCAACCAAGATTTGCTGATTTAGACCGACCAACTCACCGGTCTCTTGACCGATCCATTAGGTGCCTCCATTGTCAGTTTCGCAGTTTGACCTTGTTTGACTCGGGTTGACCCGGGTACACTTAGCTTTTCCTTTCAATATTTGTAACCACATTAAAACCCTAAGCTCTTAGCCTCCTATGTTCTTATGCTATGTTTATGAGATTTAATCTTGATTATTGAATGTTCTTGTTTGAGATTTGAATTTTTTATACTTTATTGAAGTTTTCTTAATCATGTTCATTTCTTTAGTTTTCATGTCTTATTTCAATATGTGTGAGTAGTTATCTTATGGATTATGGGTTGAGTAGATTAGAGTGATTTATATATTGGGTTGTGTTGCTTATGCTTAGATCTTGAAAGATCATTCATTTGAATTGGAATTAAAGCTAGGATTGACCTGATCACTCAATTTTTAGAACATGGTCTTTTCACGCCTAGAAGGTGTTTGTGAAAATGTCTAGAAGAAATTCAAATGAACTTTTCTCATCTTAGCCAATGGAAGTTGATGTTTAAGGATAATTGTGAGTATATGGACTTATAAGTATAGCTTTTAGATTCATTAATTGCAAAATGGAAGTTTGTGTAATTAAGGAATTTAGAAAGAGATTAATACCATAGAAGTGGATAAGTCTTAAATTAGTGATCTTTGCTCTAGGATTAATCTTGATTAGAGCTTTGCAATGCTTCCCAATATTTAATGAACTTGAATTAATTGCTTAAACCAATGATCCATAGTTTTTTATATCTTCATTTCGAAATTTGCTTAGTGTAGTTAATCTTGTTTAGTGTTTGTTTGTTCTATTTACGTTGTTCTTGTTTAGTTTTGCATTCCATCATTTCATCTTGCCATTTACTTATTGTCATTTCATATTGCATTTAGTTTCATAATTGTCATTAGGAATCATTAGAAAACCTAAAAACATTGCTAGATTTAGCTTGCTTAGTTCTTTGCATTCTTATTGCCTTTGTCATAATCCTTGTGGAAGAATGACCCTTGATTACACAATGACATATTGCCATGCACTTGTGGTTTAGTAATTTAGGAATTGAAACTCATAGCACTTTTGTGAGATTGCTTTGGCGTTGATCATTTAGTGTGCATCACACCGCAGTTTCTGGGTATATGTGGTGCAGTTGGAGAGACTTAAAAGAATTGATTTCGCTACTTATATAATCAAAATGCGCTTATCTTTTTTGTCATACATTCTGAGAGAATTCCAAGGTTATGTGTGCTTGAACGAGAAGAATTTGAGGATGGGTGACTTTGAGAATTCCAAGGTTATGTGTACTTTAAATTCATTTCCAGTACCGTGTGAATGAGGACCAAACACAGGAAAAATCACGTGGTGATATGTAGGTCAACAAAAGTCTTTCGAGTTTCCCAGACTACTGAACCGACCGTCAGACGAAGGCGGGGCCGACAAACCAAGAGTGGGCGTGGGCCACAAACGGTGGCGGTCAGAGCATTACATCCCTTTGGCCTATGACGAATTGTTAATTACTGCTTCTACATCATGAGATATGTGGTTCGATTCCAAGATAATTACAAGATCTCCCAATGTTGTGCAATTAGTTATGTTAGTCGTGATTCTGCGTGAAGGTGTCCATCAAGGACATAGAGAAAGAAGTATTTCCAGATGTGAATTTAATAGGATCAGAGTAAATTGTACGTAGTAAAGTTGTATACGTAACAGTTCTCGTAATTTACAATAATAATAAATCCATACATTTTTAAAGAAAAAGTATAATATAAAAAAGTAATCAATTCAAAAAAATTAATAAATATATTATATGTATATATATAATTTCCCTATTAACTGTTTTTTTATCTGGTTGATTTTATTAGAATCGCAAGTTAAAATACGAAATCAACAGACGATAAAAGATCCTAAAAACTAAGGCGGCAATCTTTTTGGAGATTATGCCCAACGAATGGAATACTATAGTTGTCGATAAATATTAAAGTTTTATTTGATTAAAATTATTTGTTTATTGTTAATTAAAAAATAATAATAATAAAATGGTTAAAAATAAGAAATTGATGGTACACAATAAAAAGATAAGACACAACAGAAGTACTGAAAAATATTAGTTAGAATGGTGGAAGCTCCCTTTGCCCAGTGATTGACCAATAGTTTAAAGCTTCTTTACCAAGAGGTGGGTTCAAATATCAGAATATGCGATTTATTATCAAATTTGGAGACAAGCTTGCAGGAGATTTTCAGCGTATGGCATGGTAAAATCGTCTGACGTGAATCAAGATAGAAGGCATGTAGGTTGTAGAATCTTCGATGTAATAGTTTTCATAATTTGTAATAAAATAATAATAAAAATACAGTGTTAAAAAAATATTAGTTAGAACTTAGAATCCCCATCATTTTTATTCCGTAAAGGTATTCTCTCCTTAAATTTTAAAATGTTTACTGTAATTTAAGTGATCATATGTAACGGTAAGAAATATTGGTACGGTAAACTATAGAGTTCCATTTACGCAAAAAAAAAAAACTATAGAGCCCCATTAGCAAGTTTAACGGTGATTCAATTATTCAAAATCTTTACTTTTATAGTTTTATAAATTTAATCTATAGTATCTTAGATTTTATGTTTTTTGAGAAAAACTATCTTAGATTTTACCAATAAAAAATTATAAAATCGTCATATCTTAATGTACCACTACTCTTCCGCCTCTAATTATAAACCTAGTACCGTTAAATAAATCTAAGGGATGTAAAAAATAGAATAAAAAGCTTGGCACTTTTTATCACCAGAGAATTGTTGTCGTGTAATAGTAAAAGATATTGGAGGTCCGGCTGCTATCGTGGATTTGAGAACACCTAATCGTCTACCTTAAACTCGAAACAAAACCGTTTTGGTATCGCTAATGTGTAATCAAAACTGTTTTTCCTCCCTTAATTTATAGTGCGAAAAATACCATTAGTTTCTCTTTGTATTTCATCTTTTGATCTTCTTCTACGGTGTAATATGGTTTGAATCAGATTCAATAAAACAACAAAGCGTTCAAAAAAAATAAAAAAAATAACGACACATACATGTATAGAAATGTATTTTGAGATCTCCATAGGATATAATATATGATAATAAAGAGAGAACATCATATAGGGAACAGAGTTCCAGCATTTGGAAACTAAAACCCTATCATACTACCATGGATCTGTAGGGTTAAGCTTTTAAGACCTTAATTTTGGTTGAACCAAGACTAAGAATTCTTTAATATTCATTTAAAAGTTTCAAAATTGTAGTGTTCCCTTTTGTAGCAAAAATGCCATCGTTCCATATTTGGCAAAGAGTATGGTCTCTTCACATGTCCTTATGATTCCCTTCCTCCCTTCTTGTGTCTCTCTCGGGGCACATTTACTTGATCATTCTATTTTTAATTCATTTGTATAATCCCTATAATTAATTAGCTTACATCTTATTTCTTTTTTTGGTTAAAAAATCAACTTGCATCTTCGTAGCCAAAACAAAAGTATTGAAACACATTCCGTATACTCCGTATACTATATACACATACGCAGGCCCGGCCCAATAAAAAAATTGACATCGTGCAAAAATTGCAAAAAATACCCTAAAATGTACTAAAAATTGCGGAAACCCCATATATTTTTAAAAATTGATATAAAAGCCAAAGGAAAAATGAGAAACATCAGTTGCAAATGCACCTAATGCACTACCCCATAACCGGCCCTGCACATACATACATATGTATGCGTCATTGCGTCCCATTGTTTTTAGAATGAACGAAGCGCCGAACAACATGTGACTGATATGCGAAGAAATGTTACACGTAGGGGTAGCAAAAACGACGTATTCGCTAAACATATAATGTTCGAGGTAGCATATTATAAAACCAAGTTTTGTGTTCATAACTTCTCGTGAGATGATGGACCATCTAGGGATCACAAAGCTCAAAAAGACCCTATGCACTTTCATCTTTGGTGATGCAACATGTAAGCAACCACGTGGAGTGATCGAAGATTATCCTTTGAAGATCGGTAATTGCATTATACCGACGAATCTCATGGTTATGGAAATCAAGATGGCTAAGTCGCTCCCGCTTATTCTTGGTACGCCTTTATTGGCTACCACCGGAGCTAGTCTAGACTTTCTCCACATGAAAGCTCTATTGATGAATGTAGACCCTTACACTTACTATGATATTGAGCCCATTGGAATTGATATTTGTGGTATGGTCTCTAGTGAGGATGATAAAGAAGAGATGATGAGTCTAGTGACTAGTGAAGAGGTTATTAGAGTTGAGAAAGAAGCTCCAAAGATAGATGATTACAAGAAGAGCTTGGACATGTTTGATAGTCGCGATATTGGTTCGATGTTTGAAACGATTGAAGATACGTTTATGGCTATAGCTAATGAGCCTAAGGGAGCCGATGGTAAGAGCTATGAGATGTCCAAAGAGAAAGTCAAGGACAAGCTCATACTAGAGCCTATCAAGAAAGTTGAAGAGGGACTTGAGTGCAGAGCCGTTTGAAATGGCGGGTTTGGAAGTTTCTATAAGGCTAAGATCGTTTTTCCCACCGGTATGAACCATGAAGAGATAGGCAAGTGTAAGAAGGCAATGAAAGAAGCCTTTGACATTGATTTGGAGGATTGGGAACAAACAAGATTGATTTGGAGGATTGGGAACAAACAAGATTGATGGTTTCCATTGATCTGCAACTAGCGTCTCTACCAACCATCAAGCTTAGAGACATAAAACAAGCGCACTTGGGAGACATTCCTATGGTATCCTTTGTACATATATCTTATGCTTTTTTATCTATGTTTAGTATGTTTTTGGAGATTGAGTTTGGTGTAGGACTCAAGAACGAGGATCGGAGAGGTATTGAATCAAGTTAAGAAGGTGAAAAAGGCCAAGAATCACGAGGAACGGTGAGGATCGGCCAGCAACTCGGTCGTCTGGCCGATCCATAAGAGGTCCCAAACGCGAAAAGTCACTGCCACAAAATTGGCAGCTAGACCGGCTAGCTAGCCGGTCTGCTGGTCGATCCATGGGAGCTCTCTAACTGCCAGATTTGACTTTTTCTCTGCGCGTTGACTCGGTCCAATTTTGGTCTAAACTGGTTTAATTCAAGTGTTTTCAATCAATTTTGGCCGGTTTAGTCCCTAAAAATCACATTTTTCAAACCCTTCTCTCTCATTTTCAAATTATTTTGAAATCTTTAAAGAATCTTTAACAATTCTCTCTCTCTTACTTTACTCTTTCTCTTAAGAAATTTTCAAACCTCTCAAAATCTATATCTCCTTTCTCTCTAAAACTTTGAAAAAACTTTCAATTCACCATCTCTTTTGGATCTTCTCTACCATAGTCTTTGATTACCACAAGGTATACTCTCTCTCCTTAACTCATTTCAATTACTCTTGAAACTCATGGATGCATACATGGCAATCTTGTGATTTCACTATTATTGAGTTATAAATTGAGTTGCTTTGTGTTTAGTATGAGTTACAATTGTTTAGGTAGATGATTTCATATGCAAATTTGGAATATTGATGGTTGGATTTGAGATTCTCTTTACTTTGAAGTTCTTGATGTTGAAAATGCTTTAAATTTGAAATGAGTTTATTTATGAGTTTTGCTAATCATTTATTGCAATTAAACCTTGTTGGTACCTAGTGTTCACTAGAATTTTGAAAGTTTATCAAGTTCAAGATTGGAGCTTTGGTAAATGGGTTTATTAGAGAATGGAAAAGTTAAAATTTGTTTAGAAATGAGTTGATTGTCCATTGAACATTGCTTATTGCATTGATTGATCCATTGTCTAGCCTTGTATGATATCAATTGTTAATAGACATTTGACAATTGGCTAGACAAATTGTGCTTTGGATGAAAAATGGTTCTTATTTGGGAACATCTCTTTGTAGGATCAATCTAGCAACTATGACCACCCGAATTGAGAAGTTCGCGTCACGCCTTGATGAGAGTCGACTTGGTGTCTTGAACCAATCAACATATGAAGCTACGAGATTCGCGTGTCCATTGTTCCTAGCTAGGAGCGGACTTAAGGACAAGGTCAATGAGCTTTTAGGAAGGATGCACTTGAATGCTTTGACTCAAATGAGCTATCCTACTTATCCCGAGCTCACCAAGCAATTCTTAGCCACGATGGAATGCAAGTTCGATGATCGTCTTGGAACCTATCTCATTTGCTTTGAGGTAGATGGATTGAAGTATATGGTTCCATTTAGGGATTTTTGCGATATCTATGGATTTCCACCGGGAAAGTTAGGAGATAACACGGAGTTCAATATGGAAACTCTATTATGGCGTAACATAGCACTCGAGGAGAGTTACACGGCCACCTTCAATCGTATTACACGAGTCAAGAATCCCACGATTCGATACGTTCTACATCTATTGGCTAATACCTTCAATACAAAGGGAAACGACGATTTCCCAACAAATGACAATCTCAAGCTCATATATTTCTGTATCCATTCATCATTATAAGATTTCAAAGGTCAATCAATGGAGATGGACCATGATTATTACGGGTGTGAGCTTGGCGCGATGTTCTTCGCCAAATTGAAGAAGTTTCAGTTTTGCTTGACAACTACGACTACACCGCGGATATGTTTTGGCGGCATGCTCACTCCATTGTTCTTACATGTGGGAATCGATCTCGATGCTTTCACGCCTTTACAAGAAAGACCATTGATTGATGTTCATTAGTTGGTCGAGAAGGAGAATTTGGGAGGACCATTTGGGCTAAGATACTTTGTTTACCGATTCTTTGGTGACGATGGCGAGCCACTATGTTGCTATCTTCCGTTGCCACCAAAATTTGGGAACACTTCGAGCAACCGCGCCCTCCGATTCCAACTACCTCGTCGCCTAACCTTAACTCCACCACCACTTGATCACATATGATTCCAAGGTACCACTCTATCCATTGTATATACCATTTCATTTATGCATCTTTAGTTTTATTTTCTATTCCTTCCTTCTTCGGTTTTGCTTCCTCATCGAGACGATGAGAAGTAAGTCCAGGGGAGGCGTTGCTAATGCTTAATTTTAGTTATTTTTTTCCCTTTATCATCCGTTGAGTCTCAGTGCATGCATTGCATTGTATATGAGAAAAGCTTGAAAAACCCTAATTTTTTTAAAATTTTTCGAAAATTCCAAAAAGATTTTCCTTTTTCATATAGTTACATTTCATACACTTGTATGATCATCTAGGTTGCATTGAGCATGTTTTAAATGTTTTTGAGAATTGTGACTTAGCATTCAATAAGATCCTTAGGATAAGGCTAGATATTGCTAAGTGAATTATAGAAATCTCTTCTTTGCATCTTGATCTCTTCGCTCGAAACTCGTGATTAGCTTGAAGCATATTAGACTTGAAACCGATTCTATCAATTTGAACCTAATATTGACTTTAATTTATTGTTTAGAGACTTGATATGCTTGTTCAAAGTAACCTTATACACATTTGAACTTTCTTCTACCATTTTTACCACTCTTTGCTAGTCCAAATGGCACGACATCTAATGTGAATGAGGTTGGTTTCCATACCTTGCATTACCTTAACCCTTCTTTGAAACCTACATGTATTTTCTTGAGTGAGGTCTCATTTTTGAAAATGCATACGCAAGTAAAATCTTGAAAGATGAGAACGACAAAGAAGTGCTTTCATTTAGAGCTAGTCTCGTTTTAGGACTAGTATTACCTTAGGATTTGTTGTTGTTATGGGTTGGGTTTGGTGAGTGTTTTGGTGAGCAAAAGAAAAAGCGTTGATCCTAAATGAAAAGAAAGCCAAAGAAAGGAAAGAAGTTGAGCTACTCTAGGAAAAGGGAATGTTTTGTTAAAATATGCCTTGAATCTGTTAGGGCTTCTGATGGGCTGTTGGGCCTCAGTCACCTGTTCGGGCTTCTGATGGGCTGTTGGGCCTTAATCACCTGGTGGGCATTTAGTAATCTGTTTGGGCCTCAATAAAAGGTGACCCAAGACGAAATTAGGGTTACTCGGATTCCTCTTTATATACTCGTGTTACCCTAATCTCTTATGTATTCTGAAACTGTGAAACTCAACCCCCATTAATAAATCAGTCTCCTTTTGCCCTTGGACGTAGCTCAACACATTGTTGGCGAACCACGTTAAATCTCTGTGTCTTTCTTTACTGTTTATATTCATCTTCTCACCTCCGTTATAACAAACTAGTATCAGAGCCTTATTCCAGGTTCTGGATTTCCGCGTCTGTAGTCTGGTGAGAAGATGCCTGTATCAGCGTTATGATTGACAAGTTTACAGGGAGGAGAAGTTTCAGTCTCAGTCAGATATGGATGCAAGCCTTGCTGAAGCAACAAGGCTTGTGGGCTCCGCTGTTAAAGGACAACAAGGGTGGCACTGCTGAGATGGTACATCTGGAAGATGAGATCATCATCGAGGTTTCGAACGAAACGACTGCCGCTGGTCTGTGGAGGAGGTTTGAGATTCTGCACACAAAGTCTCTAACCAGCAAGCTGTTTTTGAAACAGTGTCTATCTACATTCATTATGCAGAAATAATCTGAATCTGCTGTCGTGGCAACAACAGCAGAAGCTGACACCGAGTCTGAAGAAAACACTGCTCTGTTTGCTAATGGACAATCACAGCCATCTGCCCCTGTAAGGGCATTGAGGCCCCTGGGTATTCATGGCCCCGGTGGGAGCATCAGGCCCATGATGGGCATTCAGACTCCTGTTTGGGGCATCAGGCCCATGATGGGCATTCAAGCTCCTGATGGGGCATCATGCATATGAAAGCATATGGTCTTGTAAAGACATCTGGTCATGTAGGGACATCCGGTCTTGTGAAAACATCTGGTCCTATAGGGACATCCGTTCTTATGAAGACATCTGGTCCTGTAGGGACATCCGGCTCCGTGAAGATATCTGGTCTTGTGAGGACATCAGACCTTTGTGGAGGTATTCGGCTCATGTGAGAGCATCAGACCCTTGTGGACGTATCCGGCTCCTGTGGGAGCATCAAGCCTTTGTGGAGGCATCAGGTTCAGATGAGGACATTCTGGCTTATTGAAGGCATCATGCTCTCAGTAGAGCATCAGGTTTCGGGTGGAGCATCATGTTCTTGGTAGAGCATCAGGTTCTTGGTGGAGCATCAGGTTCTTGGTGGAGCATCATGCCTTTGTGGAGGCATCAGGATTGTGTAAAGGCATCTGGTACTGTAGACACATCTGGCCTTGTGAAGGCATATGGTCTTGTACGGACATCTGGTCTTGGAAGCATATGGTCCTGAACGGACATCTGACCTTTGTGGAGGCATCATGCTCGTGTAAAGGCATCTGGTCTAGCGAAGACATTCAAGCTTCTAGTGAAGGTATCTGGCTCGCGGTGGAGCATCATGCCCTTGATGGGGGCATCAGGATTTTGGTGAAGGCATCTGGCTCGCGGTGGAGCATTAGACCCTTGATGGGGCATCAGGCTTTTGGTTAAGCATTTGGCTCTTGGTGGAGCATCGGACTCTTGTAGAGCATCAGGCCCTTGATGGGGCATCAGGCCCTTGATGGGGCATCAGGCTTCTGGTGGAGCATTTGGCTCTAGGTGTTGCATCAGACTCTTGTAGAGCAGCATGCTTCTGTACGAGCATCTAACTTTATGAAGACTTCAAACTCGTGGTAGAGCATCTCGCCCGGTGAAGGTATCTGGCTCAGTTGAGCATCAACTCTGTGAGGGCATCCGGCTCAGTGGAGGGCATCTGGCTCAGTGGATCATCCGGCTTAGTGGAAGGCATCTGGCTCAGTGGAGCATCTGGATGTGAAGAAGAAGATTTTCAAGTACCTGAAGGAGATGTAGACACTAGGTGTAATGACCCTCTCTTAGGTCTAACCGCGTCTCAGCAAAGCCCCGATGCGATGGCCGGATCAGTATGATAGTTTTTGGCCAAAACCTAGTTAAGCACCTCGGTGACTAAGCTAAGTGTCTGCCTGGTTGGTTAGTCACCAGCGTTACCTTCGGATGAAGAAACGTCATTTACCTTCGGACGAAGAAACGTCCAAGGTGATTGGGTTTGTCCAAGCACGACAAATCCTGTAAGCACGAGGTGTCGCGACCGTGTGGGACGAGTCAGCGGAAGCACGACAAAGCGGAAGCACGACAAATCCTGTAAACACAAGGTGTCGCGACCGTGTGGGACGAGTCAGCGGAAGCACGACAAAGCGGAAGCACGACAAATCCTGTAAGCACGAGGTGTCGCGACCGTGTGGGACGAGTCAGCGGAAGCATGACAAAGCGGAAGCACGACAAATCCTGTAAGCACGAGGTGTCGCGACCATGTGCAATGAGTCAGCGGAAGCACGACAAATCGGAAGCACGACAAATCCGCAAGCACGACAAAGCCCTGCTGACTCAGCTACCTGCCTGCCTGCTTGCCTAGGTTATAAATAGGAGGCAAGCAGCTCCCATTTCTCCATAGAAACCACTTCGAACCTCTGTTAAAATCGGTATAGAAAACCCGAGTTCTTGTCCACGTTTTTATCCACTCTTTTCTATCACCTTAGACCATCGAGTAGAAGCAAGATTAGTCGATAATCTAGCCTAAGCTCTGGCCGTTTTTAGAGAAGGAAGATCCGTTCTAGATCTTTAGTCGAATCCAAATCCTAACCATTCATAAAGTAAAGGTGAGTCTTGGTTATGTTTGTCGTGTGTTAGATGAGTAGAACACACGTGCTTGTTTATTTATAAGTTTATAACCGTAGAGGTTCATGCTAGGATTTTAGGATTTTAGTTTAAGTGTTTTAATTGATTGTTATGCATGATGTTTGATTGTGTGATTGTGTGTTGCATATTTCTTGTGTTATTTTTGTGTTGTTTGTGGTTAACGTTACAAGTGATCAAGAGGATCATGTAACGTTATAACTTTCTAACATTGGTAGAAAGCAGTTGACACTTCCATGTATCGGAGGTCACGGAGGAACGGGATTGCAGCCTATGGCCGTGGATCCGATGTAATTCACGGAGGAACGGGATTGCAGCCTAGGGCCATGAATTACAATGGTCGGATCACTTGACTTTTAGCCTTTGTGGTTAGAGTTAAGTGAGGTAAAATAGGACAATGAAAGGAAGTTGTCAATTGGCTTTATAGGTTGTTTGTGTGCTAACAGGTTACTTTCAAAGAGGACTGCGGTAAGAGGTCCTCTGTGTGTGTTATGTTCTAATCATTTTTCCGCATGTGCATTCTCTGATTTGTGTGATTGCTTCTTGATTGCATGTTGATTGTTATTTTGGGTTTGGGTTGGGATTATTTATATGCATGTTAGGGGAGCCTTGGCTCACTGGGTAATTAGTACTCATGACTCCAATTTGTTTTGCAGATAAACCTTTAGAGGGAACCAGTAGTGGGTGTGCGGAACGATAGGACCACCGGAAGTAGGTTTTTGATGTCTTTTGTAAATCTATGTTTTTGATATGTTTTTAGTACTCTTTTGGGCTCTAGGCCTTGGCCAAAAGTAAACCTTGTTTAATTGTTGCAAATAAATAAAAGTATGTTTTTGAGAAATTGTGGGTGTTAATCTGATATTAGTCTCGTCCGGACTAACACAACTCTTGATCATGGAACGGGTTGCAAAGCCTTAGGCCATGGTCAAGAGGTAAAGATACCTTAGACGGGTTGATTCGGGAAGCTGGATCCGTTCTAGTAACCTTTATCGGCCGGTCAACGGGTATCAACCGTGGCGTTCCTGGTCAACGTTGATCGGGGGCGTTACAAGAGTGGTATCAGAGCATGGTTTTGTTCATGCTATAACACTTATGTTTTCAATGGTTTTATCGAGTCAAAATGAGTCGCAAAAGACATCTAGGAATCCGGTTACGTTCCGTTCTTTGTGTTTATGGATTAGGTTTAACCCGATCGTTTGGTGCAGATGTCAAATGAAAGGTTAATCAGAAATGGGTCATGGGGTTCTTCATTGGGGTATGGTGGGTCAGACACGAGGAGTTCTCAAGAGTATTCAGAATCAGAAATGGGTTTAGAGCCATATGAGAATGTTGTTCAGGAAGTATCAGATGAGAATTTGCCGTTTGATGTTGAAGGGCCATACATGGATGGAAATCCATCACCAAGTAGGCGACATGGTACTGGTCTCAACCATCCAAGGTCTTCTTCTCGTAGGCCGCATATGTCAGTGCATAGATATGATGAGCCATACAGTACACATAATGTAGTTCGAACACGAGAACGGGCTAGACAACCAGATAATCGTCGAACTGATCCAGCCTTGTCTATGCTCCGAGACATGCTATCCCATATGCAAAAACATAACCAAGCAACTACAAGAGCACATCGTGGTGCAACAACCCCACCGGATTTTCTTAAAAGTGTTTTGATGATGCAAACTCTCAAAACCAACAGCTTTAAGGGAGATGTGGATACCTTTAAAGCACACGCATGGTTGCAAAACTTGGAAAAGAATTTTGTAGCAATCCGATGCGTAGAGGAGTACAAGAAAGATATTGCTGTGTATTACTTAGAGGAAGATGCAACGAATTGGTGGAGTACAGTGGAGAGACAACATCAGGTGGCATCATGGTCGAAATTTCGAAAACAATTCGAAAAGAAGTATTTTCCACCTGAAGCTCGAGATAGGTTGGAACTTGAGTTTCTAGCATTGAAACAAGGAGAAAGAAGCGTGAGGGATTATGAGGCCGAATTTACAAGACTCCGAAGATATGTTTTCTCGGGACATGATGATGAACCTACCATGGTTAGAAAGTTTCTCAGAGGATTACGCCCAGATATTTGTAGTATACTTCTAGCCGTGGGACATACAGACTTACATGAGTTGATTGAAAAGGCAGTGAATATAGAGGAAAGTTTAGCTGTGGAAAAGAAAGTTGTATTCCAAGGACAAGGAAGTGGAAACAACGATTTAAGAGCTGATCAAAGTCAGAAACAGTTCAACTCGACAAGTCAGGGACAGTCAACTGGACGAGGGAGAGGTCGAGGAAATCGCGGAGGTCGCACAGGAGCGATCCCAGATTCGGGATATGTATGTTACTCGTGTGGTGAGGCAGGACATCGAGTCCGAGAATGTCCGAACAGAGGACAAAAGAAACCTTATGCTCTCACCAATGTGGTGTGTTTTAAATGTGGAGAGAAAGGTCATTATGCGAATACGTGTCCCACCTCTCACCCAATGGTAGCTGCAATGAGAGTTGCTCAACCCCCAGTGACCCAAGAGATAGAAGAACCCCCGGCACAAAGACCATGTATAACAGGAAGAGTTTATCAGTTAGGTTTATCGTCGACTAAGTTAGTAGGATCTTCGAAGGATCCTACCACAGATAAGTATGGGTTCTAACTTCTTTTTGTGTGATTGATGTGTGATTGCATTGCATGCATTTAATTGTTATAGTAAATTGTAGAATTGCTAGATTTTATTTTCTGTTCAAAGTTGATTGAGTCTAGTGAGAATTTGAGACCCAATCCTAGAAACCAAGTTGAGTTGTTTTGATTAGTGCTTTAGTTACTTAGGAAAAACCATCCTAAACCGATTCCCAAAGACGCGAGAGAGATATTGGAGGAAACATTCAACCTTAGGAATTCGGGACGAATTCCTTTAAGGGGGAGAGAATGTAATGACCCTCTCTTAGGTCTAACCGCGTCTCAGCAAAGCCCCGATGCGATGGCCGGATCAGTCTGATAGTTTTTGGCCAAAACCTAGTTAAGCACCTCGGTGACTAAGCTAAGTGTCTGCCTGGTTGGTTAGTCACCAGCGTTACCTTCGGATGAAGAAACGTCATTTACCTTCGGACGAAGAAACGTCCAAGGTGATTGGGTTTGTCCAAGCACGACAAATCCTGTAAGCACGAGGTGTCGCGACCGTGTGGGACGAGTCAGCGGAAGCACGACAAAGCGGAAGCACGACAAATCCTGTAAGCACGAGGTGTCGCGACCGTGTGGGACGAGTCAACGGAAGCACGACAAAGCGGAAGCACGACAAATCCTGTAAGCACGAGGTGTCGCGACCGTGTGGGACGAGTCAGCGGAAGCATGACAAAGCGGAAGCACGACAAATCCTGTAAGCACGAGGTGTCGCGACCATGTGCAATGAGTCAGCGGAAGCACGACAAATCGGAAGCACGACAAATCCGCAAGCACGACAAAGCCCTGCTGACTCAGCTACCTGCCTGCCTGCTTGCTTAGGTTATAAATAGGAGGCAAGCAGCTCCCATTTCTCCATAGAAACCACTTCGAACCTCTGTTAAAATCGGTATAGAAAACCCGAGTTCTTGTCCACGTTTTTATCCACTCTTTTCTATCACCTTAGACCATCGAGTAGAAGCAAGATTAGTCGATAATCTAGCCTAAGCTCTGGCCATTTTTAGAGAAGGAAGATCCGTTCTAGATCTTTAGCCGAATCCAAATCCTAACCATTCATAAAGTAAAGGTGAGTCTTGGTTATGTTTGTCGTGTGTTAGATGAGTAGAACACACGTGCTTGTTTATTTATAAGTTTATAACCGTAGAGGTTCATGCTAGGATTTTAGGATTTTAGTTTAAGTGTTTTAATTGATTGTTATGCATGATGTTTGATTGTGTGATTGTGTGTTGCATATTTCTTGTGTTATTTTTGTGTTGTTTGTGGTTAACGTTACAAGTGATCAAGAGGATCATGTAACGTTATAACTTTCTAACATTGGTAGAAAGCAGTTGACACTTCCATGTATCGGAGGTCACGGAGGAACGGGATTGCAGCCTATGGCCGTGGATCCGATGTAATTCACGGAGGAACGGGATTGCAGCCTATGGCCGTGGATCCGATGTAATTCACGGAGGAACGGGATTGCAGCCTAGGGCCATGAATTACAATGGTCGGATCACTTGACTTTTAGCCTTTGTGGTTAGAGTTAAGTGAGGTAAAATAGGACAATGAAAGGAAGTTGTCAATTGGCTTTATAGGTTGTTTGTGTGCTAACAGGTTACTTTCAAAGAGGACTGCGGTAAGAGGTCCTCTGTGTGTGTTATGTTCTAATCATTTTTCCGCATGTGCATTCTCTGATTTGTGTGATTGCTTCTTGATTGCATGTTGATTGTTATTTTGGGTTTGGGTTGGGATTATTTATATGCATGTTAGGGGAGCCTTGGCTCACTGGGTAATTAGTACTCATGACTCCAATTTGTTTTGCAGATAAACCTTTAGAGGGAACCAGTAGTGGGTGTGCGGAACGATAGGACCACCGGAAGTAGGTTTTTGATGTCTTTTGTAAATCTATGTTTTTGATATGTTTTTAGTACTCTTTTGGGCTCTAGGCCTTGGCCAAAAGTAAACCTTGTTTAATTGTTGCAAATAAATAAAAGTATGTTTTTGAGAAATTGTGGGTGTTAATCTGATATTAGTCTCGTCCGGACTAACACAACTCTTGATCATGGAACGGGTTGCAAAGCCTTAGGCCATGGTCAAGAGGTAAAGATACCTTAGACGGGTTGATTCGGGAAGCTGGATCCGCTCTAGTAACCTTTATCGGCCGGTCAACGGGTATCAACCGTGGCGTTCCTGGTCAACGTTGATCGGGGGCGTTACACTAGGAGATCGATGACTGGTTATGTGGTTACCTTGGGTAGTTCTGTTGTTAGTTGGAAAGCAGCGCTACATCCAACTGTGACTCTGTCAACTACTGAAGCACAGTATATGGCGTTAGCAGAAGCTGTTAAACAAGGTATCTGGTTGAAAGGAGTAGTCAGTGATTTGGGCCTTCATCAAGATATGGTTACTGCATACTTTGACAGCTTAAGTGCTATCTGTTTGAAAATCATTAGCTGTTCATCAAGCCCATGTTGGGATATTAGCCTCCTGATGGAGTATCAAGCCCCTGGTGGGGCATCAGACCCTTGGTAGGGTACTTGGTCCCAAAATACATCTGAGGCAAAAGGAGACATCTGGTACATCTGGCATAACTATTGTGCATCTGGTACATGTGTGTGGAGATTTCGAATCAAGGTGGAGATTTCGAATCAAGGTGGAGATTTATAATATATGTCTTGAAAGTTAATTGAGTACATTTGTTTGGAGGATTCAAGTCAAGGTGGAGATTTGTTAAAATATGCCTTGAATCTGTTCGGGCTTCTGATGGGTTGTTGGGCCTCAGTCACATGTTCAGGCTTCTAATGGGCTGTTGGGCCTCAGTCACCTAGTGGACCTCGACTCTTCCAGTTCCGAGCGCTCAGCGTGACTCTACTCGAACAAACGAGCAAACCGTACTGTCACCTCCGCCGCTGCCCAGAGACAGATTCGTCTCCTCGTGGTGGATGGAAAACAACCAGACCAGCCGGGAGAACACGAGACCGACTAACAGAGCTTCATCGAGCGATAATGTTAGACCGAAAGCCGAACCCCAGCCGAGAGGCGGAGAAGCGATAGATCATGGCACCTTTAGAAGATACGCTGAAGAGACGCAAGCCGAACTCTGTTTTATGAGGTCATGTGTCCACATAGCTGTCAGCTCAGCCCCGGATATTGACCACGCCATCGAGGAAACTCGAAAGACACCCTTCACTGATAGGATTGCTAATATGCCTATCAGAGATATCAGAAAGATCAAATTCCCAAAATTTTCTGAAGAAAGTGATATGAAAGCTCATGTTCGAATATTCCAGTTGGCTGTGGCGCGAGCTCGGCAAGCCGACAACGAAATAGAAGGGTTAGACAATTGCTGCATCCACAACTTCAGAAAGATTGTTCGCAAAAACCCTAGTAGGACCCGCCCTTGACTGGTTTGCAGGGATTAACAATTGCTCCATCCACATCTTCGACCAGCTTGTTGCAATATTCCTGAAACAATACTCCGTATTCATCGAACCTCAAGCTTTAGAAGCCAGCCTATGGGAACTGAAGTAGGAAGCATCCGAACCTTTGAGAAGCTATATCACGAAGTTCAAACATCTGAAATCGCGGATACCAAATTTCAACGAAAGAATAGCCCTAGGGGCACTCAAGAATGGTATATGGTACGGGTTCAAATTCTGAATGGAGCTGGCAGTTAAGCCCTCCATACAACTAGACGATGCTCTACATCGCGCATTGTTGTACGCACTACATGAGGAAGGAAACCGCCTCTCTAGCTGAAATATTCAAGAGCAAAGCCGCCTCGCCGAGTCAGCAAGCTTTGAAAAAATTCACTAAAAACTATTTGATGGATCAGCAAGCGTATGCTATCGATACCTCGAAACAAACAATGAAAACGGACTAAGATCCGTCTAAGTACTGCACCCACCATAATGGAAAGGACACTCCACAGAAGAGTGCCAATAATTAAAGGGGCTCAAGCCCGAGGAAAAGATGATTGATTTAGTATTCGCTAACCTTACAATTTCCGGCGGAGCTGCGGAGTCGGTGTTCACACCGCCACCCGCACCCAAGAAACCATCATACTCGTTGCTAAGAATACCGCGGTTCCTCAAGGGCGTGTCAGCGCCAACCCCTTCCAAACGCATAAAATTTATATGAGGAGGATCCACTATGTCGAGATTCCGAAAATTCTATTAGACCACATCAAGCGAGGACGAGCACCTCGCAGACTATCCCACCCGCAGCGCCTAGCCCGAGGTGAGCAATTAACTTTCCCAGAAAGCGAAACTGCCCACCTTGACAAGCCTCATGACGACGCTCTCGTCATCCAGCTCGAGGTGTGTGGATGTATAATGTCTAGAGTCATGGTCGACACCGGCAACTCCGTCGACCTCCTATTCTACGACGCCTACAAAAAGATGGGCCTCAACAACTCCGATCTGTTGGGGAGGGAGCCCCCTTAACCAGTTTTGCTGGGAAAATCACCTATTCATTGGGCACCATCCAACTTCCCATAGTCATCGAAAAGCTCCACAAGTTCATCGACTTCGTGGTCGTTAACCACCCAGCTGCCTTTAACGCAATACTTGTGCCGCCATGGATATACACCCCGAAAGTTGTACCTCCAACCTATTACTAACGCGTTGAATTCTCAACTCCAAACGACAGTGGAATAATTCAGAGTAACCAAAAGGCTTCCAGGATATGCTATCTGAGCGGACACAAGAAAATGACGAAGTCCACCCAATAGCAATTACAGAAACGGGAGAAGCAGAACCTCCGCGAGCTGGCGGAACACCATAATCCAATGCTCGCCAAAACCGCTAAGGGGTTAGTCGTCCAGGTTTGCATTGATTGAGCTCACCTCAAAAAACATGTTCGAATAGGCAGCTCGCTCCCCGACCCAATCAGAACAGAGCTCATCTCTTTCCTCAAACAGAATGTTGACTTCTTCAATTGGACCACCTCTGACATGAAGGGCAATAGCATCAACGTCACCCCTAAGGAGCTCAAAGTCGACCCAACGTACAAGCCAGTGAAGCAGAAAAGATGTAAATTAGGCCCTGAAAAGGCTAGAGCCGTAAATGACGAAGTTGAACGCTTACTCAAAGTTGGATCAATCCGCGAGGTCAAGTAGCCTGATTGTTTGGCCAACCCAGTAGTGGTAAAGAAAAAGAATGCCAAGTGGCGAGTCTGCATAGATTTCATCGACCTCAACAAGGTATGCCCTAAGGACAACCTCCCACTCCCGCATATCGATCTGTTGGTCGAAGCTTCTGCAGGACACCAACTACTATCCTTCATGGATGCATTTTCCTGGTACAATCATATCTTGATGAACCCCGATGACCAAGAAAAGAATGCATTTATAATCGACCGGGACACCTACTACTATAAAGTAATGCTTTTCGGGCTAAAGAACACATGAGCTACCTACCAACGACTGGTCAACAGGATGTTCTCCGAACATTTCGGGAAAAGCATGGAAATCTATATAGACGACATGTTAGTAAAATCTGCTGACCAGAACGTCCATATATCCCACCCGAAGGATTGCTTTCCCGTGTTAAATCAATACATCATGAAACTCAATCCTGCTAAGTGCTCCTTTGGAGTACCCTCATGAGAGTTTTTTGGTTACCTGGTCACCGAGCGCGGGATCGAGGCAAACCTAAAAAAAATCTCCCCTTCCTAAAAATGGCATCTCCTAAATCTATTAGGGAGGTGTAGAAACTAACCGGACGGATAGCAGTACTAAACCGCTTCATATCCAGATCGACCGACAAATGTCTCCCCTTTTATTACTGACTTAGGGGAAACAAAAAGTTCAATTGGGACGAAAGCTGCGAGGAAGCCCTCAAGCAGCTCAAAGCCTATCTCAGCAAGCCCCCGATACTATCAAAACAAGTAGAAGGAAAACCGTTATACCTCTACACCGCAGTATCCGCAGCTGCGATAAGCGGAGTCCAAATCCGAGAGGAACAAGGCAAACAGAAACCAATATTCTACATAAGCAAGTCCTTGGTAGACACCGATGCTCTAGTCGCCTTGGTATCCACATTAGTCCCCCTTGTCCGACGAGTAATCCCGGTGGAAGGAATCAAGAAACCCAACATAAGCATTAACACCAAAGATAGTGTGAGCGATGGACATAATTGGCCCACTAATCAAATCCGAACCTAAACAGGTCGAGTTCGTACCAGTTCTCACCAACTACTTCACCAAATGGATGGAGGCTTCTGCCTACCTGCCCATCTAGTCGGAGCAAGTCAGGAAGTTCATCATGAAACACATCTATGCCGTCATTGCAAGCCATTCAAAATAGTGACCGACAATGGTACCTAGTTCACCTCGGCCATATTCAGAAATTTCTGCCAAAGGAATGGAATCCGCCTTACATACTCAACCCCGAGGTACCCGCAAGGAAACGGTCAGGCTGAGGCTGCAGACAAAATATTACTCAACCACTTAAAGAAACTCCTCAGCTCGCGGAAAGAGAGATTGAGTGACGAACTGCAAGGGGTCCTATGGGCTTGCAGGACCACTCCTAAGAAGTCAACTAGTGAGACAGCATTCTCATTAGCGTTTAGAACTGAAGCCATGGTTCCAGCTGAAACAGCCGTACCAAGCCTCCCGAGGGCAATGTCCCCCCCCCCCCAACGAGGAGAAGAATGCTCCGTGACGCCCTTGACCTCATTGAGGAACGCCGGGACTTAGCTCTTAGCAGAATTCAAAATTATAAGTAAGCCGCAGCCCGCTATTACGAATCAAGAGTAAATATCCGACAATTCATAGTAGGCGATCTCGTACTGCGAAAGGTGCATCAAAATACTATGGATCCAGGTGCCGGAAAATTAGGGATCAATTGAGAAGGTTCCTACCACATCACCACTGTTGTGCGCCCCAGCGTCTACAAACTCGCCAAAGTCCAGAATGGGAAACCAGTGAAGAGAGCATGGAACGCCATGAACCTCAAGAAATATTATCACTAGCTCCCCATAAACAATCGAACTACGTTAACGCTTGATCTCCTTACAGGGTACGTAGACAGCTCGCTCCTCGAGTCCAGCCACTATCTAGGAAGATCAAATAGTCCCTCGAGCTCACTGTCAGCTCCGCCCTCAAGACCAAAATACAAAAGCGACCATCACCATCTAACATGAGGACACCCTAAGGTAAACATATCGCACAAGCGGAGTCGACCCTAGCTGCGCGCGATCAAGTGTCGGCCGACCAATCGAGTAACGCCGCTGCAAAGAGCACTTCAGCCTCTTGCACCGTAAGTTTACCACTAAAAACTCAAGTCCCACTATGGATCGATCCAACCCATCTAGGCAAGGATCCACGTCCTCTCAATAAGCCTTTGTACAAAGAAAATTTACTACAACAAGCAAAAGGCAATGTTTCATAAAGAAAAAAGAGAAACCCACTTAGGCTGAGTCTGAAGCTCGACAGGGCAGAGAGTTTACAAAAATAAAATAAAGGAGGGAAAAGGGCAGACGTTCAACAACTATGGGCCCTCGAAGCTTTCCCTCAGAATCAACGAAGTGATCTCTGACCAGCGGTCAGCCGATCCACGGGGAAATCAGGGACCTTCGCCTTGGCAAGTTTCTGCTCTGCGTCACAGAGGTGCCCCTCCAGACCCGCTAACTCCTTCCCCACAAGAAGACCATATAGCAACAAACTTTTGAGCAAGAACACTTGCGCGCAATTCCCGCACCCGAATATAAGAAAGGATGTAAGAAAGGATCTTCTCACGGTCGGAAATCCCCTCCTCCTGAGTCTTTTTCAGCTTACGCGCCAACTCCTAGGTGATAGATTACATTTGCTCGATCTCCCCTCGACTGGCAAAAGATCTAATCCACTTTTCAGCTTCAGCGACTAGTCCGTTACTGACTATAATTACCTGCACGGAGCGGAAGTTGCCAGTTAAGTAGAGAAAATCACCACCCAAAATAAAAGTGCTTACCGTCTTCAAGGCAGACACATGGACCTCCTAAAGTCATGATCCCGGATCCGGGAGCACGCCGACCCCAACACCTAACGAACTAAGCCAGTTGAGAAGACCCGCGAGATCTTTATGGATCTCACACAATTGGGGCGCCGCAGGACCTCGTCATGAGCGTTTGAAGAGCCTACATCCGAAGCCGAAGGAGGAACAACGCTCGTGGGGCGCGCAACATCAAACATCAGCTCAGTCGGCAAACTCGTTAACGAGGGAGAGACAAGCGCAAAATTTGCTGTAGGTCGCTTTCCAAGAACCTTCTCCACTAATGACAAGCTAGCATCCAAGTTAAGGGCCTCCATTGCGAAGAAACCAACGCCGGCGGGAGGCAGCATCTCCGAGGCCACTAACACGGTGATGAGCGCCTCCCACAATTCCATCGGCAGGACACCTCCAGCAGGAGCGATGTGGCGGTCCACTTGAGTTGCGAAGTCCCCTTGATGGACCCCATCAAAGGGAGATGGCGGTGCTGATGAAACGTTCGGAATCACGGTCAGAGGCACCGTTGGCCTTAGAGTGTTGGGGTAACTTGACCCAGCAAGGTCGTCACCACCCCCTTGTTAAATCTGAGGAGGGATGCGCGAATGCTAGGGGAGTGTTAGACCTCATATTTTACCACTTTTACCATCTATTTTCATAAGATTTCTAAGCATTTTAATAAGGTTTCACGCCTACAAAGGTAGTTTTCTTGTATTTGTAGTTTTAGAACCAAAAGGAGCATAATGAGGTATCATCCAAGCTACAACAACTCAGGCGAGCCAAAGAACCCATTGAAGCCAAGGAATTCCCAAGTTTACACATTTCACCAAGATAGACAGATTACACACGCCAGAAGTTTAGCAATGAACAGAGAATCAAATAGATTTGGAATTGGTTGAAACTTGGTGTGCAAATAGCCCTTTGAGTCAGATTTATAATGAAGTTGGATTTGCATCATTTGGAATTGTGTAGAGAGAGTTATACCCGAAATACTGAAGACATGTCAAACTCCCTAGGAGATGAAGCTGCCCGATGCCGACTCCCCATACCGACCGGGTAACCTGATCGGTACTAGAACCATCAGAATGCTTTGGGACGTGGCCAAACTTGTTCCCATACCGACCCAATACCACGATCGGTGCCACAGCCCCATACCGCGCAGTTTATTGATGGTTTTGCCCGTAGAACTTAACCCTAGAAGACCCTACACCTATATATACTTGCTTTTAGCCTTTGTAAGAGAGAGAGCCAGGAACATCATCACAAAAACATCAATAATACTACTGTTTCACAACAGCCACGAATTTCTAAGGTTATTCATAGAGGTTTTGGATTGAAGGAAGAAGACTCCATCTTTCATATCTTCGATATTGAAAAGAATTCTTAACCCTTCCTTCTTCTATTTGCTTCTATGATTTTGTCTACTCAATCATCACTTTGCTTATTTCGTGATGATGTCTGAGTAGATCCGTTTGTTAGGTTGTAGGAAATCGAAGAGTCCATGAGTTGTTAACTTTATCGAATGAATTAGGGAAAAACCATAAGTTCTTCATCTTTACTTGTTCTTAATGCTGATTGCTTTTCTGATAAACTAGCATCTGATCTTAGGTTGGTGTATCCACGAGAGTGTTCTTAATACCTCCGGATCTAGTATTTGATGAGCTAAGCGTCTTAACAATCATACCAATTAGTTAAGGAGTCTAGTGAACAATTGAACCATAACTATACTGCGTGCTTTAACCTTTTAATAACCATGCGATACGTGAGTCTATTAGGGTGTATAGAGCATAGAGAATCTGAACCACGATAGTGGAGAGATTCTAATTTTGTGGTTTGAGTTCTAGAACAACCCCTTTTAATTCCCTGAATTATTCGGTATAAGTGATAACTTGTGAATATCTGCGATGAACCTACTGCCTAACGTTTGTTTAACCTGAATTACAATCCTCTTTACTTAGCAATTTCGTTCATCAAATTCTATAAAAACCCAAAACCAATATTCTTAGTTTTAGCTTGATTCGATTCTTAGAAATTTGCAATACAACTCTAGGTCCCTGTGGATTCGATCCCATCTATACTATGTGATTGTTGTGCACTTGCAGTTGTTCAATTGGGTAAAACATTACACCCCCATCAAGTTTTTGGCGCCGTTGCCGGGGACCTTTGATTGGTTGTTTGCAAGTTTTGGACTGGAATCTAGTCTAGAACGCTTTTCTTTTACTTTGCTAATTTTGTTTTTTTTTGGTTTCATCTTTGTATGTTTCAGGTACCTACTTGAAAAGAGATTTGACCACTGCTAGGATGGCAGCGTGTAACGACGACGAGCCACCACCACGTCCTACTTCACCTCAAGGAGCACGCCTACTTGATTTACAAGCTCGTGAAGAAGTTGACAACCAACAGTTTGGATTAAGGCAAAACCCAAACGAAATCCAGCTACATGATATTGAAGAACACTACAAGAAATATAGGCATTGATAGCAGATTACGATGGCTCGGTTTTGGGAAATGCTATTAAAGATAGAATGGTAAGTAAGGCTACCATATGATAGCATTTTATAAATGTTAAACACAAAAATGACAGAGCGGGAAACGAAATTTAGTTTTAGGAGCCCAAAATAGTTATAAGCGGTAAACACTTAGCCAAAATTTTCATTTTTGATCACTCTAAAAAAAATTCTATTTGTTTTATTTTCCATAAAAAACAAAAACAATATCAAAATCTCACCTTCGTCTCTAGCTCTTCCCACCGTAACCCTAGATCTCTTCCTTCCTCCATCTCAGACCAGTCTCGACTTCTTCCGTCTCCTTCAATCTTCATTCTGGTTTTTATTTGTCTCTTACAACCCAATATTCTTCATTGTTCATCTTCACTTCTCATTATTGGATTCCGAAAGGAGAATCTCTATTTCCATCGATTGTTGATAAGAAAGAAAAAGATTGCGTTCTCGTTGTTTTATGGAAGGAGGGTGAGAGTTGTAATTGCCTTCAAGGTAAGTTAATCTTGTAGATTTGTTCGCTTTTAGGATTGATTCTGCTTTTGATTAATTGTTATTCAGTGAATTTGAGTTTGAATAGTAAGATTTGTGCACTACAGGGATTTAGGTTTGCCGTTCCTTGGAAGGAGGAAGTGAATCTGGTACGGTAAAAAGTATCCAAGAACGATGCTTACCTCCCATGTGTTCCCTTTGCCTTAGATTTCAGGTATTGTCGTTGAGGGATTTCAGTAGATGTATTACCGTTTAAAGCTTTCACTTGATTTGGGTTTCTATGTCTGGAATCAATTGTTAGGAACCTAAAGTTGATTTTGATCCAAAATTGACGATTCAGTGGTTCTGGTTGCTTTATTTCTTAATTGAGTGCTTAAATAGTGTTTGGGTTTTCTTTTGGAATTAATTTATAAGTTGTGTTTTCTGTGTATTTCTTTGTTCTTGGATGAGATTGATTTCTTCAAGATTTCAACTTACTTTCTAGAATGTTTTTGGCTCATTACTAAAATTGTTTGATGAAATTTCGTTTTCTAGGTGAAGACAAATGAGATTTTTTTTTATACAGATGTTTCAATGACTTTGAGAGGTAACTTATATCTCTACTTCTACAATGAACTTGTTTTTATTTGGTTCAATGGACATTTGAGTGTTTATGTTGTTTCGACTGAGCTTTGCATGCAGAGGAAATTGAAAGAGCTAATGGTTACGGCTCATGAGGAGAAAAGTGAAGATGGAGAAGCTGAAGAGGATGCAGAGAATGAAGAAGCAGAGCCTGATGCTTCAACCTCTGGTAATATGTCATAATCACATTAGTTTTCAATATGAAGACATTTCTCATCAAGGCTTTATATAAGGTTTATGAAAACTGATGCATAATTCTTTTGTGTTTGTTTGTGTCAGTGTCTGATCTATATTGTTGTATTAGTGGCGTTTTATATGAGGGATTCAACGAATCATATAACCCAACAAGAAAGATCATTCTCCATTCTTCACAGCAACTCATATTCTACAAATGATGCATCAAAGCAAACAAAATTGTGATCTTCTTGGTTATGATGTAAGTTATTCTCCCTCTTTAAGCTAAAGATTCTCGTTTTATTTTTATTCTTATTTCTCAACTTAGTTATGTTGTAAGCTAAAGCTCCACAATAGTTCATGATGATTGCTCACTAAAGCGGACAAGTGTAGATGCAAGTCATGCCATGGACAGGCAGAAATACTTGTGGATTCGGCAAAGGAAACGGAAGTCTCAAAAAGCTCTCAATCTAAGGTTTGTAAATTAACATAACATTATTTCTTCTAAAGAATTCGGCATACCTACCGTTTTGCCTTAAGAAATTCACTGCAGCATAATCAATTCTTATAACATTTTGATTTTGTTCATGGTCTCTATGGGAATTTTGTAGGCTTTAATCTTTTTGATCCCTCAAAGTTTGATAAGTGGGTTGAGAATCTATCTCGAGTTTTTTTGTTTGCATCTTTCTTTGGTTACTATTAACTGAGTTTGTGTAAATTTGCAGCTTGATCTAGAAGATACCTTCAAGAATTTGAGTCATATGCTCTTAATTTGAAGCAAGAACAAGTCTTTAAAAATGAAACACCATTTGGAGTTTTGCTGCAAGAACTAGAACAATTGTGTATCCTTAGAGAGCAAAAGAGGAGCGTTTAGATGGTGATTGCTCACCAAAGCGGTAAGCTTTAGAAAAGAAACTTCGTTGGATCAAACACCTAAACTTTGTTGCGGGTTAGTTGATTGTGTTTGATAGAACATGTGATTGTCGAGATAAGGGAAGTTTGTTTTTCTGTATCTCATAAATTAGTACTCTTGTTGTGTAAGAGTAGTTATAAGCTTTGGTTTGGAGTAGCCTTTGTAAAACTTGTTATATTATTATGAATTTTCTACAAAATAAAAAGTATAATTGAATATAAATTATCGACCAAATTTAATTTATATAAATATATAATGCAAAAATGTGTCAAATTTAATTCAAAATAATAGCATTGTCAAAATGCTATAACATAATTATCACAGCAAAAATAATGAGTTACAATTTAATCATATATAGCATTTAAGTAACGCTATTGTAGAATAAGCAACGATAGCATTTTAAAAACTGCTATCGTATGTGGGGGTCCTAAGATAGCTCCGGCTAACATAGCGTTCATGAAAACGCTATTATACCCTTATAATAGTGTTAATCGTGAGCTAAGAATGTCCATATTTCTTGTAGTGGAAGGACATGAAGCACCTAAGCATAAGATTGTGGGAGACTCCTACACAACATCGACACTTCAAGTGGATCGAAGCCCCATCCTTCTCACACCACACGGCCAAGACTATGAGATAAAACCTCGCGTCATAGCCGTTGTAAAGCAAAATCAGTTTTTCGGTCTTTCAACCGAAAGCCCCTTGAATCACATCGATTCTTTTGAAGACTTGTGCAACGTAATCAACGCAAATGGAGTCCCAATGGACTATCTTAGGTGCACTCTTTTCACATTTTCTTTGGAGGAGAAAGCACATCGATGGATGAAGTCGCTTCCACCTCATTCCATTACCTCTTGGGAAGACTACAAGTTAGCCTTCCTTGAGAAAATTTTCACCAAGAAGAAGTTGAACATCCTAAGGAGGAAGATCACGGAGTTCCAGCAAGGCCCCATTGAGCCCTATCATGAGACCTTGGAGCACTATAAGGAGTATCTAAGAGATTGCCCACAACATGGTTTCTCGCAGAGCAAAGTGTGGAGCAGTTTCTACCAAGGAATCAACCTGGAATTCAAGCGATTTCTTGATGTTGGAAGAAATGGAGACTTTAGGAACATGCCTATTGACGAAGAAAAGACGATGATTGAGAACTTAGCAGCTAGTGATAGCATGAATCGGCCGAGTTATGATGAGACCATTCAAGCCATCAACACTGATTCAGCTCAGTTCCAGGAGACCAAATTCATTGTTGCCCAAATTCTTAAGGAGTTCATGATGCCAAATCAAGCCTGCAAGGAAGCTACAACACCTAAAAACGACGTTCACCATTCAACCTTGGGAGATTTTCCAGAAAATAACCTGAGAGAAGTCAACTTTATGGGAGTAAAACACCAAGATTTGGGAGCTTATAACTCGGACCAACAACATGAGCCTAAGGGGTGTTTCCACACTCGTCAAGATGCACCCCAAGAGGCTTACATTCAGCCTCAACAGCTGTTCAAGCAAGGCAACCAAGAGTACTTGAATCAAGGAAAAAGTCGACAGCATTTTGCTCAAGATTCTCTCGATATGTCAACCATAGAAGTTTTGGAGAGTAAGATGAACTCCATCATCCGTGGATTCACCTACCAACTAGGGATTTTCAGCAGCGACATACACTATAAGGTGGCAGTACGACGAGACATCAACCAGAAGCTAGAGGAGGTTACCTCCCATGTAAAGCAAATCGATCTACAAATTGCTTACATCGCTGGAACAATTGGGAAACCCAACAGATTTCTTCCAGGGAAGGTTGAGATAAACCCAAGGAGACATGAATTCCATTACCCTTAGGAGTGGTACATAGCTGGACGAAGTAAGGATGCCAGAGGAGGCTAAAGAAAAAGAGGATGTTGTCATAGAAATTATCGATGAGAAAGATGAAGTTGTCATTGAACCGTTCAACCTTCGCGACATGGAGAACGCCGATAAAGAGGAAGCCAACAAACCTTTAGAACCACGTGTATTTAAGCCTACCGTACCATACCCTACTGCCCTGAAGAATCCAAAGAAGGAGAAAGAACAAGCCAAGCTAAAAGAGCTAGTAAGCCAACTTACTGTGAGGATGTCATTTGTTGATGCTTGTATGATCATTCCAGCTTTGAGGAAGTATATGAAAGGTATTCTAACCAGCAACATAAGCTTAGAGGAAGGAGTTATGCTGATCACACAATAATGTAGCACATAATTCGGAGAACAAGGAATTCAGAAACTATAAGATCCGGGCAGCTTTGTGCTCTCATGTGAGATAAAGGGGGAAAACTTTGGACGTTGTCTTTGTGACCTGGGATCTAGTGTTAACTTGATGCCCTACACTGTAGCTAAGCGCCCAGGAATCGACAGCTTCAAACCTAGAAAGATCCAGCTGGTATTCGCAGACCGCTCAATAAGACGCCCGGTCGGAATTGTTGTTGATTTACAAATCATCATTGGAGGATGCAGCGTTCCTGCTGACTTTGTTGTCTTGGAATTAAACCAAGAACCAGGTGATCCAATCATCCTTTGGAGACCATTCTTAGCCACTGCTGGATCTATGATTGATGTGCGAGGAGGAAAGATCAAGCTCGAATTAGGAGACTTGACCCTTGATTTCGAAATCGACAAAACCCTGCAGAAACCAACTATTGATGGGTGTGTTTTTAGTGTGGATCAGTTGAGTGGAGTTTCTGAGGAGATGTTTGAAGAGCTAATCCTCAACGACGCCCTTAAGATAGCGTTAACGACGACTGAAAAGGAGGACACATACATGACTGAAGAAGCTCATGACTACGCAAAGATGTTTGATTCGACGAACACATATGATAAGCTTGTTGCCCACCTAGTGCTAGATGATGATAATATTGAAGCCAAGCCTCCTTCGATGCCACCTAAAGGAGCGGAAGAAGATTGGAGCGAATTGAAGGCACCAAAAGTTGAACTCAAGGAGCTGCCCGTTGGTTTGAAGTACGCTTTTCTTGGTCCAAATCAAACATACCCCGTCATCATCAATTCGAATTTGAACGAGATAGCCTTACTTCTTTGTGAATTGAGGAAACATCATGGAGCTTTGGGGTATTCCCTTGAAGACATTACATGTATCTCTCCGAATTTATGTATGCATAGAATCATTCTTGAAGATGGGAAGTCCCCCTCTATCGAACACCAGACTGAACCCAAATCTAAAGGATGTGGTGAAGAAAGAGATCATGAAACTTCTTGAAGCAGGTATAATATACGCTATTTTAGACAATGCTTGGGTAAGCCCAGTCCACGTTGTGCCCAAGAAAAGAGGGGTCACAGTGATAAATAACGAGAATGATGAGCTCATACCCATAAGGACCATCACTGGACATCGCATGTGTATCGACTATAGGAAGCTTAATTCTGCTACCCGCAAGGATCACTTTCCTTTGTCCTTCATCGATCAAATGCTCGAGCGCCTCGCTAATCACCCCTACTATTGTTTCCTAGATGAATATTCTGGATTTTTCCAAATCCCCATTCACCCGGACGATCAAGAGAAGACGACGTTCACATGCCCCTATGACACTTTTGCTTATAGGAGAATGCCGTTCGGATTTTGCGATTTTCATAGACTACATAAAAGATATAATGGAGGTATTCATGGATGATTTCTCAATTTATGGCTCTTCCTTTGGAGATTGCTTAGTTAACCTCAGCAAGGTTTTGCAACGATGTGAGGATAAGCACCTGGTTCTAAATTGGGAGAAGTGTCACTTTATGGTTAGAGATGGCATCGTTCTTGGCCATTGGATATCCGAGAAGTGGATCAAAGTTGATAAGGCAAAGATAGAGGTCATGGTAAATCTACAACCACCTACGAACGTGAAAGGAATAAGTAGCTTTCTTGGTCACGCCGATTTTTATAGGAGGTTTATCAAGGATTTGTCAAGCATCGCAATACCTCTGACTCGACTTTTAAGCAAGGAGGTAACCTTTGAATTCAATGAGGATTATCTAACAACATTTAACAAGATCAAGAGTGCACTAATTAGCGCCCCAATTGTGCAATCACCGGATTGGGAGCTTCCGTTTGAGATCATGTGTGATGCTAGCGATTATGCAGTAGGAGTTGTACTTGGACAGAGGAAGGACAAGAAATTGAACGTGATCTACTATGTTAGCAGGACTTTGGATTTAATACAATGCAACTACACCACAACAGAGAAGGAGCTGCTCGCCATCGTCTTTGCCTTTGAGAAATTTTGGTCTTACCTAGTTGGTTCTAAGGTAATTGTTCATAGTGATCATGCTGCCCTCAAGTACCTTCTGTCTAAAAAGGATGCCAAGTCGTGCCTCATAAGAAGGATACTCTTGCTCCAAGAGTTTGACTTGGAGATCAAAGACAAGAAACAGATAAAGAATGGCGTGGTGGATCATCCCGCATGAGAGTAGAAGAGCAGCTACCAATGAATGATCAGCTGCAAGAAGAGAATGTATATGCCATGAATGCAGTCCCTCGAAGAGACATGGCAGCCTCCGAACGTAGCTAACCGAAGGAGAAAACCTTTGGAACCCCTTGGTATAGGCACATCGCTAATTACCTTGCAGCAGACATTCCACCTCCGCAGTTCTTCGGTTACAGGAAGAAGAAGTTCCTCAAGGATATAAGGTACTACTTTTGGGATGAGCCCTACCTCTACAAGAAGTGCCAAGATGGTTTGTTTAGAAAGTGTGGGCCAGATCATGAGATTCAAGGAGTTCTACTAGGCTGCCACGGATCAGCCTATGCAGGGCACTTTCCCGCCTTTTAAACCGTAGCTAAGGTACTACATGCCAGATTCTGGTGGCCTACAATGTTCCAAGATGCCAAGGCCTTTATAGCCAGGTGTGATGCTTGCCAAAGAATGGGAAACATAGGTAGAAGAAACGAGATGCCACAGAATTTCATTCTAGAAATTGAAGTCTTTGACGTTTGGGGCATTGATTTCATGGGCCCTTTTCCTATGTCATTTGGAGACCACTACATTCTTGTGGCAGTAGATTATGTTTCCAAATGGGTAGAGGCAATATCAACCACGACAGCGATGGAGATGCAGTCATCAAGCTATTTAAATATACAATCTTCCCACGATTGGGAATCCCAAGAGTTGTGATAAGTGATGGAGGAACCCACTTTGTCAACAAAGCTTTCGATAGCTTATTGAAGAAGTATGGAGTCAAACATAAGGTAGCCAATGCCTATCACCCTCAAACAAACGGCCAGACTGAAGTTTCTAATAGAGAGATCAAAGCAATCCTCCAGAAGACGACAAAGACGACATGAAAGACGAAGAGTGATTGGTCAACAAAGTTAGAAGAAGCGGTATGGGCTTACATAACAGCTTTCAAAGCACCATTAGGGACGACCCCTTTCCATATAGTGTACGGCAAAGCATGCCACCTTCCAGTGGAGCTTGAATACAAGGCAGCTTGGGCGATTAAAAAGCTTAATTTTAACCTCAAGACAGCTGCAGAAAGGCGTTTGATTCAACTAAATGAATTGGAAGAGATTCGTCACCTAGCCTACGAGAATTCGAAGATCAACAAGGAAAAGACCAAGGCTTATCACGATAAGAAGATCATACCAAAGCCATTTGTTCCAGACGAGAAAGTCCTTCTTTTCAACTCTAAGCTGAAACTCTTCCCAGACAAACTCCGCTCACGATGGTCCGGCCCTTTCACTATAAAGGAGGTCAAACCATACGGAGGAGTGGTTCTTCATGATGGAAGAGAGGGTTGTTTTGAAGTGAATGGACAACGTCTCAAGCCGTACTTCAGAGACATAGTTACAGGCGAGAAGATTACCATCGCCTTGGACGAACCGCCCGACGCTTAAAAAGCAAGAGGAGTCAAGCTAATGGACTTTAAACAAGGGTTTTATGGGAGGCAAAACATATTTCTAACTTTTAGTATGCGTTAAACACTATTCAAATTCATATTTTCATCTTTCTAGCATCATTTAGGACTAACATTCTTCCTTATAATCTTGCAGGAGTAAAAAAAAAACATGATGGACCGAGCCCAGTACCGACCGCCGAAACCGACCAATGGACACGATCGGCACTGGGCAGGCAGAGGACGCATGAAGGAAGACCGCGATATCGATCGCCCGTACCAACCTATGGATGGGATCGGTACTAGGTAACACAAGACGACACAGACGTTCCCCCGTACCGAGCCGCGGTACCGATCGAGTAATACGATCGATACCTTGCCCGAGATAATCCATTTGCGAGACGCCAAGTACCGGATGCGCGTGCCGATTAGGTAATATGATCGGTACCGAGCGTCCGTATACCGATCCACCAGTCGGCCCGTACTGATCCCCACACTGAGCTACGCTCATGATCGGTACCGGGTACCGACCGTCTCTCGACCCATAACAAATGCACGTACCGATCGGGCTATGCGATCGGTACCGATGCATCCGTGTACCGACCAACTTCCCGGTACCAACAGTGCACACCGATCCACGTACCAGATCGGTACCGAAGACCCTTGCACTAGACCGTCTCGTGCACCCCACACCAACGCACACATACCTTACCAGACCCAGACCGCGCCCGATTGTCCTCACAACCGGTGCGCCATCAAGGTAAGGTCTTGTCCATTTTTTTTTCATATTTCATTTTATCATTTTTCCACAACTTTCTTCCCTTAATTTGATTTATTTACACCGGGGACGGTGTAAGTTAAGTCTGGGGGGATTGTTGCTTACTAACACGTTTGTTTTGCGTTTTATTTTGTTTTAAAAAGGATTTGTAAAAAAAAAGTTTTATTGAGTCAAAATAAGTTGGGAATGATGACACTTTTCTAGGAACTTGCGTTTTGATTTCAAAGACCAAGTGACCATTGTTGCGAGGAGAGTTCAAGGACAATCGATTCAGACACCTCATGATGGACTCCCCGCATAGAAATTGAACTTGCCAAGTTTTAATGGATATAATTTTGACTCTATATTTGGACTACTAACATAGGTTTTGACTGTCTCAAGTCAAGGATATCATATCAAGGAAACAAATCACGTTCATGACATCTTATTCCCTTTTTACTACACTCTTGTTGTCATGAATGGTCAGCTCATCTTTAGTTGGTTCCCCACCTTAAACCCTTTAACCTTCTTTCGGACCCCATGCCTTCTTTTTTTTGTTTCATATTTTCAGATATGTGTAAAAACGTCAGAGAGAATAGGGTCGACACAATTTTCCAATCACTAAAGATGCGACATTGAGTTAAAGAGAGGTGGAGTACACAGAGAAAAATTCAACGAGCTTGGTCGTTCCTTGGGTGTCTAAACAAGGTATCAATTTCGTGTCTATAACTCATTGTTCCAAAAGAGAATCGTTTTCTCCCTTTAAAAAAAAATCAAAGGGAAATGAAAACGATTGCTCAATTGAGTCATATGGCCTAAGAATATCCCAAGGAAGGACGTGATCAACAAGAAGAGGAGAGTAGAGGAGATTTCCAGTGATTCGCGGAGAAAACCCTAAGTTTGGGGGAAGAAGAGCAACAACAAAGTGATTGGGGAATTGTGGACATCAATAGGTCCATTCTCTCTTGCGATTTTGCATAATGTCTCGCACTCAGAGATTATGGTAACCCTAAACACTTTTAACCTCACCACTAAAATCAGCCTTCCTTTATACCTAGCCCGTATTCCTTGGATGATAGCCTTGAGGAGAGTCTTCAATAACTTGGTAGAGTAGAAAGAGTCAGTTGAGTAGAAGTTGCGATGCGTGCATGGAGGATATTTGGGACGGGCCTGCGAAGTTATGATGGGATATGAGGAGAGCGTTTGCGAACTAATCTTGTTTCATGTGGATTACAGGTTTAGATTTTGAGACAACGGATCCAAAGGATATGTGAGTTCGCGTGTTTTCAAACCTTTTTCTAGTCTTGACATTTTGTTTGCTTTAGGGCAAGCAAAGGCTAAGTCTGGGGGAGTTGATAGACCTCATATTTTACCACTTTTACCATCTATTTTCATATGATTTCTAAGCATTTTAGTAAGGTTTCACGCTTATAAAGGTAGTTTTCTCGTATTTGTAGTTTTAGAGTCTTTTACAGGGAAATCAATAAAAAATGAGCATAATGAGGTATAATCCAAGTTACAGCAACTCACGCGAGCCAAAGAACCCATTGGAGCCAAGGAATTCCCAAGTTTACACATTTCACCAAGATGGACAGATTACACACGCCAGAAGTTTAGCAATGAACGGAGAATCAAATGGATTTGGAATTGGATGAAACTTCATGTGCAAATATAACTTTGAGCATCTTTACAATGGAGTTGGATTTGCATCATTTGGAATTGTGTAGAGAGAGTTATACCCAAAATACTGAAGACATGTCAAACTCCCCAGGAAATGAAGCTGCCCGATGCCGACTCCCCATACCGACCCGGTAACCTGATCGTACTGGGACCATCATGACGCTTTGGGACGTGGCCAAACTTGCTCCCCATACCGACCCAATACCACGATCGGTGACACCGCTCCATACCGCACAGTTTATTGACGTTTTTGTCCATAGAACTTAACCCTAGAAGACCCTAGACCTATATATACATGCTTTTAGCCTTTGTAAGAGAGAGAGCCACGAACATCATCACAAAAACATCAATAATACTATTGTTTCACAGCAGCCACAAATTTCTAAGGTTATTCATAGAGTTTTTGGATTGAAGGAAGAAGACTCCACCTTTCATATCTTCGATATTGAAAAGAATTCTTAACCTTTCCTTCTTCTATTTGCTTCTATGATTTTGTCTACTCAATCATCACTTTGCTTGATTTCCGTGATGATGTATGAGTAGATCCGTTTGTTAGGTTGTAGGAAATCAAAGAGTCCATGAGTTGTTAACTTTTATCGAATGAATTAGGGAAAAACCATAAGCATTTGTACTTGTTCTTAATGCTGATTGCTTTTCTGATCAACTAGCATATGATCTTAGGTTGGTGTATCCACGAGAGTGTTCTTAATACCTCCGGATCTAGTATTTGATGAGCTAGGCGTGTTATAAATCATACCAATTAGTTAAGGAGTCTAGTGAACAATTGAACCTTAACTATACTGCGTGCTTTAACCTTTTAATAACCATGCGATAGCTGAGTCTATTAGGGTGTAGAGCATAGAGAATCTGAACCACGATAGTGGAGAGATTCTAATTTTATGGTTTGAGTTCTAGAACAAACCATAAGTGATAACTTTACACCCCTTTTAATTCCCTGAATTATTCGGTATAAGTGATAACTTGTGAATCTCTGCGATGAACCTATTGCCTAACGTTTGTTTAAACTGAATTATGACCATCTTTACTTAGCAATTTCGTTCATCAAATTCTATAAAAACCCTAAACCAATATTCTTAGTTTTAGCTTGATTCGATTCTTAGAAATTTGCAATACAACTCTAGGTCCTTGTGGATTCGATCCCATCTATACTCTGTGATTGTTGTGCACTTGCAGTTGTTTAATTGGGTAAAACTTTACACCCCCATCAGGGAGCTGGAGTAAGAGGACATAAAGGACCCTTGGTTGAGGGGGAGCCAGCTGCCGCGGCCAAAGCCAACCATGGGGAGGCAGAACAAGCTCTCCAGATCCTCCCCTCGCTGAAAGACGGCCAAAAAACGTCCCTTGTGCACAACCGGTCCCTCTTTGACATAATAGTCGTGGTAATCTTCCACTCGGGCACGCTCGCTTCAGAAGAAAGGAGACTTTGTTAAGCACAATACGAATTTATTGAAAATGAAAATCTGGGACAGTCACTTACCAGCTTTGCTAGCAAAGACCTGTGGAAGACGCTCTAAGGGCCCAAAAGAAGCTACAGAGGATGGAGAAACTTTGAAGAAGAAATACCCTAGGTGCCAGTTGGCATCCTTTCTGTCGTCGGGGATAGTAACGATATGACAAGCGAGGCGCATGCTCAAGTAGAATTTCCCGCGAGTAGTTCCGCACCTCCGCGCCAGATAGAAGTCAAGGAAGTATAAGGCTCCCATACTCATCAGCTCCTCGTGACTCCGGACGAAGGTACCAACCACGGAACGGAGGAATGTTGGAACCATTGATAAGTGCATAAATTGTCCTTTCTTACCATGCATTTTAGTAGTATTTTGAGACATTTAGCTTAGGGTTTATCCGTTTTCTTTCCTTTTAGTATAGATCGAGTTTAAAGTCCAAGTTCTTGTTTTGTTGCATTTGCATGCATATTTCTTGCATTTTAGGTACAAAAAGGAGTCTTGGATCAATGGTGGAACCAAAGGAAGAAGGAATCAAGCAAGTAGATGAAGAACAAGAAACAGGAGTTGCGGACAACTTCCAGCCCGGCTCAAATCGAGTAGCTGGTCGGGCCAGAAGTGGAACACAACTCGAGAAAGTCTCTGGTGGTGTCCGGCCCGACCACAACTCGGGCTGGTGGTCAGGCCAGAAGGTGCTCCTTGCGCCGATTTTCTAGTTTTACCCATCTTTGATCTGGTTTGACCTGTTTGACTCAGGTTGACCCGGGTACACTTTCCTTTTTCCTATAAATACTTGTATTTAGATTAAAACCCTAAGCTCTAAGCCTCCTTTGTTCTTAAGTATTGTTCATGAGTTTAATTCTTGAGTTTTGAATACTTTTGTTTGAGTTTTGAATATTTTATGAATCATTAAAGTTATCTTTGCATTTCTTAATCTTTCTTAATCATGTTTATTGCTTTAGCTTTCATGTCTTATTTCAATATGTGTGAGTAGTTATCATATGGATTATGGGTGAGTAGATTAGGGTGACTTGGATATTGGGTTGTGTTTCTTATGCTTTGATTTTGAAAGATCCTTCATTTGAATTGAATTTAATGCTAGGATTGACTTGATCACTCAATCTTTAGAACATGATATTTTCACGCCCGGAAGGTGTTTCTGAAAATGTCTAGAAGAAATTCAAATGAGCTTTTCTCATCTTAGCCAATGGAAGTTGATGTTTAAGGAGAATTGTGAGTATATGGACTTATAAGTATAGCTTTTAGATTCATTAATTGAAAAATGGAAGTTTATGTAATTAAGGAATTTAGAAAGAGATTAGTACCATGGAAGTGGATTAGTCTTAAATTAATGAACTTTGCTCTAGGATGGATTTTGATTAGAGCTTTGGAATACTCCCCAATAGCTAATGAACTTGAATCATTTTCTTAAACCCATGATCCATAGCTTTTTAATCTTGATCTCGAAATTTGCTTAGTGAAGTTTAGTATTGCTTTTAATCTAGTTACTCTAGTCTTGTTTCTCGTTTAGTTTTGCATTCCATCATTCCATCTTGTCATTTACTTATTGTCATTTCATTGTTGCATTTTGCTTCATAATTGTCATTAGGAATCATTAGAAAACCCCAAAATCATTGATAGATTTAGCTTACTAAGTTCTTTGCATTCTTTTTGCCTTTGTCATAATCCTTGTGGAAGAATGACCCTTGATTACACAATGACATATCACCATGCACTTGTGGATTAGTAATTGAGGAATTGAAACTCATAAGCATCGAATTTGGACATTCATTTGCATTGTTCACTTTTGTGTGCATCAAGGTTTTGGCGTCGTTGCCGCGGATTTGCATTAGGCATTAATATTTTAGATATTTGAAAGACTAAATCATTTTTATTATCTATCTATTTTGTATTTGTTTGTGCATTGTCCTTCTTTGATTGTGTAGGTACTAATCTACAACTATGGAGAGGATGATTAAGGATTATGATGAGCCGTCTACAAGGATCGAAAAGATGGGGGATTAGGGCACCGCCTAGTGATGGAGTTGAATGAGATATAAAGCCGAATTTGATCACTATGGTGTTGAACCACCGATTCTTGGGTTTACCGGAAGAAAATCCCATCGAGCATGTTGCCATCTTTAATAAATTGAGCTCAACCGTTAGTAGAAGTGGGGTATCCGAAGATGTAGTGAAGCTTACTCTATTTCCTTTCTCATTGGGTGATAAAGCTAGTGAATGGGAAAGAAGCATCAAGTCTTCTTTGGTAACCACGTGGGAAGAGTGTAAGAAGGCCTTTCTCTTGAAGTTTTTCTCGCCTCAAAAGACCGCTAGAATAAGGAATGATATTGCTAGATTTGAGCAAGGCGAAGAAGAGAGTTTGTATGATGCATGGGAGCGTATGAAAGGGTACACAAGAGCTTGTCCTCATCATGGTATACCTATTGATGCACTTTTTGGGATATTTCATAAGGGATTGATGGAGAAGCACTACACCTCGTTGAATGTTGCTAGTAATGGCGATTTCGCCAACTTATTAACCGAGCAAGGGGAAGAACTTATTGAGAACCTAGCTCGAAGTGAATGAAGGTATGGTAGATCTCATGAGTCACCTAGGAAAACCAAGAAGAGTGAAGAAGTTAAAAGGTTAGAAGAGAAGCTAGATAAGCTCATTCACATGAATGAAAAAGATGTGGGTGGCGTTAGTGGAACGAGAAGTTGGGAACAAGAAGGTTATGGCTGTTGGACATCAGGAATCAAACCACCCACAAGAGTATAGTTATTGTCCAAGATTCAAGTTCCTACCAAAAGGATTTCAAACCCCGCACCATCAACCTTTATCCACGCCAATCTCGCCACCATTAGACGATACCATAGCGTCTATGTTTGCTCGCATTCTAGATGGTCAAGATAATAGTGTTTCGAGAATGCAAAAAGAAGTAAAGGTCATTCAAGATAAATTTGAAGGGGTCAAAAATGAGCTTAGAGCTAAGATTAAGTTGTTGGCTTTCCAATATGAATTAGTACCAAGAGAGTATTGTCAAGCTACTTTGAGTAGTGGAACCAAAATACCACCTAGAGAACCACAAGTAGTTGAGAAGAAGAAGGATAATCTTGAAAAGGATGTTGTAGAAGAATCAAAAGAAGATTTGAGCAAGAAACCAATCTTGATTGAAGAAGAAACTCCAATACTAGAATCACCTAGGGATAATGGAAAGAAGAAGGTCACCTTTGAGTTGCCTCCTTATGAACAAAAATTGTTATTTCCCAAGCGTTTCAAAAAGCAAATTCTAGAGAAAGAGTTCAAAAGGTTCAAGGATGTTCTTAACAAGGTAGAAGTCACGATTCCTTTCACGGATTTGTTATTGAAATGTCCCATCTACAACAAACTCTCAAGGACATTATGACAAAGAAGAGAATATTGAGAGAGTCCATGCTTCTAATGAGTGAAGAATGTTCTGCTGTGATACAAAGCTATTTTCCAGTGTTTTGAAAACCGGACCGGACCGGGGGTCGGACCGGGTTCAACCGTGAACCGGCCAGCTACCGGAGTTGGGTTGACCCGGGTTTGAATTTTTTTTTTTTTTTTTTTTTGAAAATTTTCATTTTTTTATATTTTTCATATTTTTTTTATAATAAAAAATTTATAAAAACAAATACTTGTTTTAAATTTAGTTAATTTTTGTTATGATTTAATGTTTTTAAATTTTTTTTAAATATAAACTTAATTATTTGTCACTAATCTTTGTTTATGAATAATGTTTTTGTTATTCAAATGATTTTCTTCATGACTAATTTTTAGAAATATGTTTATTTAAATATATTACTACATATTTGGGTATTATAGTTATAAAAAACTATTTTTATTACTATTTTTAAAAAACTATTAAACCCGGTTCGACCCGGTCGAACCACATTGACCCATGACCCAAAAGCTTGTCCGGTTCGGTCGCCGGTCCGGTTTTAAAAACATTGCTATTTTCCCAACAAGTTACAAGATCTGGGAAGCTTTACATTGCCTTGTTCGTTGGGGCAGTTGTTCTTCAAGAGAGGTTTGGTGGATCTAGGATCAAGTGTGAGCTTGATGCCACTCTCCATTTCAAAGAAGCTTGGTTGGGCAGATTTGAAGAAGATGAGAATGACTTTGGTGTTAGCGGATATATTTTTGAGGTATCCCGTTGGAGTTCTCAAAGACTTGCATTTGAAGTTGGGAAAACACATAATTCCCACCGACTTTGTGGTGTTAGAAATGGATGTTGAGTCCAATGATCCAATAATTCTTGGTAGACCATTTCTAGCCATCGCAGGAGCTATAATAGATGTTAAACGAGGAAAGATCAAGTTGGAGTTGGGTGGAATAGAGCGCAACTTTGATATGGCCGAAGCTATGAAGAAACCCACCATAGAAGGGCAAACATTCCATGTGGAAACTTTTGATGAATTAGTTGAAGACTACGTACATGGATTTCATTAATGAAGAAGATCCCTTGGAAATAGCTCTTACCTTGGATAGTGATGAGCTTTAAAGAGCAAGTGAATAAGCTATTGAGAATGGAAAGTTGCTTGACTCTCAAAAGGGCAAGGAAAGCGCGTTTTTGCCTTTGGAATTGGAGGGCGACGAATTACACGATGAGCAAGAGGAGGCTAGCAATGGTAAGACTAGCATTGAAGGTGATTGGAACGAGTTAAACGCGCCACAAGTGGAGCTCAAACCACTACCAATTGGATTGAGGTACGCGTTTCTCGGCTCTAACTCTACTTATCTGGTTATCATAAATGATGATTTGAGTGGAAACGAAACCGAAATGCTTTTGAATGAGCTTAGAAAGTATATGAAAGCCATTGGTTATTCATTAGATGACATTAAAGGCATTTTACCATCTTTGTGCATGCATAAAATCTATTTTGAAGAAGAATCTAAATCATCAATTGAACATCAAAGAAGGTTGAATCGTAACTTGAAAGAAGTAGTTAAGAAAGAAGTTTTGAAATTTCTTAAGGTGGGGATCATCTATGCTATTTCGGATAGTCCATGGATATCTATGGTTCACGTTGTTCCTAAAAAAGTAGGCGTGACGGTTATTAGGAATGATAAAGTTGAATTGATACCAACTAGGGTAACTAGTGGACATAGAATGTGCATTGATTATCAAAAATTGAATTCGTATACTAGAAAAGATCATTTTCCTTTACCATCCATTGATCAAATGCTTGAGCGTTTAGCTAATCATTCTCATTATTGCTTTCTTGACGGATATTCGGGTTTTTTTAAATTCCCATACATTCCCAAGATCAAGAGAACACGACTTTCACGTGTCCTCATGGTACCTACGCATATCGTAGAATGCCATTTGGATTATGTAATGCACCGACAACTTTTCAATGGTGTATGATGTCAATCTTCTCGGATCTAATAGAGGATATAATGGAGGTCTTCGTGGACAATTTTTCCATCTATGGGAACTCTTTTGGTGGTTGTTTGTCTAATCTTTGCAAGGTAATCAAAAGATGTGAGGAGAATAACTTGGTTCTAAATTGGGAAAATGCCATTTCATGGTTAAAGACGGTATAGTTCTCGGTCCCAAGATATTGGAGAAGGGTATTGAGGTTGACAAAGCTAAGATAGAGGTTATGATGAGTCTTGAGCCACCATCAAAGGTTAAGGGTATAAGAAGCCTCCTAGGTCATGCGGGTTTCTATAGGCGGTTTATCAAGGATTTCTCAAAAGTTGCAAGACCATTGACAAGACTTTTGTGTAAGGATACTCCATTTAAGTTTGATGAGGAATGTCATGAATCATTTTTGAAGCTAAAACATGCCCTTGTGAGTGCACCAATAGTCCAAGCATCGGATTTGAGTTTACCATTCGAGATTATGTGTGATGCTAGCGACTAAACGGTTGGCGCGGTTTAGGCCAAAAGAAAGATAAGAAGCTCCATGTTATTCACTATGCAAGTAAAACACTTGATAACGCTCAAGTCAAGTATGCAACAACGGAAAAAGAACTTTTAGCTATCGTCTTTGCCTTTGAGAAATTTCGATCATACCTAGTTGGATCGAAAGATACAGTGCACACAGATCATGCGGCTCTACGGTATCTCTTGGCCAAGAAAGACGCTAAGCCGAGATTGTTGAGATGGATTCTACTACTTCAAGAGTTTGATCTTGAGATCAAGGATAAGAGGGAATTGAAAATGGGGTTGCAGATCACTTGTCTAGAATGAGGATCGAAGATGGAGTCCCTCTAGATGACCAACTTCCCGAAGAGCATACAAACGCTATAAAGGCGCTTTACTTGGGAAATGAAGGTCTAGACGAGCTAATTGCGGCAACCACTATCAAAGAAAACAAGAAGAGCCTTGGTATGCGGATATTGTCAACTACTTGACACTAGGAGTCTCACCGCCAAGTCTTGAGCCGGGTAAAGAAACGGGTTCTTCAAACAACTCTAGTACTACTATTGGGATGAGCCATATCTATACCAACATGAAAAGATAAGTTGTTTAGAAGATGTGTAGCAGAAAAAGAAGCTCCGGGCATCATATTCCATTGTCATGGTTCGGATTATGGCGGATATTTTGCAACATTTAGAACGGTTTCAAAGATCCTACAAGTGGGTTTTTGGTGGCCAACGGTTTTCAAGGATGCTAATGAATACATATCTAGATGTGACCCTTGTCAAAAGGTCGGTATTTTGAGTAGAAGGCACGAGATACCACAAAGTGGGATTCTAGAAGTTGACATATTCGATGTATGAGGAATCGACTTCCTGGGACCTTTCCCTTCGTCGTATGGGAACAAATACATTTTGGTGGCGGTTGATTTTGTTTCTAAACGGTTCGAAGCCATAGCTAGTCCGACAAACGATGCAAGTGTTGTAGTCAACCTATTCAAGACGATCATATTTCCATGTTTTGGAGTTCCACGAGTTCTGAAAAGCGATGGTGGAACACATTTCCTCAAAAATGTTTTTGAAGGATTGCTAAAAAGTATGGAGTTAAGTATAAAGTGGCAACACCTTACCATCCACAAACTTTGGGTCAAGTGGAAGTTTCTAACCGTCAAATTAAAGCCATTCTCGAGAAACAGTTAGCAAAACTCGAAAGAATTGGGCAAACAAGCTAGATATTGCATTATGGGCTTATAGAACCGCTTACGAGACGCCTATTGGAACAACGCTTTTCAGTCTTCTATATGGGAAGTCTTGTCACCTATCATTTGAGTTAGAATACAAATCTCTATGGGCTACCAAGTTTCTTAACTTTGATATAAAGACGGCTGCCGAGAAGCGAATGATACAACTTGAGGAGTTATAAGAGATACGCCTTGATGCTTATGAGAATTCGAAGAATTACAAGGAGCGGACAAAGCTTTCCATGACAAGAGGATATTGGGACGCGATTTCAAGGTGGGAGATCAAGTTCTACGATTTAACTCACGTTTGAGATTGTTTCCCGGAAAGCTTAAATCGAGATGGTCGGGGCCTTTCACCATAAACGAAGTAAAACCCTATGGCGCGATTGTTTTAGATAATAAGTCTGGTGGAGAATTCACGGTTAATGGTCAACGATGTAAGCTCTATCACGTCGACGTCCCTATAGAGGAAGATGTTAAGATCCTTCTCTCGGAACCAAACAACGCCTAGAGAGCAAGAAACGTCAAGCTTAGCGACGTTAAACAAGCGCGCTTGGGAGGCATTCCCATGATATCCTTTGCATATATTCTATTCTATTTAGCTTTGCACTAGTTTTTAATGTTCTTTGGAATATGTTTTCAATATAGGAAGCTAGAGGAAGATTGGAGGGGTTTCACTATCATTTGAAACCATAGAAATGTGGAAAAAGCCAAGCAAGCATGAGTTGGCCCGACCAACAACTCGGGCTCAAGGTCGGGCTGAAGAGTGCGCAAGCAGCCATAACTCTCTGGTGTAGCCGAGCCCGACCAACAACTCGGGCCGGCGGTCGGGCGGGAAACGTCCTCTTTGATTCAAAATTCAAATTGGCTCCAACTTGCACATGGTTTCACTTCTCACTTTATTGGCACATGGTTTGGATTCTTACCACCTCTTTCTCTACCCCACTTGGTGTACTATTGAGTCACATGAGTTTTCTATCTCCATTCACCTCCATTCATCTATATAAACATGCATCATCTCACTCATTTCACTCCACACACTTCTCTCTTATCACTTAAGTAGCTATAGCATTTTCTCTTGTCTCCACTAAAATTTTAGCCTCATCTTTCTCTCCTCACTCCTCTACTTTCACTATGGTATGATTCTCTATCCCTTACTCTTTTCAAATTGTCTCTATGGTATGATCTTCCATGCTATTTCTCTTGAGTTATTTTGGTTTTAAATGAACTTTGTTCATGAACACCTTAATTTTTGCTATTACTCTTATAATTAAGCTTGTTTATCATGAGGTTTTTATTTTAATTATCTTAAATTTACATGTTTTAAGTTCATTATGATATCTTAGCCTTCCTTTATTCTCCTTATTGGCTTGCTTAATGATTGTTCTAAATTTAATTTACTTAATATGTGAATTGTTAGAGAATTAAGATCCTCCCATCTTTCCCTTTTATGATAAAGTTTGAAATTTAATTTGCTATTTAAGTTATTTACTACTAATCTTTCATGCTTGAGTTGCAATTTAAATTCCATATTTTCATTTTTTATTACCATTCTATTTCTAAGTGAGAAATTCTCTTTGGATACAAATCTATCCCTTACTTACTTGCTCTTTTGTTACTCTTTGAATGACTAGGGGTCACCACATGCGAATATGAGTAATAGGGAATACACAAGGCTCACCAAAAGGATCCCTACCGAATGGACACATGACGAGAGGGAAACTAACGAAAGGCTAAAGAATTGTGACATCCAAGCTACCATGTTTGCGGATAGAGAACTCCTTGGGAAAATGGGCATGCTTGAAACTTTTGATGAAACTATGGAGACCATAGGAATCAAGTCCTTCGCCACAATGGACGAGTATGCGTATAAGATTGCCACTTGCGAGTTTCTTGCAATGGTTCATGTGGAATATCAAAGCCAATACTGAAAGACCGTTACAGAGGGTCTCGTTCATTTCAAATTAGGATCTAAGGAGTATGGTCTCTTACTCTTCGATGTGTGCGACATTTCGGGTTTCATCATGGACACATTGTCAAGCTTTCAAAGTTAGATGACATTGATGACATTTGGGCGGTTATTGGCAAAAATGATGGATATGAGTCTAAAGCCGCCAAGAACACACTCATTCGAAACCCGGTGTTGAGATACATTCACAAAGTCTTGGGCCATACGTTCTTTGCGAGAAGGGAACCTAGCGTGGTTTCAATGGAGGAAATGTGCTTCCTCTTTCAAGCTATCAAGAAAAGGGTGCCTTCCCCTAAGCACCGACTACCATCACCTTTCGCCAACTCTCTTCAAAACAATATCAACTATGGCGCTATACTAATCAACTATTGCGCCAAGCTTAGGAAGACAAAGAGGCTTTACATTGGAGTTGGAGGAGTCCTAACCAAGATCTTTAAAAGGGTCAATCTCAAGCTACCTAAAGAAGATAGGATTGATTCAAAGAAGTATGTGGACATTGATCATCTCGTTCGATCTTCGATGATAGCCGTTAGTAAGGAGGGATATCCACCATACCACTACATATTCTTCAACAAGAATGGCGATAGGCGTTCTGTGCTACTACCACATCCCAATATGGCACCAAAAAACCACGAAAACATTGTCTTCAACATATCGGACTACGATTGCATAGTGGATCAATGGAACGATGGAACAAATTTTGACCAAGATGCGGAAGAAGAAGCGGTTTTTCACCCTTCCAACGACACACCATACCATAATGTGTGTTTTCCACCCTACCTCTACAAGCCAAAGACGAACCGCGATCGAGATATCGACGATGAGTTCAAGAAGCAAAGGTGGATAGGAACTTGGTGTGCAAAAAGGATTGGAAAGTTCAACCGTCGCTTCAAGAAGATCAAGGGCACCGATTACGAATCCTCCGAGGATGAACCAACCCCACCGGATGAGGAGCCAACAACCTTTGACATGGTTCGCCATAGCTTCAATGAAAACTCCCGTCGTGATCGTGGTGATGAGGGCGGTTCAAGCTCGAGCGTTGCGCGTCATAGCATCTCCTCCATCTTACCCAACCAAACCATTGTACTATCTCGTTTCAAGCTTTAATTTCGCTTTCGTTTGTTTAGCTTTCCTTTCTCGGCTTACTTATCACACCGAGACGGTATGATTTAAGTCTGAGGAAGAATGGCTAAAGTTGCTAATGAGAATTGTGTGTTTGTTTTGTTCTCTTGCCTTAGCATTTGAGCATTTTGCATTGCATACCTTTTTAGTCAAAAATTTCAAAATTTTTACTTGAATTTCGAAATTTTCATGAATCATTTAGTAGCATTGCATTTGAAAAATCCTTCAAATTTTTACAAAATTTCGAAAATTTCAAAAAGGTTTTCGAAATTCATCTAGTTGCATTTTATACATTTGTATGATCATTTAGGTTGCATTGATCATGTTTTGATTTGTTTTTGAGATTTGTGACTTAGCATTCAATATGATTCTTAGGATAATGCTAGATATTGCTAAGTGAATTATAGAAATATCTTCTTTGCATCTTGATATCTTCGCTCGAAACACGTGATTAGGTTGAAACATATTAGACTTGAAACCAATTCTGTCAATTTGAACCTAATATTGACTTTAATTTCTTGCTTAGAGACTTGATCTGTTTGCTCAAAGTAACTATATACACATTTGAACTTTCTTTTACCTTTTTTACCACTCTTTGCTAGTCCAAATGGCCTTTCCGATTCACGACATCTAATGTGCATGAGGATGGTTCTCCCTACTTGCTTAACCTTGACCCTTCTTTGAAACCTAAATGTAATTTCTTGAGTGAGGCATTTTTCTTGAAAATGCTTGCACAAGTAAAATCTTGAAAGATGAGAACGACAAAGAAATGCTTTCATTTAGAGCTAGTCTCGTTTTAAGACTAGTATTAGCTGAGGATTTGTTGTTCTTATGGGTTTGGTTTGGTGAGAGTTTGGTAAGCAAAAGAAAGAGTGTGTTGAGTTGAAATGAAAAGAAAGCCAAAGAAAGGAGAGAAGTTAAGCTACTCTAGGAAAAGGGTGTGTAATGCTAAAGTTTAAAGAAAGGCTCTACTATTCGATTGTGAATAGAGATCCCCTCTATAAGCTAGAACCCAAAAGGGCTAGAAGAAAAGTATGAAAAGAAACCTTAGAGGAAAGGATCTGAGTAAAGGAAAGAGTTTATAAAGTAAACAAACCCCTAGAGTAAGGTATGCATCAATTGTTCCATTTCTTCCTTGCTTTTACATGATGTTTTGCATTAACCTTTCTTGAGTGTGAGTCACCTAAAAATGTTTTATAACCGCCTTATCTTTCGCATTTTAACCTTCTTTTCCCTAGCCTTGAACATTGTTTGATAGTTGATAAGAAAGATCATGCATTAAACCCTTAATGAATGTTAAAGAATTGGTGGATAGAACGGTATGTGAATGCTTAATCACCTTGTCTAGAGGCAAAAGATTGGAGTAGCGATAGATTGCGAGAAGATTGATTGAGCTTATAGCGCTTAGCGATAGCTTTGTATTATCTTAGGTGATGGTGTTGAATGCTTAGTTTGAATCTCTTTGTTTTATTTTCTTGTTTTGAAACCTCTCCATCGGTTTGTTCTCTTTGTTTGCTCGAGGGCGAGCAAAAGGCAAGTCCGGGAGAGTTGATAAGTGCATAAATTGCCCTTTCTTAACATGAAGTTTAGTAGTATATTGAGACATTTAGCTTAGGTTTTATCCGTTTTCTTTCCTTTTTCGGTTTCTTTTAGTATAGATCGAGTTTAAAGTCCAAGTTCTTGTTTTGTTGCATTTTCATGCATATTTCTTGCATTTTAGGTACAAAAAAGAGTCTTGGATCAATGGTGGAACCTAAGGAAGAAGGAATCAAACAAGTAGATGAAGAACTAGAAACAGGAGCTGCGGACCACTTCCAGCCCTGCTCAAGTCGGGCAGCTGATCGGGCCAGAAGTGGAGCACAGCTCGAGAAAGTCTTTGGTGGTTTCCGGCCCGACCACAACTCGGGCTGGTGGTCGGGCTAGAAGGTGCACCCAGCGTCGATTTCCAGTTTTACCCATCTTTGACCCGGTTTGACCCGTTTGACTCGGGTTGACCCGGGTACACTTTCCCTTTTCCTATAAATCCTTGTATTTACATTAAAATCCTAAGCTCTAAGCCTCCTTTGTTCTTAAGTATTGTTCATGAGTTTAATTCTTGAGTTTTGAATCTTTTATGAATCATTAAAGTAATCTTTGCAACTCTGAATCTTTTTTAATCATGTTTATTGCTTTAGCTTTCATGTCCTGTTTCAGTATGTGTGAGTAGTTATCATATGGATTATGGGTTGAGTAAATTAGAGTGACTTGGATATTGGGTTGTGTTGCTTAATTATGCTTAGATCTTAAAAGATCCTTCATCTGAATTGAATTTAATGCTAGGATTGACTTGATCACTCAATCTTTAGAACATGGTATTTTCACGCCTGGAAGGTGTTTGTGAAAATGTTTAGAAGAAATTCAAATGAACTTTTATTATCTTAGCCAATGGAAGTTGATGTTTAATGAGAATTGTGAGTATATGGATTAGAAGTATAGCTTTTAGATTCATTAATTGCAAAATAGAAGTTTGTGTAATTAAGGAATTTAGAAAGAGATTAGTACCATGGAAGTGGATTAGTCTTAAATTAGTGATCTTTGCTCTAGGATGGATCTTGATTAGAGCTTTGCAATACTCCCCCATAGGTAATGAACTTGAATCAATTGTTTAAACCTATGATCCATAGCTTTTTAATCTTGATTTCGAAATTTGCTTAGTGAAGTTTAGTATTGATTTTAATCTAGTTGCTTTAGTCTTGTTTCTCGTTTAGTTTTGCATTCCATCATTCCATCTTGTCATTTACTTATTGTCATTTCATTGTTGCATTTTGCTTCATAATTGTCATTAGGAATCATTAGAAAACCCCAAAATCATTGATAGATTTAGCTTACTAAGTTCTTTGCATTCTTTTTGCCTTTGTCATAATCCTAGTGGAAGAATGACCCTTGATTACACAATGACATATCACCATGCACTTGTGGATTAGTAATTGAGGAATTGAAACTCATAAGCATCGAATTTGGACATTCATTTGCATTGTTCAATTTTGTGTGCATCAACCATCTGAGAAAAGGCCAGTCCTAGGCAAGAAAGGACCCATGTAACGAAGGAAGGGTGATATGCTCAAATATAACCATGAGCTACTCTCTCTCTCTCTCTCTCTCTCTCTCTCTCTCTCTCTCTCTCTCTCTCTCTCTCTCTCTCTCTCTCTCTCTCTCTCTCTCTCTCTCTCTCAAATTAAGAGGTCGTCGTAGTAGGGGTCGAATCACTGGGAATCTAATCTCACAATAGAGTTGTGACTTCGAATTAAGCTAAGAAAAATGATGTAATATGAATGTAAAAGCAAATTAGAAACAAATGATGATGTTTTTCTTGAAATCAACTAAACAAAAGTCAGGCTTTTCGGAAATTCTCAGGATGAATCTAAATTGCAGATTATGAACGTTAGGATTTTGATTAAGAACCGTTCTCGAACTTGAAACTCTAAGATAAAATCAACCAACTTCCGTTGCGAAAACTAACTATACTTAAACTCTAGAAAGCCAAATTCCTTTGCAAATTCAATCAATTTAAACAAACATTAAGTCCAGGTTTCAATGGTTCACAAAATTCCTAAACCAAATTCCTTTGCGAATAGCAGATTTTTCTCATCTAAGATCTAGTTCAGGATAACCAATTACACTTCCGTGTCAATTTATCAATCCTAGGATATCTAATTCAGGGTTGCGAATTCGAAATTAGAGTTAAATCAATCTAGATGAAGAACCAATAAGATTTTCTTAACAAGTATTGAATCTAACAATTCATCTTCAATCCATTCGAATAACCCTAAACCTAACAAGAAGACTACTCAGACATGGATGCAAAAGAAGACACGACTGAATAATATTGTATTAAAAAGAGAATAAGAGAGTGATACAGAGGGTTCGAAGAAATCTCAAAGGTATGAAGTAACTCGCTTTCGTAAAGCTCTAAAAAATCTCTCTCAACTTTGTTCAATAGAAAACAAGATAATCGATAAAAGAAAACTGATTATATAACTAAAAAACGTCATTAGGGTGTCTTTGATACTTCTGGAAATTTCCGGTGCCAAAAAGGAAAGTTGAAACGTGAAATCTCTTCTTTGGCATAAGTTGTGTCGATCGACACACATAGGTAATGTCGATCGACACCAATATCTGATGGCAATTTCAAATCCATCTTAGCGACGTCAGCTCCTTATTCCACAATGCTCCAAAATACTTCATAATCTCAATTAAGTTCCAGACGTACATAAACCTGCAAAGACTCGAAAAAGACTAAAAAAAGATTCGAAAAACGATGAAAATACTCGATAAAAGGAGATATCATGGTCGAAAACTGGCGAAAACCATGATATATGTACTGACCCAGACTTAGTTTTTTCTTGCCCTCAAGCAAACTAGAGACTAAGAATGAAGTCAAAGTTTGAAAATGTGTAAACTTGACTCTTAAACACGACGAGCATTAGCATTCTTCGATTCATTGACTCTTTCGCTGCATATAAACAAAGTATCTTTGGCGGTCACGAAATCTCAACCATCATAGGTTGGGCCTCGAATCTTAGCCCGCAAACCCATCAATTTCACATCCTCCTAATTTCACATCCTCCAAAGTGATGATGGAATTCTCTCTAATGACGTTAACCAAGTAAAAGGCTAGGTGTAAAAATGGCTTTTAGTGTTTACTGGAGTTAAGAGTGTTTAGGGTTACCGATGCTATTTGGTGGATGCAGACATTATGCAAAATCGCAAGAGAGGAAAAAGGTCCAATTGATACCCACAGTCTCTCATTCACTTGCGCACTCTCCTCCAAACGAAATCATGATCCATCCACTTCTTATAAACACTGCTTGCTTTTGAATTACAAGCTCCAACACTTCGCTCCATCCATTTGATTCCTTGGGATATTTCTCAGAACCAGAGACTATTTAAAAACTGATCATTCCCTTTCACTTCTGAATTTTCGTTTTTTTTTTTGGCTCGAAGAGGGGAATGATCTACATAAAGGTTCATGTCTCCAAAATTACCATGATAATGTGTAAATCCCAAGGAATGCTAATGCTCGTCGTGAATCTCCATATACTCCAACCAATGTCTCTTCCCGCGCAATCTTGTGAATGAGAAATTACGTCGGTCCTTTTTCTCTCCGATGTTTTTACACATGCCTGCACATAGGACAATGGGAAAAAAATGCGTGAGGTATGAATGAAAGGTTAAGGATAAGGGTTGAGTACCAACTAAAAATGAGCTGGCCATTCAGGATCAACAAAGAGTGGTGAATAGGATAAGAGGTCCTGAATGTTGAATCGATTACTATCGTGACATCATCAGAGAGAAAATAGTGAGATGGAGATCAAGTGTGGTAGTCTAGAGTTTGATCTACTTCGTTTTACAAACCACAATAAGAGGGGAACCTGTACTATCATTTGGCTTTGAATTTGCTCCTCCCAAAGGCTTTGTCGCAACAACTAAAAGTCGCGGAAACTAAGCGTTTGTTCCTAGGAAAGATCGTTGTTCCCTACAAATTTTTGACTCAATAAAACACATTTGGACTCTCAAAAACAAGAAACAAAGTTATCAACTACCTCCTCCAGAGTTGAACAACATTGTCCCCATTGTTTTTAAGCTAAAGTTGGTGAAAAAGAACAGAAAAATGACTCAAGATGTGTGAAAGGTAGAAACTTGGACCTGTGTATTGGATGCGTCGATCGATACACCTCCTTGGTTTCGCGCGACACAGTGTGTGGATGTGTTGATCGACACACTCCATCAGTGTCGATCGACACACTATGAAAATTGTAAAATTGTGGCTTTTGGGCTTATGTCAGGTGAGCATTCCAAGGTTAAACTGTAGATCACTCAAATGAAACACGATCAAATAGCACAACACACGATAAAATTTCATAAGGTTCACAAAGTCAAGAATCAAACATAAACAAAAGACAAATTGACTCAATAAAGACACAAAACTAGATACTTACCAGTGGGTTGCCTCCCACCAAGCGCTTGTTTTCAGTCATTACATTGACTGTGTCAGAGCTGTTTTAGACTGGAGGTGGATCTCTAAAGTGCACTCCCCCAGACTTGCAAGGAACAATACCAGGGAAAAACTTCATAGTATTATTCACTATCCCTTGGATAACAACCTCTTCTTTCTCCCTCAACCCTAAAGGAATGACAATTTTGAACTTGAAGAATGGTTTTGAAGTCCTTTGGCGCTTCACTTTGGGGGTCTTTTTGCACTTGGAACTCGCTGGAATGTTGACATCATGGTGTGCAGTTGGAGGAGCTAACTTGAGGACGTTTTGAACCTTCTTTGTCTCATCTCCATGGTCTAAACCCAACGTCTCTCCAACATTGGCACTCATACAAGAAATATGTGTGACAAGAACTGCAGGATATAAGACATTCTTGGTTATCTTTGAGAAGGAGATTCGCTTATTAGGAAAATCGACAATCGCATCCACTGTTGCAAGGAATTGTGCACCACGAACCAATGGTTTATAGCTGTCCTTCTTCATGTCCATGATGACGTAAAAGTCTGTAGGAACAAGAAAATCTCCTATTTGAAGCAACACGTCATGAATGAAACCTTTTGAAGTTGCAGAAGACGATTCTATAAGCTCGATATATGCCTTCGAAGGTTGTAAATCCAAAATTCATAACTTCCTTGCAACAGCCTCAGACATGACATTCACATTAGCTCCTGTGTCACAAAGAGAATCATTTAATTCCACACCTTTGATTGAGCACAGAAAAACAAAAATTACTGGATTCAATAACTTAGGCAACTTCCTCAATGATGTTAGAGCAGCCATTCCCTTCTCCTTAGGTGCTTTGTCACTGTCATTGTCAATGAGTGGAGGACACAAACTCTTAGGAGGCCTTGGATACGGAATCTTGGGTTTGTAGACTCTTTCATCCCTGTCATCCAAAATCTTCAGCTCCTTCAACGTCTAGGTTGTGTGTCGATCGACACCCTCCTTGTGTCGATCGGCACCAATATCTGACGACAATTTTGAGCCGATTTAAACATGCATCGATCGATGCACCGAGGTGACGTCGGTCGACATAAGTCGCTGAATCGAGCTCCCATCCAAATTTTTACCATGCGTCGATCGATGCACTCCAGTGGCGTCGCCCGACGCATTGTCTGGAACGAAAATCTCAGCATCTTCGACGTCTTTTAGCTCCTCAATCTGCTCCGAAGTAAGACCTTTTTCACTCCTAAACGTTATTGCATTGGAGAAGTGCCTTGGGTTCATGTTTGTCTTTGCTGGAAGACAACCTTCTTGTCTCTTCATATTCTCAGCAGTTTGAGCAACCTGAGCGTCGAGCTTCTTCATATGGATGTTGATAGCCTCAATCTTCCCAATGAAGTCGGTATACAAGCTGTCGATCTTTCCATTGAAATCAACTGTCATCTTCTGTTGTCTCTCTAGAATCTGCTCGAGCATAGCTTTCGTATCATCATCTGAAGATCTAGCAGGAGGCGTCTGATAAGAAGAAGAACCATAAGTTCTTGAGTAGTTGCTGCCTCCCTGATTATTTCCATTGTATCCCCCAAATCTCTGACTCTGAAAACCAGTTCCATTGATGTAATTAACATCCTTTTGATCGTCCTCTGGAAAAAAGGTGTGCACTTCTTGAGCAAAGTGAACTGCTTTCTTCCCCACTAGAATGTTATGCACATAATCTAGTTTGGCTTTCACTTCAGCTATCTCAACACCATCGGCAACCCCTCCAGCTCTTCGTCACACCGAATCCGGCCCATCTAAAGCCCATTCCAAAACAAGGCTAATTCAGAGTTTGGAGCGTCAACACAGTGACTTAAAGCCCAGAGGAAGACTGAACCCATTTGCGGCCCATTAAGGGAGTAAGTTGAGCTAGGAATGGGTTGAGACCCACGAACGAGAAGATAAACCCAAAAAGGAGCTGAAGCTGGAGCTAAGAACGAGTCAACCGGAGATCGTGGACTCGTTTCAGCTCCGAGATTTCCGGGAGATCACAACTAAATGGCCTGAGATACGAGGCAACAACCTGAGCTTCCGGAGCTGACAAACGAAGGTGACGAACGAAGCTGAATGAGCTATAAATACAAGGAGAAGATGCAAATTTTGACCTATCCTTGGACACGCACACTCGACTAAAGTACTAGCTAGCTGCCGCTCACTACTCACTTTTATTCCCATTGGATTCTTCGTTCGTTGATAAATAAAATATCATTTTCGTCTCATTCGTCGGTACATTTGATTAGACCTAGACATTTCTTAGAACCATAGTTTCTTCCCCGCATTTTCTAATAAATACTTAGTGCGGAATTCACTTTCCACAATATCCAATAAAAACTATAATTATATATATATATATACACATACATATATATATTTGTTACTATTTGTTATCATACCTATTCCATCATACATCGCAGTGTCACTCTAAGAATCTAATGTAGCCCAATATATAATACAAGTATCCATTTTTTTCCAGCGTTTGACACTTCAACTAGGGCAATACCCGCGCATACGCGTAGTTTTCTTTCATACGTTTTTTGTTTTGAAATTTATGTTTTAAATTTATGCAGTGAAAATATATCCAATGAGTTAAAAGATTGGAATTTGAGTATTTGATATTGAACCAAACAACATCAAGGATATATAAAATAAGAGTTTCAATTTTGAAGAAGAACTGGAGTTTAAGAGAAAGTTCATTGGAAGTATATGGCTAACAAAACACAAAGTTCTGTTACGATTTTAGTTTCTATCCTAATGTTAACAAACATTACAAACGTAAATATAATAACGTTGTTACTTGTTAGACCAAGCCAATTCCTTAGATCAACTCATTTGTCATATGAAAGTCTCAATCTCTTGAAGACCTATGAATACTATTCTCATAGGAGTTGCAATTATACTACTCTCCACAATCACATCTGCATATATTAGATTTGATCTTTAATAGAGGTTGGACCAGAATCCTAATTTATGTTGAATTAAAGATAACATGGCTAATTAAAGCAGAATTGCTTGATTAGAGTAGATAAACATACCTCTTACACTTTTAGCCTTCCTCTCCTCTTCCGAGTGTGATTTTTAAATCTTATCCTTCACCTCCGAAACCAAAGTTTGCTCTCTTTCCTCGTGACATTTCCAAAAAAAACTTAAGAATACATAAGAAGAATAAGGAAATTTAATATAATTTGTGTGTTAATTGAGGATAAAAACCAACATGTAACTGAAAAATTATCTTCCACCTTAAAATGAGAAGCTGGACAAAGTTTCATGAGAAGGGACCAAAACCCAGCCCTGAAGTTCGGTGGGTTACGAGCGCAAATTTTTTTTGGCCCATTAAGTGTAATGTTGCAAACAAATAAGAATAATTTATAGTGTAGCAGGTGAGACTCGAACTAAAGATCTTAAACTACCTTACATATCATTCTAACTGGGCTACTAAAGATTCTCAGTAATATTTGGCTCCTACTTCTTATAACTTAAGGCCCCAAGCTGGTGCTTCCTCAGCTTCCTTCCAGGACCGGCTCTGGAAAGGACGTGTAGTGTGTAAACGCTATGAACTGATTATTGAGTATAATTTGTTATATAAATAGTAAAATGAAGTTAACCACATTTTCAATAAGTTTCTCGTGACTTGCTTTCATACCTCTTCTTTTGGACCATCTTTTTTTGCGCAATAGTATAGTTTAACAAATATGAAATATTTTGATTAAGAACGGTTTAAGATAGTACGGCTATTCTAGAGAAACATATACTATTGTACAAAGTATTATGGATATTCCAAAAATACGGTTGAACACATAAAACTGAACAACGGAAAGCCTTCAAAGATTTTAGCATCTCATTGACAAATGGCATAATTAAGTAAACCAAAGTACACATTGACACCAACCAAAAATCACCAAAGTATGCAGAGATGTAAGTGGGAGTGGCTATAGCGTAGTAAAGGAGGTAATGAACTGTTGATTCCTTGTGAGAATATTTCAGTTATCGTCTCCCTTGTCTTTGTTTTAATAGATTTCACCCGTTTGTGTTTCCTTCATATGCACTTAGATATTGTCTAAGATAAAAGAGGCTACTCAAAGAAGGGCTCCTGCAGAAGTAATAACAATCAAAGGAACCCCTTGGGTCTGTTTGTATATAAAACCTCGGTTTGTAGACAAAACTCGTCTTGCCGTACTAAATATTCCACATCAGAATCGTTTCTAAATGTTTAAGAGTGAATGAGTCCCAAATGCCTCTTTCTGGCGCGCCTTCATGATATAAAAACAAATCAAGTTAGCTATTAGATACCAACAACAGATAAATATGAGTTGGATTTGACAAGGTTATATCCATATCTAGAGTCATTCGTACAAGACAACACTCTACTCATCCTCTGTGAATTTCTCATAGATGCATTTCCTGCAAAGTGCATAGGAACATAATTTTAAATAGAGGTTAATTCATTCCAGTAGGCCGTAGATATCAACTATTAAAATAATTACAAACATGATTTGTATCAAATGTGACCAAGCTCATAATTTGTAAATGGAACTCAAAAGAGCTTCATGAGCATTTGTCTCGCATTGATGTCATTTACCATTTAAGGATCCAACAGACACCTCAAATGTGTAAATTGGCTATTCTTCTCAACTCAAAAAGTTGAGTTGATTGATTTATTTATTGACATAATATGGGAAAAAGGTAACGATTAGTAAACAATCCACACATATATGCTTAGGTATTTTCTTTCTATACCTTGAAAACAGTTGATTGATTTCACATTGAGAGAATGAAAAAAATTTCTTACAATCTACAAAAATATAGTTAAGGATAATTTACAACAAGATTGACCAATGATCCAAAATATCTCAACTGAGCTCATGTAAGCCCTTTACCATATGCATTCAAGAGAAACTATAACTGAATCGAACTAACAATAAGCAGCTAAAGAGGTTTGAGATAGAATGTATGAATTGAACTATAACCATGAAAATTCCAGAAGGTAGAGGAAACAAATAGAAAGGTAGAGGAAAGAGGCACTGACACGTATGAAGGTATTTGGAAATAGTGGTGGGGTGAATCAACTCAAAGCAACTTGACCGCAAGTGAATCAAACGACATTTCAAGAAGGATATAAATGCATGGACAATACCGATTGTCGTATGATGCATCTTTGAAGTTTTGGTTGTCTCCAGAAGATAGTAATTCACATCTATTAACTTATTCAGCTTAAAAGTAACCACCTAACAAAACAGAACAATAACATGATAGGCCCATTCCCATGAGGTGTTATATAAGGAGGAAGAGGAAGGAGGATTAGGCGGGAAGAGGAAGCAAGTAAGAAGTTGTTGGAGTTAGTTGGAGTTGTTGATTTGTTCTTAGTCAGACTTTGACTTTGTAAGGAGAGACTCTGATATAAAGAGAGGATCTCCATTAGAATTCTGATTCATTCATTTTCTGAGTTAGAGTTCTTCTCTCTCGTTTTGTAATCTGGGACTTGAATTCAATAAAGAAGATTGTTTTTACAAATATAAGTGTACAAAAAGCTAATCAATTGATGCGGTGAAGCAGTCTTAAATAAGATTGTTTTGAAAATATTCCGTTTCGGAATTGGTATGAGTTTAAGCTACTCATGGCTCTACTCCTTCAGAAAGATTATTTGGGTTGAAGCAAATGGGATCAGTGGAAGATTATGTGTCAGATTTTGAGGCTTTGTCTGCTCAGGTGTTTACAGTTGATGATGAGGATCTTGAATTTATCTTCAAGAATGGTTTAAAGCCGGAAATAAGATAATTGGTTAAGTTGTTGAAGCCGCAGGGTATAACAGAGTAGTAGTCACAGCTCTGGAAATGGAGGAGAATATCCTTTCTAGGATGGTAGGAGGAGCATATTTGCAGGAAAGAGAAGGCACATTTCATAGAAGTGTGTTAGGTATGTTTCTCTATGCTCACTTAGTCTCTAGCCAAACAAGAGAAAGGCCTAAAGAGGTCAATTTGTGGCTCAACCCAATGATTGTTAGCTCTCTTGAATCACTAACTTCTAGAAGATATATGAAGAAGACACGTCAAAGAAGAATAATGGTCAAAGATGACGACACTCTACCTGCACATGGGAAGGTTGTTATCTGCACATGGGAGCTTTGCTATTTAGGATCGTTGTTGGTCCATTTTGTCATTCATCAAGTTGTTTGATCATTTTGTTGTGTGAGAGAGGTTCTTGAGAGAACTCTCTTGTAACTTTGTATTTCTTGGGTCTTTATGAATGAAGGGTATTGTTCTTAGAGATTTGACAAGAACTACATAGTTTTGGATACTAAAACCTATCAAATTGGTAGCAGAGCCTCTTTTCGATTCCTAAATCATGTGTTCCAAATCTAGAATTCCAATGGAGCCTCCGGTTTTTCACGGCAAGCATGTGGAGAGTTGGATCTTAGGCGTTGAGCAATACTTCAAGCTTGGGGATTTTTCTCAAACCCAGAAGTTGCATATAGTCTTTGGCTGCTTAGAAGATGATGCGTTGATGTGGTATCGCTGGGAACGACTTCTCAACCCATTCATCAACTGGGAACAGATGAAACTCCGAGTGCGTACAGAATTTGGGACCAACGAAGAGAAGATGGTTCCTCCATACTCGAATCAGATAGTGAGTCATGACGGAGATTCTCTGAAGAATCACGATCCATTTGTGGAGCAGAACAAATAGGAGACTCGACCGGAGGAGAAGACCGAGAGAAACCAGATTCCTTTGCTTGTATCAGATCCCGTAATAGCTGTAGTGGTTTGTGAGAAAGTAGCAGCTGAAGAAGATGAGATTGACTCTTGTGAAAATCAGGGAAATCTGTTCCAAGAAGAGGATTTAGGTGAGCAAGAATCAGAAGAATATAAGAAGAAGCAGATAATAAGTGGTGAATCTGAAGCAAAGAAACAGCAAGAGGAAGAAGCACTGACCAAATCGATTCATGAGTGGGAGTCGGAAGGCAAGGCTGAGACTTTGTCTTGCCCTCAACACCCATGGAAACCACCAGAGGAGAGTAGTGAGCCAATGAAGAGGAGAGCAAAGATCCCTGTCCTGAAGGGTGAGAAGGCAGCCAATTGGGTGTTGAGGAGGGAGCGATGCTCCGAGTTGAGTTACTGTTCAACGGAGACACCGATGAAGCGGATGCGATGAAGAGCGATGGGCGAGATTTCTTCTCTTTAGCCACAAACGCAGCGGTGTTAACAACGAAGGGATGGGAGATGGCCATCATGATCGGATCAAAGGTGAAGTTTCGTGAAGGTATGAAGAAGATCCAGCCGAGAAATCTCAAGAGTATGTTGAGTGTGGCTAACGTGGTGGTGGATTGGAATGGAACGACAGAGACGACATCAGAAATCTGTTTTGGTGTGATGAACAAATCCAATCCGACGGTTCAACAATGGTCCACGAGTCATCACTCACAACCAGGTCTAGTTGGTAGTTCAAAGCCCAATAACAACAGGCCCAAAACCACTTGTGGTAATGAGAAACAAAACGCATCGTACTCAGAATTTCAGAATGCCAACTCATGTTATCGCCTGAAACCACCGATCCGGAGATTCAGTGCCGCTGAAATCGCGGAGTGGAAAGCCGAGGTCCATGGCTTCAAAAGCGTGGAGAAATTCTACGATCGCCACCGCTGTCCGGGGAAAGAGCTTTGGTTATTTGTGGTACAGGAGGAGGGAAGTGAGCATGAGTGGGACGGCGAATCAGAGAAGCGGGTCAACGATTATATCCGAGAGATATCAGCAAGGGCGAAGCTGTCTCTTAACTTCTGGTTGGGGATTTCATCACGGAGAACCATCAAGCTTATGGGGACGAATCAAGCAGAGTCATTGGTGGTGAGTATCGATAACAACACGACGCACAATTCTATATCTAAAGACGTGAAGCTTGAGTACTCTGGTACATGCTTTCTATCATTAGAATGGGGCAATGTCGAAATTATCTTGTACATTCTACGGCTTAAAACGTTTGGGGAGATGAATGGTATTTCATGGCCACAGTCCTTACAGTTGAAAGGCATGATACATGAGACAGAGGTTATGGTAACGATAGGCAGCGTTGTTTCTCATAAAATCATGTCTACAGAGGTGGTTCAACGGTTGGGTGAATTGGGTCTGATAGCGGAGGCTATGTCGGTATATCGCTTGATAGTTCGGACGGGATTGACAATAAACGTAGTAGGGATTTGCAGAAATGTTGAGTTGGACGAAGAATTGGTGGTGAGAACCGATATCGAGTTACAAGGAATCTATATGGTGACTAGTTATCTATTGTGCAATGCCGTTGCCATCTTAGTCACGCAGTGGATAGAAACACTTGGTGAGATGAAGATGTTTGGACTCTGCTTCAGACAGGATGAGAAATGTCAAGCTCTGTCATCGAAGCTCTTCATCAAATGGAAATGTCAAGCACTGCTTTGCAACCTTGAGGACAAGGTTATTTTCAAACAATGGGGTAATGATACATATGAAGCTAAGAAGGTTATAGTGCTTCCTAAGTATCCAGAGGAAGAAGCTTCATTAATGATGGTAGAAGTTGTATACTTCAGTGGAATATGTGCCTGGTTGCTTGGTAAAGATATATCCATCGTTGCCACAAAAACTAAAGAACGCAGGGGTATTAGCGAATTGCAAGTATTGATGCTAGGGACTAGGAAACAGTCTCACGTCATGAAAGCATCAGATGGGAGTTATGGACATACCTTTGTGATGAGCCTCCTTGTCTCCTATGTAATCACTTGGGCTGTTTGGGATGATGATCCTGATGCAGAGAGACAATCTTGGGAATGTCTGGTTATAGTGTTGAAGTTCTCATGCTCAAGAGAAGACACGCCCACACAGACATTCTACTTGCTTGGTTTGGTATTCTCTTGGAGTGAGAAAAACAAGCAAGAACAAACTGCAGTGGTACTGGATTTTGTAACAGTTGCAGGACAAGTCGGAGAAAGATGTCCCAAGATAAAAGCCATCCCAAGGAAGATGGAAATGTTCACAAAATTATGTTCCCTCATGATGCTTAGTTCTAAAAACAAGAGGAGTTGCTGCAAACAAAAGCTTGGAGACAATGCTACTCTTGAGGGGTATCTTGCTGTGTGTATAGCGTGGATTGTTGTCAGCAATGTGGGATCCCAGGTTGGGAACAAGTCTGTTATGCATGTTAGAGCATCATCTTATAATGAAGCCATGATAGTGAGTGTGGGAGTTTACCACAATATGAAGTCTGCGTCTAAGAAAAAGCATGGCCAGGGTGAATTGTTGATCAAGTGGAGGCATCTACCTGACCATGACCATCTCGAGAACGAAAGAGTGTCCTCAACAATCAGTTTTATACCTTCGACCTTGAGGACAAGGTCGATTTTAAAGGGGCCGGTATTGTTAGGTATGTTTCTCTATGCTCACTTAGTCTCTAGCCAAACAAGAGAAAGGCCTAAAGAGGTCAATTTGTGGCCCAACCCAATGATTGTTAGCTCTCTTGAATCACTAACTTCTAGAAGATATATGAAGAAGACACGTCAAAGAGGAATAATGGTCAAAGATGACGACACTCTACCTGCACATGGGAAGGTTGTTATCTGCACATGGGAGCTTTGCTATTTAGGATCGTTGTTGGTCCATTTTGTCATTCATCAAGTTGTTTGATCATTTTGTTGTGTGAGAGAGGTTCTTGAGAGAACTCTCTTGTAACTTTGTATTTCTTGGGTCTTTATGAATGAAGGGTATTGTTCTTAGAGATTTGACAAGAACTACATAGTTTTGGATACTAAAACCTATCAAAGTGGTGGTTCCTATAGAGCAGATAAGTCGTGGAGAAATAATCAGAATGTATCCACAAATAATCAGAGACACCAAAGTAACAAGCCAAATCACATACCCTTGCTTAGGTTGTCTCCAGCGGAATATGAAGACAAGAAACGTAAAGGATTGTGTTTCAAATGTGATGAGAAATACTTTGTAGGTGATAAATGTGCAAACAAGGAGTTGCGTGTGATGTTGGTGGTAAATGGATGTGAGATAGAATTGAATGAAGATGGCGTAGAATCTATAGTAGATGAAGAAGAGTTGGGGGAACAACAAGAGTTGATGGCTTTATCGTTGAATTCATTGTTGGGAATTCATAATCCTACTACAACTAAAGTGAAAGATCTCACTGACAAGACATAAATTATTATCATGTTTGATAGTGAGGCAACTCATAATTTCATGTCTCCTGGTGTGATAAAACGAGCCAAGCTTAGGCCAAAGAAGGGCAGTAGCTATGAAGTGTTGTTGGGAACTGGTATATCTGTCAAGAGTTTGGGTGTTTGCAAGGATGTGCAGTTTCAGATAAATGATTTCATAAGTTTAGAGTTGGGAAATGTGGATATTATCCTGGGCATTCAGTGGCTGAGAATGTTGGGTAAATACTTGGTGGATTGGGACACTCATGAACTGTCCTTTACCTATCAAGGAAGACAAGTCACTATCCAGGGAGATCCATCTATTCGTGCTCAAAAGATGTCATTTAAATCATTGTCTCCTACTGAATTAAACATAAGAGATAAGAGGGGTATGTTGAAGCAAGAAGGGAAAGGAAAACAGTTAGAAGTGATTACGGCTAAGATTGAAGCATTGCTAGAAGAGTTTGTAGAGGTTTTTGCAGAACCAATAGGTTTACCCCATGTCCGAGGCAGAGAACATGCCATTCATCTAGTGGGAGGTGCGGGGCCAGTGAGTGTTAGACCTTATAGATATCCTCATTGTCACAAAGAGAAAATGGAAAGACAAGTTAAATCCATGTTGGATGCAGGAGTGATTCGACCTAGTCACAATCCATTCTCTAGTCATGTTTTACTTGTGAAGAAAAAAGATAACTCTTGGCGTTTTTGTGTGGATAAATTCGCCAAGGAAAGATGTTTTACATGTTTGTGTGGATAAACATGTTTTACATGTTTTAATTGCAAGTAGGAGGTGTTATATAAGGAGGAAGAGGAAGGAGGATTAGCCGGGAAGAGGAAGCGAGTAAGTTGTTGGAGTTAGTTGGAGTTGGATCATCTTCTGAAATGCCCTTACAAGATTTGTTTTAATCTGAAATGCCCTCCATCTAATTTCTATTTAATAAATGTTTTCTTATAAAACGAAAATGGTAAGTAAAAGACTAAAAAAAGATCAAAGTTGAAATATTTACGTACCCAACCACAAGAATCCGATCCAACCACGATCCGACGTAAATGTAAAAACAAAAACGTCATCGTTTGTGATTTAGATCTGCACCACTTCAAATCCCTAAAATTTTCGTTTTCTCTTCTTTCTTCCTTTCCTCTCTCTCAATTAATCTTCAACTGCTCGATTCTCCACCACTCGGAACAACCGTTCTTGAGAAATCCGATTTCGTGAGAAATCATCTGTTATCTTCGATTGCGTGTTGCTCAGCGGCAAAGAGTGCAAGGATGCGTACGAAGAGAAGAAATGTAAAGAAAGGATCCAGTTCAAAAACAACAAAGGATTGTAAAATCCCAGAGGATAGGGAAATCCCAGAGAAGAGGGATTTAACACCACCGAGAGAAGTTCCAATTGATGAGGAACCGCGTTCAAAGGAAGACGACGTGGGTCCGAAATCGGATTCTCAGAAATCGGATTCTCAGAAATCGGACAAAGAAGAAAATTCGGATGCAAATTCAACAACGGTATGTAATTCTGAAATATTTGATTCTTCTGAAATATGAAAATCGAAAAGGAAATTAGGGTTTATAAATGAGATTTGTGATTAGATGTGTTTTTATGATTGCAGGATTCAGACGACGAACCTGAAGCATTGATACCTCTCGAGATGTATTTCCCTTACAGCGAGTATAATAAGGCAATAAAGATATCTTCAAGGTGTTATATCAAGGAGGCAGTGGCAGCAATAGATGGTCTATTGCCACATGAAAAGAGATGGTTCTTAGAGCATCCGCAGTTCAAGCACTTCTTCCACATGGCTACGCCTCGAACCCATAAGGTTATGGGTATGTGGATGTTGTTTCTCCGTACGGTGTGTACATCTAAGTTACGTGAAGCTTGGTTTGTCGTCAATGGTGTGCCTATCTGATATTCTATCTGAGAACACGGTCTAATATCTGGATTGTACTGTCACAATTTTCCAATAAACTGGGAACGAATGGGTGGTTTAGACTTTGTTTCTCGAAATTTCAAGCATGGAACAACAATAACATATGAACTTGTGAAGCATAAGTTCATGTCAATGGCACCGTGTCCCGATAGGTTGCGTATGGCTATCTTGTACTTCCTATCAAGTGTGATAATTGGTTAATTGGAAGGGGAAAGAGAGGAAGATGAGTAACTGGAAAAGGAGCACCCGCTGTACACCCGTTCTTTCTTAGAGCGGCTAATGATCTTCAATTGTGTCAAACATTTCCTTGGGGATGATTATCATTTTATGACAATCTAGAAGAAATGAAGCATTTGTTTGATAATTTCAAAGGAGTTGTGGATGAGGATGGTTGGTGTTTTCCAAGTTTCAATATTCCTTTGCAGGTAAATCATACTCCTTTTGTAATCATATTCATATTATTTTCCTTTTGTAAATTTAAGTTTTAATTATTGATTGTCCTTATGTGTTATGTATGCATTATGTATGCATGTAGCTTCTTGCTTTTGAGGCAATTCCAGAATTGAAGAAGAAATTCAGAGATGATCTTATTGAAGCACCAAGTGGTTGTCCTAGAATGTGCAAGTCCGCATACAAAAAAAGTGGTTCCACAGGATTTCCACTTTCTGATATCAATGACGCACTTGAGAAAACAACGGTTAATATTACTCTTCTACGTAGCTTATTTCTTATGTTTTTGTTGTTAACCGTTTGAACAAATCTTTATTTACAGAATATTAGCAGTATAATGAGACCATATATTGGTGAAGTGCCCCTCTTGCAAGAAATCTTTGACCCTGTGGAGGACAATCCAGATGCTGGTGATTACATTGTTGAAACTTGGCGCCGCCATTTAGTCATTGAAAAAGGCCTATATTGTTTGAATGTATGTTCAGGAATGATGTGGAAGCTAGAAGAAAGTCAGAGAAAGAAGAAGAAGTGACTGCGGATAAGCCAGAGGAAGAAGTGACTGCGGAGGAGCACACAATCCCACAAATTAATTCTGAATTGGCAGAGATAAGGAAAGACCTAGAGGAAGGGATACAGAAGATGACTAAAAGTATGGAAGATGGGTTTGACAAAGTTTTCAACATGCTTGGTGGGCAGGATACAAGACTCAAGCTTGTGGAGGCATTTGTGCAGTCTTTAGGTTTTGACAAAGACAAGGAATGTGATGAATTTGAGAAGGGAAAGGAGAAGGCTGCGGATGTTGTTGGTGAGAAGAGGATGAGGGATGCATCAAGAACAAGTAACTCTCCAAGGAAAAAGAAAGACCCTTCTCCCTCCTCTTAAACTCTTCTTGAACTCTGATCTATTTATATTAGACGTTTGTGTTGCTTTTGAACTACTTTGTTTAGTTGGTGTTTTTGCAAAAGTTTTTGAACTACTGGTACTACTGAAAATGATGAAACGGATGTATTAATGGTTCTTTTGTGTTTTACTTTTTGTGTATATCATTTATGTTATGTCTTGATTTAACTATATCTTAACACAATAACAATTCACACACAACAATTATAGAAGTTTTAAAACATTTAAATTATGAAATAACATACGGTAACTTAATGTATTACTCAAAGTAGTTAAAGTAGGTTTCAAATAAGAAACATAGAAGTCGTCTCCAACAAGAGATAATACTATTTTACAAGTACTTAGAACCTAGAGGGACATGATACATGATACTTAAACAAGTGCAATACAATAGGATAAGAGAACCGCAAGAACACAGACAAAAACTCCAATCATAAGCTTCACCTCTTTATCATCAAACACCTTCTTTGTCTGAAGTTTCATGACCATCTCCTTTAGATCATTCGATTCCTTCACCATATGCTTGAGTTGAGCTATCTCTTGCTCTTTCTCTTCCTCGTAATTCTTGATCCATTCTGAAACCCGATCTGCGTCGGCCTTCACTTTGCTATTGATGTCAGCAATCTCCTCAATGATTGCATCGTCAAACAGTTTGTAAACGTGGCAATCTCCATCCTAACATACACACTCCAATTGTAAGTCTTTAATGAACATACACAGGATTCCACATACACACTCCAATTGTAAGTCTTTAATGAACATACACAGGATTCCACATACACACTTCAATTAAACTTAAATGAACACGAAACACACTCTTATGGCATATAAATATTTACCTCTAGATCATTGGGACAAGAGTAGTAACTTTTTCCAATGTGTAAGCCAAACGTATGAGTCTTAAGCAGGACTGGTCCTCCGCAGTAACATCGGGTTGGGATCCCTTCTTCAACTGGAACCCACCTCCACGTAATCTGACGGTCGTCTTCATAGGTATCCATTAGGTCCTCGTCGTCATAGTTAATCCATCTAGGTGTTCCCGAAGAAGATGAGTTGCTGTTGTTAGAGCCTGTATCGAATGGGCCAAAAATGGAGTGTCGATCCCGCCAACCCATGTTCTTGAGTCCAATCGTAGACCCGAATTAATAAACGATATCAACCAAAATTGACAAAACAAAGCAAATAATTAAGGTGAAATTGGAGTTACCTAAACTTGAATGTGGAAATCCTTGATTGTTCCTTCGTAGATCGGAGCTCGTTGCTCTCTTTCTCACCTCTGGTTCGCGACGGTGAAAACCCTAGAAAAGGAAAAGTGATTTTCCTTATTTATAAGTGGGAAAATCTGTTTTAATTTTTAATTTTAAATAAAACGATTATAACAGATTATTGGAGACCACCTATTTCCCACATGTGATGTGTATTTACGACATGTGCGCCGTCATTTACTACAAAGTATTCCCGAGTTTTGCAGTGGTCCAACAATGCTAATAGTAGTTCAAATGGTGTTTTAGCTATATAATTAGTGTTACCATGTTCTAATAAAATAATTTACAGTGGTCCATGACATATATGGTATTGCTATGATATTTGCAATGTTTCCATGATATAATATTTGTAAAACCACACAATGTGTGAAGTTTTGCACCTTAAGGTAGATGACATAAACAAAGCCTTCTTAGAAGTGTATGGTAATTATAAAACATTTTGGAGATATGTAATTGAAATGTTTTTCCAATTACAAGTACATTCCAATTCCATAGATTACTTTTTCTAGGTTATTTTTTCTTACTTGGACTGTAATTGAAATGTTTTGAAAGTTAAATGTATTTAAGAATATTGATTAACCGGTGATTATTTAATTAAAATACTATTTTAATTAAATACCATTAACAATAAAATTTAACATAACAATAAAATTACAAAACAAAATAATAATAATAGTAAAATAAATTTTTTTGATTGTGTCCGAGAATTGGAAATCACAATAACAATAACAATAAATTCAAACCACTTAGTTCAAACACATTGTAATACCACAACCAGTAAGTCTAGTAGTTCAAACAGATTGTAACATCATCCCAACAAGCAAAGATTGTAACAAACACAACAAATCATGATCATTCCTCACCGCCCCCTTCCACACGACTTGGACCAGCCCCTGAACAACCTCCTTGGCTCTCATGGTCAACCGCTTTCTTCTTTGGTTGAGGTTCACCCGTTGATGGATGCCTTCGTACTCGTCGTCTTCCCCTGCTGTTTTTGTACGCTGGAGGTAAGGCACACTTCTTTGCTTCAGATGCTGGAACTCTCCACTCAGACTTATGTGGGGCTAGATAAATGGTTTTAGAATACGCTAATACCCAATACTCAACTTTATAATATTTATCACACAAATCACTTAACTCATAACTCATTGTCCTTGCTTCTTGCCTCATGAGTGTAAAGAGTGCGGCTATTCCATGGACACAAGGATATTTGTCAATATCAAAAGTATTGCAAATGCAACTTTTGCTTCGCAAGTTCACCACGAAATGCTTTCCATCCCGTCCAACGACACTATATTCAAGCTGATACATGTTTAGCTCGGTCACAATCAAGTGTCTTGCCTCCGCACATCTCTCATGCAATATGTCTTCCACATCTGGCACTAATTTTTTATGGTAACCAACGCTGTCCTTCCTATGTTTGTTGAACCATTCAGAAACTTTTGCCACAATCACATCTATCATCGGTAACAAATTGTAATTCCTTGCTTCCTCGAGGACATTGTTAAGCAATTCTACTGAATTTGTTGTATCTATATTGTACCTTGTTCCGGGAAAGTAGCACCTCGCCCATTTGTCTTCACCTAGGCTTGCATTTCCATCTAGATACTCGCCTACTTTAGGGTATCTTCTCTTAAAATCTTCGTACCTTATAAGGAACTCATTTTCTGTATAAATCTCAGTAATTCCCCGAAACATCTTTGCAACTACTTCTTTGTTTGAGTATGAAACTTTTAGTCTCACGTTTTGGGACAGATGAAAGATACAAAACCCATGCTTAGCCATCGGGTACACCTGTTCTATGCTCTTCTTTAGGCTTGCATTTCTGTCACTAACAAAAACAAGCTTTGGACTATCGTCTATAACAGTTTTCAGTGTTTTGAAAAACCACGTCCAACTTGCATCATTTTCACTATCTACTACAGCAAATGCAATCGGATAAGTGTGCCGATTAGGATCTTGAGCCGTGGCAATCAAAAGCACACCACCATATCCACTCTTAAGAAAAGTTCCATCCACAATGAGAACTTTCCTCATGGATTTAAACCCTTCAATGCAAGCTCCGAGTGCGAAGAATAAAAACTTGAACCTTCCTAACTCATCCAACTCCACTTCTGTTTTTGTGCCCGGATTCACTTTCTCTAACATATATAGATAAGAGTACAACTGCTTGTATCCTTCTTCTGGTTTACCACGCACCTCGTTAATAGCTTCATTTTTACTCCGCCAACAAGTAGAATAGGACGGTGGCACACCAAATTTTCTTTGAACCAAATCCATGAGAGTTTTAGCTGTTGGAGTCTTTAGTACACCTGGATAGTCTTCTCTCAGAAGACTAGCAACTAGTCCAGAAGAGGCTTTGTTTCTATTATTACTGCTTGTACTTGCACTAGCCCGAGAGCATGTGTGCATCTTGTTGTATACCGTAACACGAAAAGAAGTTGAATTCTTAACCTTCACACCATGAAGATACCATTTACACCCTTGCCTCCAAAGACTACATCTAACCACATATCTTGTTCTATCACTCTTCTTTCTCAAGGTTGCAAAACATGCTTTATGCGCACCTCTCTCAACAAATTCTTTCACTTCCTTCTTATTAGCGAATTCTTTACCTACTTCCAAATCCATATCATCTTCCCATGTCTTCTCCACCACAATTTCTTCATCATACGGAGGCTCATCAAAGTCATATTCCATACCATTTTCTCTATTCCCATCCGATGAGTAATCTGAATGATTGATATTTATATTCTCACAATCTCCATCCCAATCTCCACTAACATTATCATTGATTGACTCCTCATGTTGTTCTTCGGGGACTGCGTAAAGAGTAAGAGCATCATCATTGGCATCAGCTCTTGGAACATCATCATTGGCAGCAGCTCTTGGAACCACCTCGTAATTCAATCCAACTGAACTTGCTTGATCTCTTCGTGGAAGTAAATCCTTAGACGTTGGTTCCAATTGATTCCTTCTTGAAAATACACCATTCTCTACATGTAATACAGTCCTATTTTGGTTTCTATCCGTCGACGTTAGATAAACGTAAACGTCATCATCATCACATATATTAGATGCTCTCAAAGGTCTCGTGTCCAATGGAATAAAACTGAATTTCACCTCTGCTGTAGCTGAATCTATCCCAAGTTTTTTGCATACTCCATCCTTCAGTATCGAATAACTAATCTCCTCCACCGATAATCTCTTGAACAATATTGGAGACATGCCATTTGTTGTAATCCATTCATACCCATCTCCGTTCTTAGCAAATGTCCTCCATAGTCAAAATGGAAACTTTTGCTCATTGTCTCTTGAAAAACAAAATAACACGACTACACAGTTCAAAGTAGTTCAAAGTAATACCGAGAATTACTAAATCTCAAGATTTGAATTCGAGCCACAAATCTACTACAATCACAACGATTGCTTGGATTGTATCACATTACTTACTAATGCATTGTTGTACGCGACCCAGATCAATTTGCAATATCAATGATTGAAAATTGAAATTCAATATCAATATCAATTTGGGTTTTTCGTTTTTTAATGAAATAACTAACAAACTACTTGGATTATAATTAAAAACTTACCTTAATTTGCCTTAAGTTGCGCCTAATGTGGAGAACGGAGCTTCAATTCTGAGCTTCAATGGTGATTCTCGTGGTGTCGAGGGAGCTCAGATGAAGATGATGGAGATGAGATTTCTGATTGGTTGGAATTTCTAATTTTCGGATCAATTATTTTGTTTTTTAAATGCACAATTATTCTGGTTTTTTTGTCATTTCACACCCTCATTAAAGGGTATGAGGGCATGTGAGATTAAAACGTGGTCTGCTGATTTGGCACAGAGAGAAAAGGGTAAATAAGAAGTTGATTCGTTGGAGTTGTTGATTTGTTGTTAGTCAAACTTTGACTTTGTTAGGAGAGACTCCGATAAAAAGAAAGGATCTCCATTAGAATTATGATTCATTCATTTTCTAAGTTAGAGTTCTTCTCTCTCGTTTTGTAATCAGGGACTTGAATTCAATAAAGAAGAGTGTTTTTACAAAGATAAGTGTACAAAAAGCTTTTCATAGCAATGAAAGAAGTGAGCATCAAATTGGAAGAAGTAACTTGTCGAAATCAAAGTAGCGATTCTTTGAACCCTTTCAACTCACCTTCTCTCTTACGAATCAAAGTAAAGTAATAGATGCAAGATTGAGAGATTCCATGAGAAAGGTAGAGGAAAGAGGCACTGACACGTAGGAAGGTATTTGGATATAGTTGCGGCGTGACCGAGGAGATTATCGCCGAGAGGGTGTGTCAGGCATGTCCTCAGGCTCTCCCTCTTCACCTGACTCACCATCTCGCTCACTTGTACTAAATCAGTCACACCTTAAATCCCCAAAACTGCAAGAAAACGAAGAGCTCCATAACCTCATATCTAGTCACACTCTCTATCATTATACTTTTTTCTGTTTCTCATGTCATCGACCATTTCCTTTTCTCTCCATTGATTGGCCTCTTGATCAATTTATATAAATCTTTCAGGATCCTATTTAATTAGGATGATATAGTTACAAACTGAAAATACATTGTTTCTACTTCAAACGCTCTTGGTCCCTAAAGTTTAGAGTTGATTTTCTGACATTGATATGCATGTAAAACAAAGAAACATACCCTGAGATTGTAGAGTGCAGATTTGTCTTCCGTTGTTTTTCACTTTATCATTTGCCCATTCCACCGTATCAATGTTCGCTAAAACACTCTTGAATGTAAATATACATTGTTTACAATCATTTTTGATATTAAAAATGGTGGATAATTGGAAGGTGAAAATTCATCATTTTTAATGGTTGGTAATGAAGAGTCACAGAGAGAAGCTCAAAATAAAAAGGTTTACGGACGAGAAGATGAATTTGTTGGATAATTGGAAGGTGAAAAGATGTAAAGCATATTGGTTTAAGTGGTAATTAATGGTAATGGTGTAACCGCAGAAGAGGAAGCCATAAAGAGAAGCAGACTAAAAAAGAGAAGAAGGTAAAACGTGAGTTAATTTGTTTTTTAGGAAACGTATCATCTTTTTAAATAGCTGATGTGTCCAAAATCTGGAGAAGGTTAGTTCTCGATTCATATATATCTACTAGGGTTTCTTTCATTTAAAGGTACTTTCTCAAAATTTCTTTACAATAAACATATTTTACCGATGATGGTATACTTTTTCTACTATTTCACTTTTTTAATACTATCTTACCCTTGAATCAGAAGGAATTGTTTGTTAGGAAAAGTAGATCTAATTAGATAAAAATTTATCTGAACCATTCATCTATAATAAGATACACAGATCTTGTGGTGTAGAAGAAACTAATTAACGTGAGATATTAATCTAATTTTTTTTTCTTTTTTTCATCGTCACCTTCCTCTTCTCTCCTTTCTCCTCTCTCCTCTCCTGCACTTTCAACATCGTCAATCTATTTCAAGAGAATCAGATTTTTCTTCCACCAAATCAGATTTCTTTTGCACCAAGAGAATCATATCATACTCTTGATGTTTTGCATGGAGGCTGGATCTGGTTTAAAGAGCCACAGATTCTTCTCCATCTCGCTATAATTCTCCTAATTCTCTATTTGTCACACAATTTCTTTTGGATTTGATTTAGAGTTCAAGATCCTATTCTCCAACAAGCACATGTACCTCCTCTCTAAGGCACACAATCATCACATTCAAAAGCTTTTCCCACAAATCGAATACCAATTGCAATATGATGATGAAGACGTATCTCCGGTAGCTGATTTCATAGACAATCGATGAATATGAAGCAGTGGCGGCGTTACCACTGAGATCCCAATCACAAAGCTCTATAATGTCTTTATCCCCGAGATCTGATTTTGACTCAATGATAGTTTCCATCGCCGATTCGAGTCGCTCTCTATGGTCGGTCGAATTGTCTGAGTCATGGTGGCTTGGGTTATGTGAATTTGGTCCAGTAGGATAAGTCTCCGACGAGGATAATGGTGGCATGAAAGGTTCGGTAGATATAATTTTGGGAAAAATATAATGGTTTTTACAAGAATTGGTAAAAAGGAAAAAGATCGATGGATAATTAGAAGAGAAATTGCATCTAATAGCTTCGTTTTCACTTTTCAGAATGAAGTAAAAAGATCATAATTGCAAAATTCAATACATGAAGATTACAAAATCGAAAATTGGTTTTGCGCCTTCGTTCAATTTTATAAAGGAATAGAAGAATAGAAGAAGGGAAGAAAAGACAAAAAGTGACAGAGAGATAAAAAAATGATTTAAGAAAAAAATTTAATGAGCCAAAACTTTACTTTTATCCCAAAATGACGCGCAGCTCTTTGTAAAGGATATTTTCGTCAATAACCAACAAGAAAGTATACATTCCTTGTAAAGTATGTCTTTGGTAATAAGTTGTTGGGAAAGTATGCTTGGATGTAATTCTTTCTATCTACTATATGAAAAGGCTTGAGCACTCTGCCTGTATTGACACGTCATCAGAGGAAGAGAGGACACGTGTCATAGAATTTGTCGAAACATATTTCCACTCCTCTGGTTGTTCATCGGCTCTCTTCATCTCCCCCATTGCATTGTTAAGATTTTATGATTTCTCATGCCTAATTCACTTCATCATGTCCCCTATATTTAATGACACAACGTATGAAGTTTAACATTCAACCCAAACGACAACTCCCTTTACCTAATTCTTATAAAGATTCAAATTCATCAAACCCCTCTTTTATCGTCGTCTCACCTGCAAATTCCTATTCTTCTTCATACTGTGAGGCTAATCCCAACTCCTTCTAATCGTATTCTTCCTCCACAAAGATCATGGAAATTGTCACGGTTTACCACTCCAATTTTGCTCCGTGTACGTTTTCAATCTTACTAACCTAACTCCAACGACAAACAATATTCTGTTTGACTTGATTCAATCGTCATTCATGTTTTGTTTGTTCTTGGTCGTTTGCTTCTAGATACTCAGTGTGGAGATCCTTCATGTTGGTGTCTGGATCAGATACAAGACCTTCATAAGTTTCACCTTAACGTCAAATCACGAGTTTCTCCCAAAACCAATGCATCCTGTTCATGGAAATATGGTTTAAATTTCAGTGGAGTGTTAAATTCTAATACTGATCTATTCAGTATTGTTCTTGAATTCAATGTCATATGTTATTTTAGGATTAAGGTGAGAACTTATTTGTAAAAGTTTGTTTCTTTTTATCTTGTTAAATGGAACCGTATAGCTTTGTCAATATGATTTACCTGAACATTCTAGACAAACGATTATGTGTTTGTTTTATTCTCATCTTATTACTCTTAGATATCTTTAGGTTTATGAATGTCATCCTTAAAATGGGTTGTCACTATTTGTATTTACCAGTTATCTGAATCCTGGTGACTTATTTGTGTTATGGGTTTTGCAGACTCTTTTACATTGCTACTGTGTGCCGAGACAATATCAGATCCTCATCCTTCTCAAGTACAAAACTTTGGTAAGGTGTTCATTTATCTCAATGACTATCATATCTCTCTGAATTTGCTACATTGGGTTTTCATTGCGCCCTGTAGCCAGTAAGTAATGGCTTCTTGCTGTAAAGTGCTGTTGAAAATCTTTGAGCTCTACTCTCATCTTATCTATAGTGCAGCGAATGTGGATTTGATTGTAATTATAACACGTTTTCCGGTTCTCTAGGTGAATAATCGTTCATGGAAAGGTTCTGACATGGAGGAGGGGGAGAAAACATGAATTTAGGTGAGAGTCCATCAAACCTGCTAATTTTATTGCAAGTGGTAGTGGTTCCGGTTCTAACGTTATCTTTCTATTGTTCATTTTTGCAGCTTTTTGGTGAGAGCTTATCAAAGTGGTTGGAATACGGTCTGCATAACCTTACAAATCTCCAGAGAGGTATGATTTGCATTTGCTTCAAAATTAAGAAGTTTTATAATCTAATATATTCTTCTTTTTGGGTATGAAATTTATTTTTGCATATAAAACAACTATTTTTCTCATACTTCTAAATTTATAATAACGTAGATACTCTCCAAACATCAAGGAGATTAAAGTGGTAAGTCACAGGAAAGTGAGAAAAGCACGACTTTACTATCTGAGGGACAAACTTCCTCGTCTCTCCACTTTCAAGTGAACACAAACTCCATCACTGTCTCCTGTGTTTTCTTCAATCTTCAAGGGTAGCTTATCTCTTCCTCTTACATGCTCTCTCTTTCTCTTTTTGTAATAACTGTATTAGTTACATAATATTCATATTAATAACATAATTTTCAATCATATTTTTTTTTATTAGTTAAATTGGTTTTGTAACAAATTCTAACATATTAGATTCAAACTTTTGAGGCCATATCTCGTTTTCTCATTGAACAATTTGTGGTATTTCGTAGCAAATTGTCACAAACTATTTGTAGCTTTTTTGTTTCTAATTACTACATATAAGTTGTAGTTAATTCCGTAACAATTAGCTACGCACATTTGAAGCTAATTTGATTCAGATAGCTACACGATACCGTTGTAGGTTTTCGTCCCTAATTAGCAACAATTTGTTACAAAATCTCATTTGCTACCACTACATTGTTTCAAAGACAAAATTTGTAGCAACAAGATTTTGGCTACAAATATCATATCATAGCTGCACAAAAATATGTGGCTATATTGTCTATATCTTGTAGTTATATAATATGTCAATGCTTCTAAAGTAGTTTTCTCCTTTTTCGTGTTGGTTGAAATTTGCATTTTGCTCAGTTCGCATAATGCATAATGCTTTCTCGCAGAATTAAAAGTACAACTATGAAGTGAAATATCTTCCAGTACGTGAAGAGAATCCAAAAGCAAAAAAAAAAGACGTGGAGAGAAGTTTTTCACATACAAGGTCTTTACATGGATTTAATGAAGAGATCAAGCAGAGAAGAACTACCTAGAGCTTCCAGTATACCATGTATGGACTTCGTAAGGACTCCTAGCCTCCTAACTACTCACACTATCATAGTTATTCATTCCTCTTCTACTTTTGCTATGTCATACGATATGAATTGTTCAAGTATTTGGTTTAGCCTTTCTCAAAAAAAAAAAAAAAAAGTATTTGGTTTAGACTCTGACCAAAAACATCACATATACCCTTGATTTTCTGTTTGAATTTGTTTCATACCAATTTGAACAATTTAAGAGTATCTTATCAGGGTTACTTGCTGCAACCTTTAAAAACCAAGAATCTATGGAGTTTGTTACATCACAAACGTTGATGTTTTTATTGCATGGCTAATGTTAAATCCAGTAAAAAGATATGACTTGAGGTGTTTCATAATAAAATAAAAGGTTTAATCTTTCGATGTTTTTTGTTTTACGTCCAAGATTGAAAGTAAAAAGTTAGTAGCTCCATAAATTATCAAACGTCTACGATGAGCAATTGAGATGATAGAAAATGCAACACGATGTCACGTTGTATTGAGATTTACTAAATTATGAAGTTTTAGTAGAACTATTAAAATAATATAAAACCATTATTCTTTTCAAATAGCGTTGCTAATTCAGTATTTTTAAAGAGCAGAGAACATGTAAAAAACATCAAATTTCAAAAACAGACTGAAAACAAAAGATACACAAATCTTCAACCCATGATGAACATATACTAATACACTTTGGCTATTTTTGTTATGTTTGTATGTCTGTTGCATCCAGGAACACAAAGACACATGTCTTCTTCTCAGTTTTGGCTCATAAAGCATTAGCTCACTCTGTTCTGATTTCGTTTGTATAGGTTTTGTTCTAGGGATAAAGCATTAGAAGACATGGAGAATTAGGGGTAGAGTAGTTAATTAGAGGAAATAGAAGATATGGTTGGAGAAAGAAAGTAATTTGCACTAAGATAGTGTAGAGATCAAAGTATACTATTTTGAGTTGATTATTTGTAGAATTTGAGAATATTATTTTCATTATCTATAAGTGGATTTGTCATAATGAGCAAGATATGAAAATACCTAAAAGCTATAGGTTTATGAAAAAAGGAAATTATCTCTTAGTTTCCAATTAACAATAAATAAAAGATTAATTCAACACTAAATATTGATGTGACATGCCATCGTTGGTTGAGTTAATGCTTAGGTGGACGCCTTTAGGAGCTTATAGCTTCAACTTTTATATAGTATAGACTAGGTTTTATATCCACTCTACGCGTGAGTTTGTTTTATCGATGAGTTTAATATATGTTTGGATTTGCTAACTTTAAATTTGCTAGACAAATATGTAAATGCAAAAGTGTAATGGTTATAAAGTGAAGCAATCGTAGAGAGTTAAATAATTTATTTACCACAAATACTAATATGTATCATATCGGTATTTTTTGTGTTGGTTCGATAGAAATCATTGATATATTGGTTAATATTGACATTTTAAAAATATGTTCTTGCTTTTATTTATGTAAGAGACTATTAAAAAGGAAAGAACAACATGATTCCTTTTTAGATAGATTTTGGTTTCACATATTCGACTTGTTTTTCGTTTACAACAATCCTAACCGTATCATTAATGTAAATTACAAATGTTTACACTATCGACAAATCTTTCTCTTTTTTATCTTTCTTATTCAATATAATATTAAAACAAAAGGTGTTGAACAAATTCAAACATCATTTGTAGTGAAAAGACACTTCTTCCTTGTACTTGAAAAACACAATTAACTAAACAAAGAAACTTGATAACCGATGTGATCTTAACCCCACTAAGAAATTTAGAATACAAAAATATTTAAGCTTACATGTAAACTCTCTATGAACGTAAATAACTAAAAAGCATTTATATATGTATGTACCGTTAAAAATCTACATATGCAAATTTACATGCGATATCTTTTTCTATAAGCTACAATCCATTAAAAATAATAATATTTTATTATTATGTTAATCATCTATATTATTGTGTTTCTATTTTATGTAATCTTTCTAACAATCGTTTTCCAATTATTTATTTGGCCATTTCCATTTTTTTGGTACACATATTATATATTTATTTTGATTTTTTAGTTTTTCTTCTTATATATTCAAACAAAGCAGAAAAGGAGAGACATACTAATCCATCTTAATTAAAAACATAAAATAAACAAATCTTTTATTAAATACCGTACCATACTTAAGCATGAACGGAGACTTATGAAGTGAAACACAAGAAAGTGTATCATCAATGTAAACGCCATTGGCATAGACTACTAAATAACAGATACATGAATCTTTTATTAATCGAACCTAATACAAGACAAAAAAAGAAGTAATTACAAAAACAATATTCTGAATAAAAAAACGAACCAATGAATCATCTTAATAAGAATGAGTACAGTAAGAAATAATATGATGCATAAAATAATATTTCGTCAATTCCAACTCCAAAAGGACATCTAAATAATCTTTCGACTTCTCATTGCTCTTTTCTCTCTTCATATTCTCCGTTCCTTCTGTGATGGACTCTTTGGCGATCTCGAACGCTTTTTCAACGTGGAATTGCATTTTTCTTCTGATGCCTTGAGAATAAAAAAAATATGAGCCTCTTTTTGAATCGGGATCGATCAAATCTCTTGAGAACATAAGGTTTCCTATGAGATTAAAACTCAAAAAATAAAATATACGATGAAACGAATTAGAAGTATAATAATACGAAATTTAAGAATGATCAAACCAAACCATTGAGTTTCAAAAACTCTCAACTCTTTGAGAAGCACATTAATTTCTTTCTTCACAAATTTCTTCACATATTAAAAATATATACAAAATAGAACAATTAGGTTAAACTACAGTAGATACAAATTGAAAAAAAAACCAAAATATATGACGGCACAAACACTAACCTTGTTTACGAATTCTCCACCACCACCTTATGAATACAAATTTTCCACCACATCTGGTAGAGTATCCACCACCACCTTATTACCTTTCCTTCAACTTCCTACAAGAGGCCATTTTGATTTCCTTAAAGGAATCAGAGAGAAACTCATCACCTGCCTGATACAAAAGATAGACACATAGATGAGCTTATGACCCAAGTAAACACAAAATCAATCTGTAAAAGTGACGATGATTAGGGTTTGATGATGGGATCATAATAATCAAAAGTAAATCCAAGAAAACAAACACATTGTTAACAAAAAATAACTGTCATTTATGAATTAAAAACACGGACACAAAACAGAATAATCACGAAATTTGGTAAGAATCAACAAATAACAATATAAAGAAATTTAAATAAAACAATATATATTGATTGTTTCACATATCTTGATGAATGCGATAAGAATTCTACATCACACAGAATGGAAACAAAAATAATAATTAGTATATGAATAATACAGATTATTAAACGTAAAATAATCAACCAAGAACTAAATAAATTCCCAAAATTATAGTAAATATACGAAAACAAAAATATGTACAATATAACTAACCTCAAATATGTGAAGAACCCTATAAAACAGAGAATCATAGAATCTCAAACTAAATCAAATAATTCAATATGAAGAGTATAGTATAAAAAATTTATTCAAATAATAATTACCAAACCTCTACGAACACAATTGATATATGACTACAATAATCAAAAATAAATATAGAACATGATTAGTTACGTCGAATATGAAAGAACCCTACAAAAAACACAAGACAAAGACAAAAAAACAGCAATTAGGTTTAAAAGAGTATATGATCTAAAGTTGCAAAAGATATAGAGGTGAGATAACTAACCTCAAAAATTAAACCTAGACATACCAAGTATTTATAGGAAAAACACGAAGGCCTAGGTTTTACCAAACCAACATATACTTACGGACCACTATACTAATGGATCGAAATCCAATAACAACAACACTGAAAAACAATAAATTGGGCCGTAGTAGCTACAATATTTCATGGTCAAAATTAAAACAATAAAATTCATTAAAAATACATAAATAAATTGAATTAAGTAGTAGGTCGAGAGAGATTCTGTAGCTGCCACGTAGGATTTTCTACTTCTCAATTAAAAGTGTATAATTATGATTTGATTTCTTCTTACTATAAAAGTGTATGATTTTCTTTTAAAAAATATTAATTATCATTTAGTTTTTCTAAAATACATAGATTCTTTTTAAATTGAAAAGGTTGTGAAAAATATTAAAAAGCAGATTAATATTTGGGCCTTTATATTTTTGTGTGTTCTACTACATTTTTGGGGTAGAAATAATCTATACAAAACAAAATTTACCTAAATTTAAAAATGATTAGTTTCCCATTATCAACCAAAAAAAATTAACTCAATTCATAAATATTTTTAAAATTTCCTATTTGTATAAAGATATACTCTCTCCGTTCTTATTTGTTTGATGTTTTGGATTTTTTACGCATATTAAGAAAACACATTAATACTTAGTTATAAATGTCTTATTTTTTGCACTAAACAATTTTCCATAAGTTTTGACCAATAGTAAATCAGTAAAGTCAATTAATATGTGTTGAACTTTACAATTCATCATTATGATTACATTAAAAATGCATAGAAAAGGTGAAAAATCAATCTTTTACAAACAATTTTTTTTCTAGAACATCAAACAAATAAGAACGGAGGGAGTAGGTGTTTCCTATTTGTATAATGATTAGTTTCCTATTATCAACTCAAAACAAAATTAACTTAATTCATAAATATTCTTAAAATTTCCAATTTGTATAAGGATATAGATGTTTCCTATTTGTATAATAATTAGTTTCCTATTATCAACTAAAACACAATTTACTTAACTCATAAATATTTTTAAAATTTCCTATTCGTATAAAGATATAGATGTTTTTTGTCATTTAAAATAGAAGTTTCAATTAACAATTTAAATATAATATTTTTAATTAAAAAAAAGGGAAAATTTCTTATTATCAACAAAAAAATTTTAACTAAATTCATACATATTGACATGGCGTAACACTATAGGTTGATTTATCGCCTATGTGGACGCCTTTAGGAGCTTATAGCTTCAACTTTTATATAGTATAGACTAGATTTTATACCCATGCTACGCGTGAGTTTGTTTTATCAATGAGTTTAATATATATTTGGATTTGTTAACTTTAAATCAGCTAGACGTTGAGATATACAAATGCAAAAATATAATGGTAATAAAGTGAAGCAATTGTAGAGCGTTAAATAATTTATTTACTATAAATATTAATATGTATTGTATCGGTAACATTTTTATGTTGGTTAGATAGAAATTCTTTAAATATTGGTCGCTGACATTTTAAAAATATTTTATTGTTTTTTTTATATATTTAAGTGACTATTGAAAATAATGAACAATTTTTAAAAAAAATACATGACATGGAGAAATGAATAATCAACCTATTGTATATTAAGCTTACATATTGCGTTGAGCTTAGAGTTTTGAGAAGCCGGACCTTACCCACATGATGATATAATAATGAACCGTAGGAGAAAACGATAAGTGTGTGAAGAACAATGTCAAAACTTGGTTGGAGTAAGTAGTGTCACAAAAAAAGGCAAAAAGCAGGAACTAGTAAACCCCAAGGTCAAACACAATTTCTAGTTGGTAATTTGTTCCCGCTTCTTGCCGACTGAATAAAGGTATATTTAGGAATATTCTATTGGAACTAAATAGCACTGAACCAAAAAACAAAAAGTCCAACGGGATGCAGGCTTTTCCATATGGTTTTTTTCTTTTATTCAAGGCAGAAAACAGTCCCTCAGAAGAACTGCAAATCTGTAATTGCGTGTCTTCCTCGTGGTAAATTCCTCTTCTTTCATTCTTAAAAGTGATAGTTAGCTTTTTTCTTGAAGGTCAGACCCAAAATCGCATTGCAAAGTGCACACTTCTCTTGGTCAATGACTTTTTATGTAACTATTCATTCATTAACATATCGGGATAAAGCAACTTATGCCCTACGCATGCATTAAAGTTTTAAGAATGAAAATTATACAAAACTTCATACCTTTAAATTAGTGTTTTTGTTTTGCCAAACATACCTTAAAATTAGTTTCGTCTATATAAGAATAATTTGATGAAATTGTAAATTGGATTTTACAAATCTTTACAAATTTTTGAATGAGTTTATATGAGGATGCCCGTAACCCATAGACACATGCAAGAGATATTATAATTGTAATTTAATATCATCTATGACCCGAATTTGGATTATGTGTTAATTATTATTATTATATTTTTTTTGTATAGAAACTGTTAATTTTGTCACAAACCTTCTCATTCTATCATATATTAAAAAATCGAAAATTCCAATTTTTTAATGTGCCTTTATATGATAGGTCTCAATCAAAGTTTAAAGGAGAAAAACACAAGATCGTTATGATCATCTTTATTAGGTTATTGTCTCTTATTTATAAAGAGAGTTTGGAACCAATCGTTCCTTACATAAAGGAAACATCAAATAAGAAAAAGAACAATAACCTAAAAGAAAAGGTAATTAATAAGAAGTATTCCTAATTCATAGCTTAATGGAAATCAATAATATAGAAAACTATGACTTGGCCAATGTATCTTGACTTCTTTCACACGTTTAGGTTTTCTTTCCATATGTGTTGACTTTGAGCTCATCATTATATAACAATGTAAATATTACTCTTCCTAATTATAAAGTTGACTTTTGATTTTATACATGTAAATTCCTATTAAACAAATAAATCATAATGGAAAACATATAACATAAAATCTTTGAATCTAAATGTATTCGGCTTTAAAGAAAATCAAGTCAACTAATTAGTTCAACAAAAAGGTAAAATTACGAACTAACTAATTTAGGTCTATAGAAAAGAGTGGACCAAGAGTCAAATCATGTATGTCAATGGGGTGGTAATGGCCAATGGCCAATCAGTCCAACTTGATTTACCCCCAATGCCGCAACATACTTTTCCTGTTACACAATTCATGGATGCAAATCATGAATCTCATCTTCAAATATCCATCATGCACGGCCTCAGTAAAGCTCTTACATGAAAGAGACAACGGACAATGGACAACCAAGGTTGGATGCGAAACCTTTAATGACGTCAAATCAGATTCAAAATCTTAAATAAATACAAATTTCGTATATTTTATATATACCAAAACAAAACAAAAGGGATATAACAAACCATACTTTATGGGATTATGATTGCTACCAACGATATATATACTCGGTGGATATAAAAGCCGTGAGAAAGAAACACGAGTAACATGAGGTAACCCAAGTAAAAATTGAAAGAACATAGTGCAACCTATAAGATTAAACATAGCACGTTTGTCAATAAAAAAATCAAATCAGAATCAAAACAAAACATTATAAATATATACACACAACAATAAAAAAGTTGTATAAACAAAATTAAACTTCATCGATGTAGACAACAACGAAACAAAAAAATATATTTTTGATACGATTAGTTAACACAAATACATCACGTACTTAATCGGAGTAGTAACACGCGAGTAAACTACAAAACAAAGAAACAGATGAATTAGATCAGAGACTAATAAAACGATGGATAATAAAAGCAATATACAAACGAAAGTCAAGAAGAAGAACATATATATAAACAAAAAGCAATATACAATTGAAAAAATCAAATTAGCAAAGAGAAAATACTACATTTAGGGGGTTACGAATTCAAGGAGCATATACATTACGAAATCACACCCCGCTAACGCAAAACAACCAACGTGAAACATTAAAACATGAAGAACATAAGTTATTGATTAGAAAAAGACGAATACAATATAAAACAAATAAACAATTCGAGCAATTCACGAAAACACACCTTATTGATGCAGAACTACCTACGTCAAACAGCAAAACAACATAAACACAAACCACATTAGTTAGTTGTAAGAGGAATAGGAATACAATCTAAAACAAATACACAACTGAAAACATACACGATTGATAAAAAGTTAAAAACAGTAGAGACAACGAAACTACATTAACAAAAGCCAAAAATCAAAGAGACCTACGTGAATAAGCCAAAAAAACGTGGGGGATCGGTTTGAGTCAAAACTAAAACTAATGCCTTTGATCACAACTCAATCAAGATATATATATAGCACAACATTGCTATTTCCAATCCTAATAGAAAGTAGAAAATTACTATTTCCTAATTCTAATTATAATGAAAAATTTCTTTTTAATCTATCTTTTCCATAACCAACTTTTTATAGAAGTTAGATGTTATTTGTCCTTTAAAATGGAAGTTTTCAATTAACAATTACAATATAGTATTTTTAAGTTTATAATAAATAGAAAGTTTCCCATTATAAAAAATATAATTAACATAATTCTAAACGTTGACGTGGCTCGACACTATTGGTTGATTTATCGCCTATGTGGACGCCTTTAGGAGCTTATAGCTTCAACTTTTATATAGTATAAACTAGATTTTATACCCATGCTACGCGTGGATTTGTGCTATTGATGAGTTTAATATATATTTTGACTTGCTAATTTTTTTGTTAGCGAGACGTTGACATATACGAATGTTAGTGTGTAATGGTAAGAAATTGAAGCAATTGTAGAGAATTAAATAATTTACGAACCATAAATACTAATTTGTATTGTATTGGTAAATTTTATACTCCATAAATTTTATATGGTTATGAGCGTATCTATTGAGAGCTCATGTTATTTTAGATGTAGTATTTGAAAGTTGAAACTTTTTTTTTTTTTTGTTAACCATGTCCTCACTGATTGATTTTCATAAATTAAAAAGACGATCCACTTCACAATTTATAGTAATAATTCATAACTCTAGACGAATAAAAAAAAGAAATTTTTCAAATTCGAATATTTGATGTGGCATAACACTATTGGTTGATTTAAATCCTATGTGGATTACGAAGAAAAAGAAATTAACTTAATTCTAAGAAGGTTATAAAAAAGAAATTAATTTAAAGTTTTTTATTGTTAAATGCGTACATGGATAATTTCTATCGGATATTAGTTAATTTAAATCTTAGGTGGACGCTTTTAGGTGTTTGTAGCTACAACTTTTATAAAGTGTAAAAAATGGAAGTCAAAAAACGAAAATAATATCTACCTTATCAAATTTATAGTTATTTTTTAATATTTTATTAATAAAACCTAATTTATTGTTATTAAAGAAATTTTTCAAATTCGAATATTTGATGTGGCATAACACAATAAACTGATTTAATCCGGTGTGGATTACAAAGAAAAATAAATTTAACTTAATTCTCAATAAGTTATAAAAAAAATTAATTCAAAGTTTTCTATTAATAATAAAAAGATACATTCGATATTAGTTTATTTAAATCCGATGTGGAAGAAAATTTTGAAATTCGAATACTTGATGTGGCGTAACACTATAGGTTGATTTAAATCCTATGTGGATTACCAAGAAAAAGAAATTTAACTTAATTCTAAATAGGTTATAGAAAAGAAAATTAATTCAAAGTTTTCTATTAATAATAAAAAGATAATTTAACTTATTAGTAAATGATTACATTGAAAATTTCTATTTTCTTTGAAAAAAACGAATGATAAAACAATATATATTATGTGACTTAAAAAAAAGAATATATAAACATACAAACAAAAAAATAATTATGAAGAGTATGGACATCTAATTTAAAAGTTTATTATATGCACAACCATGTCAAATAATACAAAAATCTATAAACATGGTTTTAAACATAACTATAGAATATCATTTTAAAAAATGGAAATTTTCCACTTAAGAGAGTTTTGGTACTTTCAATGTTTTTAAAATGAAAATTGTATGGATGAAAATTATACAAGTTAAGAAGATAATAAAAATATAATTACTATTAAAATATTTTATAGGTTTTTTGAGATTAACATGAAATTGTTTTCTTTTATAATATAACTCTACGTTATTTGATTTTGTTTATAATATGCATATATGTGCATCATAGGTAAGAATATAGTATTTTGTTTCCTTTGCTATTAAGAATATGAGTTGAATTACACTTATATGAATTAATTCATGAAAAACATGAAATTGTTTTCTTTTATAATTTAACTCTACGTTATTTGATTTTGTTTATAATATGCATATATGTGCATCATAGGTAAGAATATAGTATTTTGTTTCCTTTGCTATTAAGAATATGAGTTGAATTACACTTATATGAATTAATTCATGAAAAGTAAGATAAAAATTGACCTCTAATGATTCATGATCCTATGTTTAAATAATGTTCAAAATATTTTAATAATTCAACATGTTCTTAACTAAAATTTATATATTTGTATGAATAACTTTTAATATGATTATCTGCGTATTAACGCGAGTCTTAATCTAGTAGCTAAAATATTTATGAGAAAATACTAGTTAGAGTTTTAGACTTCTGAATTATTGAACACGAAACAGAGCTATATAAAAAAAAAAGTCACGTTGTTTTAGAAACATATTCATATTTTTTTTTTGTGTTTCTACCTTTATAAAAAGAAAATAGCTAAATTAGGTTTAAAAAAAACTGTAATAAATAGAATCTGACATAAAAAAAATGTTTTAAACTCATCATAAGTCATACCATAAATCATGAAATACAATAAAAAAACAAAATTCATACGCGAATTAATGAATATGAAATGTGCAAGATGGGGAATATATTAATAAAAATTCAAATATGAAAAATCAGCAATTAATAAGAGAACCTAAAATACATTTAAAAAAAATATGTAAGCAATGTGTGATAATATATATATATCACCTAATACCATTACGAAACTGCTAAAAACAAAAATAAAGGCAAATCGTTAGAAATCTTTTCACATATGTATCATAATCATTGTCGAAACAATTACTCTTATTTTATATTTTAGTCACATAATTGAAAAGGGTTCTACAAAGATTCGAAAAAGGATTAGGAACTCTTCAAGATCTCAGTGAGAAGTCCAATAAGAGATCCATGTAGATGAATATAAAACAAAGAACCTAAATACAAAAGCTTAAAATCCTTATATACATATACATATATTTAACAAACTACAAAAATAAATAGGCGATGAAATAAAAAAACATACATGATTCCATGACGAACCTGCAACTCAAAAGAACAACAGAACAATAAAAATCATTAGTAATCGTTACTAAATAGACGCAAGTCAAATAACGATAGAGAATCCATCAAAAAAAAAAAAAAACATTAGAAAATTATAAGAAAAAAAATAACATTGTCAAAACGATAAGAATATATTATTAGAAAACTATTTAAACATGATATAAAATATGAGAAGCATACAAACAATTTGTATGAGAGATGAAAATTTTGATGTGTTCCAAAGTTCTACGTTTGAGCTCTTATTTATAACATAGACACAACTTGTGAATGAGGTAAATTTCCTAATCTCTTTTAGTTTTTATTTTTTGGTTAATAAATAAAAAAATTCCATTTTTTTTTTGATTAGGAGATACCAATTATATAATTATAAATTTAATTTATTATTACTTCAATTTTCCTATTTGCATAAGGATATAATTTGGAAGTTTTCAACTAACAATTATAATTTTTAATTTTTTGAAAATGGAAAGTTTTCTATTATCAACAAAAAAAATTAACTTAATTCTAAACGTTGACATGACATGTTACTATTGGTTGATTTATCGCCTACGTGGACGCCTTTAGAAGCTTATAGCTTCAACTTTTATATAGTATAGACTAGATTTTATACCCACGCTACGCGTGGGTTTGTTTTATTGATGAGTTTAATATATATTTCGACTTGCTAATTTTTAATTAGCGAGATGTTGACATATACGAATGTTAGTGTGTAATGGTAAGAAATTGAAGCAATTGTAGAGAACTAAATAATTTACGAACCATAAATACTAATTTGTATCGTATTGGTAAATTTTATATATGGTTATGGGCGTATCTATTGAAAGCTCATGTTATTACACTACCTTCTCTTTATCAATCAAAATGTAGTGCTGGAGCTCATATTCTTTTAGATGTAGTATTTGAAAGTCGAAAGTTTTTTTTTTTTGTTAACCATGTCCTCACCGATTGATTTCCATAAATTAAGAAGATTATCCACTTCACAATATATCAGTAATGTGACAAACAATTGTCCTAGTTGATAAAGTGTAACCCATCGAATAACTTGATCAATTAAACCATGTCATTTAGCGTTAAAATCTAATAGATCTATAACATATCATGCTGATTTGAAATCTGAATATTTTTTACTCTCAACTGTTAGAATTTCATTGAAACTTTTTTGTCATTTTAATTTGTTGATTAGTATTGTTAAATAGTATAACTTTTCTACCGATTGGTGTATATCGACTATACTTCCCATCACTTTTTTTGTTCGGCCAAGGCTTCCTTGTCGTTATTCCATATAACTGTTGTTCGAAATTACATATAACTGTTGTTCGAAGTTCCAAATAACATAGTTGGCAGCCTCTTTAAACTCTTTGCTTTCTTTTCCATTGTAGCTATAAACATTCTCCTCTCCATATCTTTTCTATAAAATACTCAATCGAGATCATTGTAGCTTTATATGTTATGTTTTGATGTTCAAACATAGAAAGAAACATAATTGTCAAAAAAATATAAAAACAGTTGAATAGTTAAACTCATGTGTTTCAAAATTGTTTTTGAAACATATACCATTGTTTGATCCTACTACAAATACATGTTGAATGTCGTTTTCTATAGAGTGGATAAAGAAAAAAACATATACGCGCAAGTTTTTCGTATGTCATATATATGGTCTAGAATTTAACGTTAAACATACATTGTTTTGATTTTTAGGTATAAGTTATAGAGATATATATTATATAACTTGTAAATTTAGTTTTAATTTTTAGTTTCTAAAATGTTTTTCTACAAATACTATAAACAATAATCAATAATTTATTTTAACCTGAGAAATATTATTTATTATAAATTAAGAGAACTTAGATTCTGTCAAATATCTAGTCTTTAGATAACAATGTTTATAGAGAACATAATTTTTCTTAAAGTAATTAAGTTTTAAGGTGATTATATCACGAAAAATTCAGTTTGACTATGGCCCTTCATGTTCGATGTTCATGACAAGCATTTTCTACATTTAATGCGGAATTCACGGCGAACGGGTCTACTCGCACCATGATAGAATTTTCTCGTAAGCTTATCTCAGTTAATCTACATAATAAATCGCATTATCTGGAAACGAATTCCAAACCTTCTAGTATAGAAACATTAACTAACCAAACTATAAGTCTGCTAGTGTACGAACATTAATTAACCTTTGGTTAAACCACTGAGAATCTAAAATCTATGAAAGCAATTATTACATGTAAGATTTGATTTTTACACTTCATATTATATCGAACATGTTAAGTTTTTTTCATGTTATAACTAATTATTATACTATCAAATTGGAAGAACGATTCATTTTTTTCCTTTCTATCAGAGGGAATGAGAAGGTAGAACCGCAAGTATTGTCATAATCTTCCACCGTTTATTATACTTTGTATATCCCTCTTTCAGTATCTCGAATTTGTGATTCTTACAATATCTTGCTCGTGTCCCTTTTTATACTTTCCTCTTTTTATCAAAACCCAATGGTTTCTCACATGTCAATGTCAGCTATAGTTAGCCGAAGTTTGATTTCTATATTTTTTGTTATTTACTTACTTCTCCTTACTCTAGTTTATCATAAAATAGTAGTTAGAAGTTTAGACTTCAGAATTATTGAACACAAAATAGAACTTTATATAAAAAAATTCATGTTTTTTAAGAAACTTATTCATATATTTTTTATGTTTCTACCTTTATAAAAACAAAATTGCTAAATTAGGTTTTAAAAAAAACTGTAATAAATAGAATCTGACTTAAGTAAAAAAATAATGTTCTAAACTCATCATAAGTCATAACATAATTCATGAAATACAATAAAAACCAAAATTCATACACGAATTAATGAAAATGAAATCTGCAAGATGAGGAATAGATTAATAAAAATTCAAATATGAAAATCAGCAATTAGTAAGAGAACATAAAATATTTTTAAAAAAAAATATGTAAGCAATGTGTGATAATATAAATCACCTAATACCATTACGAAACTGCTAAGAACAAAAATAAAGGCAAATCGTTAGCAATCTTTTCACACATGTATCATATTCATAGTCAAAACAATTACTCTTATTTTATAATTTAGTCACATAACTGAAAAAGGGTTCTACAAAGATTCGAAAAAGGATTAGGAAATCTTCAAGATTTCAGTGAGAAGTCGAATAAGAGATCCATGTAGATTCATATAAAACAAAGGATCTAAAGAAAAAAGCTTAAAACCATTACATACATATACATATATTTAACAAACTACAAAAGTAAATAGGCGATGAAATAAAAAACATACATGATTCCATGACGAACCTGCAAACCAAAAGAACTACAGAACAATAAAAATCATTAGTAATCGTTACTACATAGACGCAAATAAAATAACTACAGAGAATCAATCCAAAAAAAAGACATTAGAAAATTATAAGAAAACAAATAACATGGTCAATGCGATAAGAATATATTATTAGAAAACTATTAATTAAAACTTGATATAAAATATGAGAAGCATACAAACAATTTGTATGAAAGATGAAAAATTTGATGTGTTCCAAAGTTCTACGTTTGAGCTCTTATTTATAGCATAGATACAACTTGTGAATGAAATAAATTTCCTAATCTCTTTTAGTTTTTGTTTTTTTTTTGTTAATAAATAAAAAGTTTCCATTTTTTTAATTAGGAGATACCAATTGTATAATTATAAATTTGATTTATTATTACTTAAATTTTCCTATTTCCATAAGGATATAATTTGGAAGTTTTCAATTAACATTTAAAATATAATATGTTTAATTTAAAAAAATGGAAAGTTTCCCATTATCAACTAAAAACAAAATTAACATAATTCATAAATGTTGACATGACACGTTACTATTGGTTGATTTATGGCCTATGTGGACGCCTTTAGGAGCTTACAGCTTCAACTTTTATATAGTATAGACTAGATTTTGTACCCACGCTACGCGTGGGTTTGTTTTATCGATTGTTGTAATGTATATTTAGGGTTGCTAATATTTTTAATTAGTTAGTTAGACTTAGGCATATACGGATGCAATTTTTTTATTAATTAAGAGGATTATCCACTTCATTATATATCAACAACGTGACAAATAGTTGTTGTATGTCATAAGGTGTAGCCCATTGAATAGATTTAAAACTAACGGACATAAAACATAAATTTCTAATTTACTCTCCAACAAACAAAAAATTTACAACTGTTTTTACATCTTTAATTGTAATACTGTGATAATATTATTTTCTATAGGATCATGAACTCATGTTTTTTTGTTCGATAAATATCAAGGGATTTATTTTTAACTCTCTTGGCCTGTAAAAATATTATTTTGCTACCTCTAAGCTTTAACCATCCACATCCATCATTAGAAATCATCCTTACAAAATTAACATGTTTGTTAAAATAAAAACACATTTTTCCCACTTTTAAGATAATAAATGTTTAATTTTTGGATATATAATCTTCTAAAAGAAAATATGATTATTTGGCAACGAAATCAGATAAAAAAATTTGTAATCTAATAACTAAAAAACCTCATAAAGCACATAAATGGTTTTTTGCACATCCTTTAGTTTATTTGTTTCCACACTTTTGGTTTTTTTACCACCTTTCACTTTTGTATTTCTCATATCTCTTTGACGGTGAGTCTTAACTTATATTCAAATAATTATCATGTTCAATGCCGAACTCTCAAATTTTCAATATTATTTTAATAACCATAACAAAGTACATATATTTTTAGTACTAATAGTTTTTAAGAGAATCCATTGATCCCTATAAGATTTATAAATATGGATATCATAACATAATTTGACTCTTTTTCATACACATATATTCCCTAACCATTTTTAAAATATTATTTAGTCATTTTATTTATGATATGAATATTCAAATCAATTAAAATAAATAAATAGATATATTTGACATAACAATTACTTGATAGTTAATATGATTATCTTTTTATTAGCTTAAATAATTATACTTTATATTTTCTAGAATATTTTAATTACTATTAGCATTACTTAATTTGTTTTTCTTATTTTTATTTTGCGATGTTATAAATACTGTTTTATAGCCAAACATTGTATGAAAGAAACCTCAAAAGGTGAAGGAACCAAAGTTATCATCAAACAAACCACATGAAGATTAATCTTTGGCGACTGCTTTATTAAATATATCGTTGTCCACTTTATTAAGTTATATTTTTTCATTAGTTAACAAATTTACTCATTTGTAGTAAAATTTTGCGAATATGATGATTGAAGCCTAGGTGTTTACGAAATTGAATTTGGAACATGAGTTCGTAAAAATGTACCAATGCTTTACATATATTCTCTTTTTGGATAGTGTAATGTTTTTTTGGCAAATTTTATTTGAAAAACATATTAGATTAAAATAAACATGCATAGGATTATCTATTTTTAACAATTTGCCATTTTTTAAAGAATTTAATATTATTATTTGAAAACGTAATTTACTTACCGTATTTCAAAGAAATACCATAGTCACCTATACCACATAAAATCGTAGATGTCATTATTTTTACATAATATTTTATTGTAAAATTCAAACTTATAATAGACGGTTTTGGTCTAAGCACCAACATGAATTGATTTTTTTTATCCTTCCACGTTATCGAGAAAAAAATAAAAAAATTAAATGTGAATATATGCTAGTAATTTTCTAAACAATTAAGTAAAAATTAATGTTTCCAATTGTCTCTAAATTTTAATCATCCATGTATTATTTTAACTTTTTATAAAAAAAATATTTTTGAAAATCGACTTTTGTGTTTATATTATATTTGGCTAATATTTTTTTCTATTTTATATTTTTGTTAGGATCATTTGGATACATCTATTTAGTAATTCCAATATTACCAAAACTAAATATGCTTCTTTATTTCTTATAAATATATGTTTTGTCATGTTTACTTTTTCGATTTATTTGTTTTTACAAAAACAATCTACAACTAAAAAATTAGAAAATTCATTAACTATTTTATTTCACTTTTCTAAATTATATACATTTTTTAAAATGTAAAATTGGTAAGAAAATAGAACAAAAAAAAAAATTATTGGAGGTTTCCTATTAACACAAAAACTAAAAGAAATTGGAAATTATATATTTGAAGTGATGGCCTTATGAAATAAGAAAACTAATTATTAGTTTTCTATTAATAATAAAAAGAAAATTAACTTCACACGGAATGCCAACGTGGACATTTTCTATTGGATGTTTAATGATTTAAATCCTATGTAGACGCTTTAAATGTTTATAGCTTGAAGCATTTAATATCTAGCTATACCATTCCTCTTCTCTTGTGGCATTTTGTCAAATCATTGTGCTTTCTTTAAAATAATTACTTTATTTCAATGTTTATATTTATATCCGATGATTATTAGTTTAACTTTTAGAATTCTGTTTCTTTCTATATATTTATCATGCATATAAATAAAGTATTATATAGTTGTAAATATGATACCACGAAACCAAGAGGACTTGGATTTTGGTTATGGTCCATACGTTATGTAAATGTTTTGAGAAAGAAGGAAAATTGTTTTAACATGTTTAATACAAATAATTTTGTTTGGTATATATTTCTTTGTCATATTTTTTTAAAAAAAACTATACTATGGTTCTAATTCACACTCATATAAGAATGAATAATTTGTTTTAGACCATTGCTTATTCAATAGTCTTAGCCCTTTTGTTTCATATAATAATTTGTTTTATATAATTATATTGTCATTCTTTGCCCTTTTGTTTTTCTTCCTCTTATTTCTCTTTCTTTTTCTTTCCTTCTTGTTATGAATTTTTAACCTTGTTAAGTTGTTAGGTACAACATTTAAACCAATTCATCAAAACTTAAACAAAATACTCACGGTGGAACTGGGTAGCGACTGTAGAAAAACCTTTCCGATCATGAGTCCATGTAATTTCACTAAACTTAACATGATTCCACCAAATCGATTCATGTCATCACTGTTTGAAATTCTTGTGGGTAATACTAAAAATATCAACTTTAAGAAACCCTTATACCCAAGATAAAGTATCAAACTCCACTTTCATATATTTCTTCAACATATTAATCGTAACCGAGTTACTACCAATCGAGTTACGCCCAAAAGCTAAATACTTAACATCCTCACTGATAGCTAAACTGTTTAAAGAAATTGTTCCATCATTACTAAGAGTATTGGGATTAAGCAAGATCTCTGCTTCATAATCCAAATCATCCTAAAAACCCCCAAATAAATAGATATTATAATCAGCGAAGAGTTAAGAAGATGATTGATTCTTTGATTCAAATGTTTACCTGAATATCTAGGCTTGAAGACCTGTGTTATGGAACTAAATATAGTTTTTTCCTCGCTTGAATAGCGAGGATGATCAAGCTTTGTGATTTTCTCATGAAGCTTTTCCTTTGTTTGGCAAGCTTTATCCGTATGACTGTGTCTAAGGTGGGATCTTCACTTTATACATGGATGACTTTAAATTAGATCGCATATAATTTTGTATAAAATTAACATATGCACTGACACTAAAGAAAAATACAATTTTATTTATGATATTATAATAAGAAAAATAGGTAACTTGTACACCAAGAAAATAGAAAATAGAGAAGAAAGAATCACAAAGTTTTGATACCATCTTAAGACGACATAGTCCTGCAAATAATCTAAAACCATATGTATACAAAACACTTACTCTATGGATTGCAAGCTAGTAAAACAAAGATGGTCTTTCAACAAATATCAAACTTCGCTTCTTGAAGCTAAAGAGAGACGAACAATACAAAAGGTATAGATCTGACCTTGATATTAATCGAGTATGATTATATTCTCATAATTTGGGTTGTGCTGGATAGCTTGAAGAGAAAAAAAGAACAAAAAAAATCATTAGCAATCGTTACTAATATTATATATGATTACATTAAGAATTATGATACATATACAAAGAACTTATCATAACAATTGAAACCGAAGCAACTAAATCTGTAATTGAGAATAAAAAGTCTACGTGGTGAGGTAAAAACAAAGAGCTTGAATAATAGAAATCTTACTCGTGTAAATCAACATGATGTACATGTATAGCAAGAAAATAAAAGAATCATAAAACAAATTGGCAAAGAGCTTGAATATATTAGAATATAAAGCATAGCAAAAAACGAATACAAAAATATACAAAAGGACAATACAATACAAAAGTAAGACAAACAAACAATATACTCAATACAATGTTTAATATATAAGATGAATATACCATGCAAATCCTAAAAAGAATTAATGAGCATGGACTAATAAAGAAACGAATAACAATAATAAGAAAACACAAAAAAGAAACGCTTAATATAAAGAACATCTACTAATAAAAATACCTTGAATGGACAATATACACATGATGTTTTTCATATAAAGTTTTTCAAGCCTTGATCTAAAGAATAACTCTCTATATAAAATAAAGAATGACTCTTTTTATTAGGTTTAAAAAATAACTCAAAACTAAACTCTAAAACTCATGTCTTTGATGACAACTCAATCAAGGTATATATAGCACAACATTGCTATTTCCAATCCTAATAGAAAATAGAAAACTACTATTTCCTAATTCTAATAGTAATGGTAAATTTCCTTTTAGCATATCTTTTCCATAATCAACTTGTTATAGATGTTAGATGTTTTTTGTCATTTAAAATGGAAGTTTTCAATTTACAATTTAACTATAACATTTTTAATTAAAAAAAGGGAAAGTTTCTTATTATCAACTAAAAACAAAATTAACTTAATTCATACATATTGACGTGGCACGACACTATAGGTTGATTTATAGCCTATGTGGACGCCTTTAGGAGCTTATAGCTTCAACTTTTATATAGTATAAACTAGATTTTATACCCACGCGACGCGTGGGTCTGTTTTATTGATGAGTTTAATCTATATTTGGATAAACTAATTTTAAATTAACTATCTCTTGACATAGACAAATGCAAAAATGTAATTGTAAGAAAGTAAATCAATGGTAGTGAATTTAATAATTTATATTTATACAAGTATTTAATAATTTATATTGACATTAGTTTGTCTTTCGTCTATTTCCAGTTTTACCAAGATATCAGCCTAATCTCATTTCTATTAGATAGTCATAGTTGCAACACCAATGCATATAAACAGACCAAATACCAAAACCTCGGATAATGAACATTAAAGTTAGTAAATCTCAGTTTCAGATTGGGATTGCAAAGCTTTAAACTCTTGCGCCATTGCTGCAAACTCAGTTTGCTTCGTCTCTTCTTGCTGCTTAGTACTTTCAAAAACCTGCATGAATCAAACAAACAAAAAAACGCACACACACACATCCACTCATAAAGCATAGAAAGAGAACATTTATCCAATTCTACGACTCAAATTATAACCATTTCGCAGCTTTCACATCCCTAAACGAAGATTCAGTAAACATAACTCTAATATGGTAGAGAAATACCCATGTAGCTTTATCCTCAATCAAAGCACAATTCCATTGTCCCAAAGAAGATCAAAACACACACAAAATTTGTAACTACATGACAAAGAAAAGAAGCAAAAACGCTTCTAGACCTTTTTCCCATATTCTATTTTTTTTATTCAAATAAAAAACTCACAATCACTAAAATACCTTAAAAGCTACTCCAAGTAAGATGTTTACACAATCTCTGTAACCTAAAAAAACAATCTTAAAAGTAGGTACAAAATTCCACTGGAGTTCTTTCAAAGATCGGAAGTTGTAAAACCAAAAATATATATGTAGACACAACATCAAATGATGAGAACAGTCACCGTATTCTTTCACGTTCGTCCAAGTTCCTTCATCGCTTTAATTATGAGATCATCACTATCGGCAGAATTTGTATTCTCGGAATATCCAAAGGAGACATGTAACTCTAAGAAGGTAGCATTAGCTTTCAGCATCACCATGGTAGATCTCTATTTAAGATTGGCGGATAAGAATCTATGCAGCCAACCATAGTCGCAAATTCATCAATCAATAGTTGGTTGTCCATTGTCTGAGATAATATTTGTGTTAGCCCAGAGATCAAAGAATAAATTCTTTAAAACTATACCTAAAAACTGAACAATCTTATAAAAATCAGAATTGTAACGCCCGTGAACCAAAATTTAGAAAAGAGAAATGAATTGAACCGAATGGTTTAATTTTAATTGTTCGGTTTGGCTGGTTTGGGTTAAGGGAACCCTAGGGCTCGTTATAAGAGAGATCAACCTCCCATTTGTGTAGAAAAACGTGTTAGAGGCTGAAAAAAATTGGCAGAGAAGAGAAGAGGATTCGTTTTGGTGTTTGTAGAAAAGATTGAGATGAAGACAATTATGACGCGTTTTAGAAGAGTTGAGAAACGGAGTGTCTAATCTGTTTGAATTGGAGTGAAACTTTTAGGGTAAGTTCTCCACTCTTATATCTAGCTTTAGGCGAAATCGGATTGTCTTTTGGATGAGTATTATGAGATTTATTGTTGTTTTCCCGAGAGAGGTTCGTGCAGAATTGGATCTGCGATCAGTCCACTTCGTGGGTGTTTTCCCATCGAACCAGAAGGAGTTAGGAAACGATCTGCATAAGGTCTGAGGTAATCTCAGTTCTCAGTGTGCTTTCGATGTCGGCGTGTCATTTCTGTTTTTAGGAAACCCTAATCCGGTTTAGGAGAACCTCCAATTGGTTTGGTTTAGTTAACCAGATTGGTTTGGTTTGGTTTAGTTAACCGGTTTGGTTTAATTTGGTTTGGTTTAGTTAACCGGATTAGTTTGGTTTTGTTTAGTTAACCAGATTGGTTTAGTTAACCGGATTGGTTTGGTTGGTTGGTTTAACCGACTATTTCTGTTTGGGTTAACCGACTGGTTTGGTTTGCCTTGTTCATCAGGCAAAGGAGGAGAGTTTCCAGAGGTTGAGGTCTGAGGCAACTATTAGGGTAAGGTGAGTGCGTGACCATGGCTTCTGGGCCGGTGGATTCGTTAGGGTTGTTTGGTGATAGGCTTGGAGCGAATTGATTGATATTGATGTGTTTGTTTGAGATTGTGTATTGTGCTTGTTGTGTGTGGATTGTTGTTTTCATGCAGGTTTCATGTTGACGCAGAGGAGGAATCGATTCGAGAGGATTATGATCGATTTCCCAGGATTCTACGCAGGGCCTGTCGAACGACACACACGAGGTGTGTCGAACGACAAGCCAGCACGGAGGCTGTCGATCGACCCCTAGAGGTTGTGTCGATCGAGAGGCATGTACAGAAGGTGTCGATCGACACCTAGTGGTAGTGTCGATCGACAGCCTGTCTGGTTGGCTGTGGTTGAGCCTTGTGTTTGTGTTTGTGTGCTGTTTGTTGTATGTTTGCCTGAGCGGTCCATCGTGCCTGAGTGCGCAGTCGTAGATGGGATGCCCGTCTCACTGAGTATTTATGATAATACTCACGCATCTCTTTTTCCCATGTGATGCAGGTAAAGATAAATTGTGATCGTGGAATCACGGCTACGAAGAGGGAGATGATCTAGGGTCTCGAGTTTCGTGCCTTGAGTTGTTTCCATTACTGTTTTAGAACCGCTGTTAGGTTGCTGGTTTTTATTGGATGGATATTGTGGAACTGATTGGTTAATTATTTAATGGAATTGAATTGTTGGTTTGTTTGGTTATCCGCTGTAGTGTAATCTGTGATGTTTTACTTGGTTGTTGAGGATAACATTTATGGGAATGCTAGTCCGAGACCAAGGTTTGTATGTTTTTTAAAAAAAAACGGGTCGGGTCGTTTCAGTTTGGTATCAGAGCGATACGTTTTAAGACGGGTTAGAACTGTTAGGATTGTAATTTGGTAAATTTGCAATTCTGTGAGTTTGGAGGTTCTAGATCATCTTCCTTCGAGCCTTCAAAGAGATTCCACGGTAAGTGTGTTTTGTGTTTGGTTTGTTGTTCTTTAGTGCTTAGCTTGTGTACAGTAGTGGTGCATAGTGTTGGCTGGAGGCACTAGAGAATGTGGCCGTGGGGGCCGGGGTGACTGTGGAGGTCAGGATGGGGGTCGGAGACCAGTGAGTGAGTCGGCTGGGGATGCGGCTCAGGGTTCCACGTTTGAGACTGCGACAGATCCGTGGACGTATCAGGAGGGCCTGGATATTAGCGTGAGTGCCAGTGGGAGTGCCCGTGTGAGAGCCAGTGTGAGGGCTGTGGGGCCAGGGCTGGTACTCGAGCTAGTGTTGGATTCGCTCGCTGTTCGGGTGCGCCCGCAGGAGGAGTCCAAGGGACGAGATGATCGTTTAACAGATCTGTTGCAGTAGATTTGCTGGCGGGCACTAGTGAGTGAGTTTGCCGGGAGTGCGGCTCAGAGTGTTGCGCATGTGGCTGAGAGTGATTCGTAGACGTTTCAAGACGGCTTGAGCGCCATTTAGCCTGCCAGCGTGCAGCCAAGTATGAGCGCCAGTGTGAGGGCTGGTGGGGATAGTGTGGTCCCAGGTTGGCTGCCAGGGGCCGATGTGGGTCCTCGTGAGGTTGGTAGTGCGGGTGTGCCCGCGGGTGGAGATTAGGGTCGAGATGATTGTCTGGCGGATTGGCTTCAGCAGTTATGGGAGCGGTTACCGAGTGCGGTGCCAGTTAGGCTCCGGTGATGCCACGAGTGGCAGTTGTGCAGCTGAGGTATGCGGTTGTCGGTAGGGTTCCGTCTTATCTGCGGATAGGGGGAATGGGTGCAGAGGATTGGTGTTGGATTCTTTGCGAATGGGGTGTGGCAACTAGGAGGGTTCAGGCAGAGTTGGCAGAGTGTGATGCCAAGTTCTTTCCTCGAGAGGCTGCGGATCGTTTATGGATGATGTGTTTGGAACTGGATCTCTGAGAGAGATCAGATCGTGGGTATGTTTTGGAGTTTAACCGACTCCTGGTTTATGTTGGTTCATGCCGGTAGGAGCATGGAGGGCGAGGAGGCCCAGGATGGGAGGTTCTTGAGAGGACTTTGATCAGATTGGGGACACGGTGCGGAGTGTCTATGTATGCTGCGAGAGCATAGTTGGTTGAGGCTGTTGGAGGCGTTGTCGAGGACTTGAGGGAGCAGGCTGTGGTGGTTAACCCAGCTGCTCAGTCTATTAAGTCTCGGCAGAAGGTGAAACCTGGCATGGCGGCAAGCATGCGCATGGACATAAGAGGAAGTGGGAGGGTACTTTCGGGTGGAGTTGGAGTGGCCAAGGATGCTTCGGGTGTGGAAGCATGGGTCATGGTTGGCAAACTGGTTCGGGTTCTTAGCACAAGAGAGTGGTGTTGAGACCTTGGTAGTGGGCAGTAGTGAGTCCCACGTATGGTTTGAGTCTGGAGCATCACTGCTAATCACTCCGGAGCGTGCTGAGTGGAGTGGTATCTGGAGTGATGCTGGTGAGCGGGCTGGACCGGTTATGGTTGCTGGAGGGAAGTTTCTAGCTACTCATAGCCGGGCGAAAGATGTGGAAGTTTTGGTAGCGGGCGAGTTGATGCCAGCAGACTTGGTGATCAGTCCAGTTGAACTGTATGATGGCATCATGTGTATGGATTGGTTTGATCAGTACAGAGTTCATCTGGATTGTCACCGGAGTTGTGTTGTGTCTGAGCGTGGTAGGAGAAGGTTGGTTTGTCAGGGAGTGAGACCGACTTTTGAGAGTCTCGTGATCTCTTGGGTGCAGGCTGAGGCTATGACTGGGAGGTTGCGAGGCTTACTCGGAGATTTTTGTGCTATCGGAGTTTGTGGGTGAGGTTGCAGTGAGGGATATTCGGGTTGTCCAGGACTGTGAGGATGCATTTCGGTCGTTAAAGGGATTGCCGTCTTCGCGGTTGGATCCTTTCACGATTGAGTTACAGCCTGGGACGACGTCGTTATCTTAGGCACCTTACAGGATGGCTCCAACAGAGTTGAAGGAGCCGATGACGCGGCTAGAGGTGTTGTTGAGTAAGGGTTCTTTCGGTCGAGTACTTCACCGTGGAGAGAACCGGTGTTGTTTGTGTGGAGGAATTGTGGTAGTTTCCGGTTGTGCTTCGTTTATCGAGGGCTTAACCGAGTCACTGCGAAGAACAAGTTTCCTCTTCCGAGAATTGATAAGTTGTGGGATCAATTGTGAGGGGCTACTTGGTTCTTCAATGATTGACTTAGCATCCGGTTACCACGAGATTCCTATCGATAAGGCAGATGTCACGAAGACGGCTTTCAGAACTCGGTATAAGCATTTTGAGTTTGTGGTGATGCCTTTCGGGTTTACGGATGCACCAGCTGCGTTTATGAGGTTAATAAGCGAAGTCTTTCAGGAGTATCTGGATGAGTTCGTGATTAACTTCATTGATGGCATAATGGTGTATTCAAAGAGTCTTGGGGAGCATGAGCAAGGAGAGTGCAGTTGTGGGGAAGTTGCAAGAGCAGAAGCTGTTTGCTAGGTTGAGCAAGTGCAGTTTCTGGCAAGGGAAATGGAATTTTTCAGAGTCTTACTGTTTCTGCAGATAGAGTTTATGTAGATCTAGTTAAGATGCAATCTATTTGAGATTTTGCCTAGACCGAGGAATGCAACTAAGAGTAGTAGTTTTCTCGGGTTGGCAGGTTATTTCAGGAGTTGCATCAAAAGGCTTTTGCGAGTATGGCTCAATCTATGACCAAGTGGTTAGAGGAGTACGTTCTTTTGTGTGGTCTTGGGATTTGAGGCGGAAGTGATGGGTGGAGTTGTAACAGATTGGGGTATGTTATAGTTTACCATCGTGGTGAACTTAGCCGGAGGTGGATGCTCTTGGTCAGAGGCGTTATGCTTTGGCTGAAGAGCAGGATGTGGAAGTATGGTGAGTGAGATTGATACGTTGAGGTTGTGCGTTATCTCACGAGAGCCGTTGGGGCTGGAGACAATTAATCAGGCAAACCTTTTGAGCAGGCTTCGAGTAGCCCAGGAGAAGGATCAGGGTTCGTGGATTCTTCTAAGGTTGAAGCTTCTGATTATTAGGTCCCGGCGTTTGAAACTATCTTAGGGCACGTGTGAGTCTGTGTGCCTAAGGTTGAGGTTTAAGGCAGGAGATTTCTGTGAGGGGCTAATGAGAGCATGTTTCTCTATTCATCCGGAAGCGATAAAGAGGCATAGTGATCGGAAACAGTACTATCTCTGAGTCGGGATGAAGAAGGACGTGGCTAATTAGGTCGCGGTTTGCGATAAGTTGCCAGTTGATGGGGGTTGTTTACCCATTCCAGAGGGGAAGTGGGGCATGTTTCCTTAGATATTGCGGCAGGGTTGCCGGTTTTTTGGACTCATGTTACTATTTGAGTGACTGCGGATCGGGTGTCTAGGTTAACACATTTTCTGACCATTAAGAAAACCGAGGGAGCAGCGGTTCTGGTTATGAAATATGTGAGCAAGTTAGTGCGGTGGCTTGGAGTGCTAGCGAGTTTTGTGTCAGACAGAGATCCGAGGTGCACTTCTGAGTTTATGAGGGCTTTCAGGCCAGTAGTGGTATGGCTCCTTTTGAGTTTTGTATGGGAGGCCATGTCACACATTTTATGTTTTACCCAAGTGGGGGAGAGGAGCATTTATGGTGCAGATTTTGTTCACGAGACGACGGAGAAGATCCGTGTTGTGAAGCTGAACATGAAAGAGGCTCAGGATCGGCAGAAGAGTTATGCCGATAAAAGGAGGAATGAGCTAGAGTTTAAGTGGAGATGTTACAGGGTTCTAACATATCCATTGCAGAGGATAGGCTTAGTCGGTGGTTTATGGGCTCGTTCCGAGTGGTGGAGCGAGTGGGACCTGTTGCTTATCGTTTGGAGCTACCTCAGATCATGCAGAACTTTCTTGAGTGTTCCATGTGTTGAAGCTCAGGAAGTGTCTACATGGGTCTTGAGAGGTAGTGGTGAGGACTCCTGCAGATCTTCAGTTTTTGGCGGTTGAGTTGAGGCCGGTAAGGGTCCTTGAGAGAAGTGTCAGGATCTTGCGCCAGAAAAAGGGGGCCGTTCTCGAGAGTCTTGTGGGACAGTGACGGTGTCCAGGAAGAGACTTGAGAACCAGAGGTTAAGATGAGACAAGGTTTGATTGTGGTTTGTGAAGCAAGCCGGGAAGTGAACTGGGTCTTATGGGTTCCAATGTCTGGTTTGGTAGTGATCACCAGGTGTGGTGATGTGGTTGGAATTATGTATTTTCGTTGGAGTCGAAACGATTATGACATTCTTCCGGTTTCATAAGATGTGTAGTTCTTATGATATGAGTGTGGTGGCTGTGGTAGCCATGAGTGCGGATGAATGGCTGTGTAGCTATGTGGTTCTTGTGTTTCGGCTTTGTTAGCTTTGAGTAGGTGGTTGGAGGATCTCAAAATAGAAGTTTTATAGTGGTTAGAACTTGTCTATTTCGGAGAGACTCTAGCAGGGACACCCTGTGTGATGGGTTGTCCAGATGACCTGGGTATTGGTCATGTGCTTGTGGTTAGGGAACCTCGGAATGGAAGTTTTATTGTGGGTAGAACTTGCCAGTTTTGATGGAATTCTAACGGGTTTGTGTGTGTATGTGTGGGAGAGTCTCGGGATAGAAGTTTTATGGTGGTTAGAACTGTCTAGTTCCGGAGAGGCTCTGCAGGGACATCCGGTGTGATGGATGGTCCAAATGATCTGTGATGATCATGTGTGTGATGGTATTCCGGGTTGGGAGTATCATGTTGAGACCTTGGGAGGTAGTTCCGGTCAGAGGTGCATTATAGACGTTAGGAATTGATTGCATAGCTCATAGATAGACATGGGTTCTTTCTTGGAGATGAATCTCCGACAGATCTTGAGAGATGCGTCTCTCCGGGGAATAGTGGGTTCCCTGCATACCGATCGTTCGTCAGGACTGCGAGGACTGAGAGCGTGAGGGTATGGAGATAGTTTTGGCAGATGTTATTGCACAAGTATCATGTATCCGGACTTCAAATAAAGTGGATGAAACAAAAACTCCTCCTAGGACGTCCTTCAATCTTCTTCTTACATGCACTTTCTCCGGGTAAAAAGTTACAAACATTTCTCCTTACTCTTTAGTTCATAGTACAATTAGTAATTTCTGGTGTTTGTGTGTAGTGGTGAGACCGGGTATATATCGGTATGGGAAAAACTCGCTCTCCAAGTTAGTGAAGAACTTGCCCAACTAAAAGATGGACCTCTTCTTGTCATTGCAACTGGCGTTAACCCAAAAACTGTTGGGGGTAAGTTGGATATAATATTATGTACCCAAAAGAGAAAATTGTTAGCATTTATAGGCTGAATATATTCCTAACTAGGCTTCTTATTTGCTATTTTAAGGTCACATATATCTTAATGCTACCGCGTCTACCCGGTTTTTCTTTAATGTGGACGACGAGATCACTCAAGACTTTCGTAAAAGGTACTAATATGATCCCATCCCCATTCATACCCCACATTAGAAGAATTTTAATATGACTTCATGTCTTTCTCCCCTTACAACACATATTATCAAGAAAATCTTCTCCCTACAAGTGCCAGTGGAAATGGTGACTCCATTCCAACGGATTTCCAAAGTATTGGGCAAGTTCTGGCTTTTGTCAACGACCAAGGAGGCAATGAGAATATGTTTTGGTGTAAGGCCAAAGTCATCGATGTGATATTAAGCAATGGGTGGTTCTTCATAGCTTGCAGGGGCTGCTCCACAAAAATGACTAGAATTGGAGGGAAGATTACTTGTCAGACTTGTCCTTCCGCTAAAGCAGTTGGGGTACTTCGGTATGTATCATAATGCCCTATCTTCAATAAAAACACGCTGTCCTCCTTTTTCACCACCTTCTGATCCTACATCAATTTATTTCCTAGGTACCGTATTGAAGTTATCGTGGAAGATGATAGTGATACTTCCACATTTGTTATTTTCGAAAAGGCTGGTGAAAAGCTGTTGAAGACAACTGCATCTGACCTTGCTGCAAAAAGTGTAAATATCTTATACAATATTCAAAGCTCTTCATTCCCTTGTATAATACTACTCAGCGAAATTATTATGAAACAGGACGTACCAGAGAATGACGATTTTGGAGAAATAGTGCCCCAGGCTATTCAAGATATTGTTGGAGGTGTTTTTTTATTCTACGTCAAAGTGGCAAAGTATAATTTCACTGCTAAACACCAGAGTTTTTCAGTTTATCAAATAGCACCACCTCCCAATGCTCTTACCAAAAAGGTAAGATTAATCAACCTTACTCTCTTGAATCAGACTGTTAATTATTTCCACAGTTGTTTGCGGTTTAGTCGTCATACGTGTTACTTTATAGCGGAATGAGACATGTGAACCCAGTCAAACTAAATCTACCAAGCTACCCATTGCTCCACCAAGTAATGCAACATTGGAAATGAAACCAAAGTCTGGATGTCCTTTGTCTAAGAAACCACCCACAAATAGGTGGGACTAACATTACTGTTCTACTTTACATTTTCCATTACACATTTACAACCTTCAATCAAGACCTCATTTTCTTATTGAGTATTTTCTTATTGCTCATTTTCAGCAGGAAAAACAAATCCCAAGTTGTGGTCGATGAAACGGAAGAGTGAGAGGTTGCTATGTGGGATGCATATTTATGACGGGCTTCAATCTTTACCCTGCAATTCGAGTTTTCACTGCATTTCCTTTCCTTCTCTTTTTGGTGTATCAATTTGATTCTTATAAACAAGTTGAAACTGTGATTTTGAGTTTGTCCCTAAGTTATATTTTTTTATCTTCATTCCTATCAATAAATTACTTTGAACGTCAAAGACTCAACTAAATGTCCTAAATAGTGATCATTTGAGCGGGTTTTCAAGGCTGATCAGGAAACAGAACCACTACTACTTCCTTTTCATTTTCTCTCAAACATACCTGTTTTACATACCTGTTTTCAATCATCTTGCAACTCCAAGACGATCTGCACTTACAAGATACAGAAAAGATATACATTAAAACTTTCATTTGCCGGCTGTAAATGTTTAACAATAAACATTTTGTATGAAAAACGATGAGCTGTAAATGTCCTGGAGATATAGAACCCAGGAACGTCAACGGGTGAATTAAACCTTGACTTAAGTAACCATGGGTTTAGAAACCATCGATGCACAACATTTAATAAGTTGTAAGCCCTGTTCACTTTTTGAAATGCTGTAGACGTTTTTTTATTTCCTCGAGATATACAATTTAAAGGTTTTCTTGAATCCACAAAGATGTATGTCAATATTGTAATCACCATACAAATCACACTTCAAGGTTATTATATTCAGTTGTAATTTTACAATTTTCACATTCTCAAACCACAACATACCAACACAAAACAAACATATAAATCATGAAAGTACATATCAGACAATGTACAATTGCATATACTTTCATTTTTGATGGTTTCAAGAATTCATAACATTCACTAATAATTACAAATTAATTGCCAAATAACTTCTCAAGTTCAAATGTTTTCAAACATCCAAACCAGAAAAACGTACATTCCCAATCATAGATTTATATACACTAATTGTCAATTACTATAAATATAAATTGATATCACCATATTCAGTTACAATATTGTAGCTGAGGGCTATTAATTCATAACATTCACTAATAATTACAAATTAATTGCCAAATAACTTCTGAAATTCAAATGTTTTCAAACATCTATATCTAGCTACACATGCCACCTATAACACTTATTCTTAACTTACACACAGATCATAAGCTCTCATTTAACCTCATACTTAGTATTCTCTATTTTTTTCCCCTTCAAAATTTTAAAAATCTTTCGTTCATTGTCAATTTCAGAATCATTAGTTTATTCACATCATACTTACTATATACAAACACCTACATACATACATCCCATTTGACATCATACTTAATTATAATTAATTTTAGATTGTTAGAAACATTAGTTCATCTTCACAGCTCAAAATGGATCATACACTACCCTTGGAAGGATTCACTCAAAAGAACTCAAAAACTCAGACTACCAGCATTATCTTAGAAGGTCCTCTTTCATTACATTACTTTTTTTCCCCTACCAACACTGAAATGAATCAATTATATTAACTACAAGTGATTTCCAACAGCAAGAAATAGAAGAAGGCAAATTATGGCAGGCAAAAAGGTCGGCCCAAGCTCTTCAATCTCAAGTGGGGTTTCCCGCACTGATGGTATATTATTCCCCCACACACTTTATCTCACTATTATGAAATTCAATAAATTTCTTCAGAATGTCTAACGCATCTTCTCTTCCATAGCACTCATGGCCTCTCAGAGAGCACGACAAACAAGACGGAAAATATTCGAAGCTAAAAACGCATCCGCTCTAATGCCATCTACTAATGCCAGTGGTAACAATTAGTTACATGATTATTTGATATTAGTCATAAATCACTCTTGCTCGTGATGCCAGTAGTACTAATACCCACAACTAAAACTGACCCAGGTAAAGCAACCCCTCGGAAACAACGTCCAACCAACCCTCCAAATCGAGAAAATGAACCCAATGTCCTATCACAATATGGTAATAATATTCATTTCGGGAATAATAAGCCAATCCAAATTGGTCATCCTCAAATTTTTAGTGTGTTCCATGCCTGAGTACTCAAGGTTATCATTTCCTTTGTAGAAATTGGTGAGTCATCCGGCTAGAAACGGCGATCAACAACCGATGCTAATACCAAAATAAAAGGTTAGAAATGTGTTCATTCATCAAATTCGAAAATGTACACATACCTCTATGCACTTTACAAACATAGCACTCTCTTCTCCACTTGCTTCAACCTTTTCTTTCCCAGCTCAACATTTTATTTCTCAACGTGTAGGTAAACGCCCCCGCCGTACTTTACCTGCTCCAAATAGTATGGTTGACTGTCCAAATTGTGGGGGGTTAATGTTTCAAGCAGAGAGTACGAATAAAACCAAAGATATAACTAAATTGAGGTTCTCACTTTGTTGTCGCGCCGGACGTGTATCTCTGCCTAAGGTGAAAGACACACCTCCGGTTTTAGATATATTACTTAAAACATCTGCCACCTACCGCCAAAATATAAGACCCTATAATTGCGCGTTCGCACATACCTCTACGGGTGCAAAAGTTGATGAGTCCGTCACCGGAACCCCTGGTCCGTTCACATACAGAGTACATGGTCAAAATTGTCATCGGCTTGGATCTTTGCTGCCACCAAAGGGAGTGGTTGACCCAAAGTATTCCCAGATGTACATTTTCGACACTGCCAATGAAGTGAAGAATAGAATTAAATCAGTAACTCGAAGTCAATCATCTTCAACGCTAAATGAAAAGATAGTAGCTGATTTACTGGAGATGCTTGATAGTACCAATGAGCTTACCAAAATGTATAGAAGGGCTAGAGATCTGTACGAGTCACAAAATCCTACAGAATTGACTATTAGATTAGTGAGCCAAAGACATCGTGGGAAGCAATATGATTTGCCGACATCAGATGAAATAGCCGGATTAATAGTTGGAGATCTATCTTCTACAACAGGGAAGAGGGATGTTATCGTACAATCCAAAACAAACGAGAAGCAAAGAATCAGCGAGTTACACCCAAAGTTCATGGCGCTACAATATCCATTATTGTTCCCATATGGTGAAGACGGTTATCACTTAAATATTCCCTACGCAAATACAGAGCAGAAGGCTGTCAAAAGAGAGTGTGTGACCATGCTAGAATTTTATGCTTATCAAATACAAACCAGATTATCATAAGGTATGACCCTCTTACGATCTGGTCGTTTGCTACATCAGTACATTGTAGATGCATACATGGCTGTAGAGCAAGAAAGAATAGGTTGGTATAGAAGAAACCAGAAGACATTACGGGCTGACCTTTACAACAATGTATGTGATGCAATTGGTAGAGGAGACCACGACGCAAAGAAAGTGGGACGGAGAGTTATATTACCATCATCTTACACAGGCGGCCCAAGATATATGGCCCAAAACTACCAGGATGCAATGGCTATATGTAGGAGGTTTGGAAACCCGGATTTATTCATTACCATGACGGCAAATCCAAACTGGGACGAAATACAAGACCACTTAAAACGGTCTGGAAATAGTACGGCCAATGACAGACCCGATCTCGAATGTCGAGTCTTTAAGATCAAGTTAGATTGCATGTTAGCTGATCTTTGGGACGGAGTTTTCTTCAGTGAAGCTAAAGAAAGTAAGTTATTTTACTAAACCAACATGGTCAACTTCCCTTTCTAATATTTCTTTTACAAATACCCTAACGTTTATAATTACAAACTTTAAATGCAGTCGTCTACACCATTGAGTTCCAAAAACGTGGCTTACCTCACGCTCATATTTTGGTATGGCTCAAAGATGATATGAGGAATCCAAGTCATACAGACATAGATAAAGTCATTTCTGCAGAGCTTCCTGACGAGAAGATCGATCCTGAGGGTTTTAAATTGGTCGAACAGTTTATGATGCATGGTCCATGTGGAAAAGATAATCCCAATTTGGCATGCACAGAAAATGGCATATGCACCAAGGGCTTCCCAAAACCATACACAGACAAAACTAAGATTGGCGAAGATGGTTTTGTAACTTATCGGCGTAGGAAAGATGACAGAAACTTTGTATCTAAAGGGACTACAAAGCTCGGCAATGGTTTCGTTGTCCCACATAATCTTCCTCTATTAAAAAAGTATAAGGCACATACCAATGTCGAATGGTGTTGTAAAACAGAGGCAATAAAATATCTGTTCAAGTATGTGAACAAGGGGGTTGATAAGGCCACAGTTGTTGTGGGAAAGTCAAACGGTTCCACTAACAACAATGGAGGCGGAAAAGAAGAATTAGTTGAGGTCGACGAGATAAAAAATTATCTGGAATGTCGATATCTATCGGCATGTGAGGCGATTTGGCGCATCTTTGCGTTCGACATACATTATAGTAGGCCAGCTGTTCAGAGGCTGTCTCTACATCTACCAGACCAACAACCTATCATTTATAATGATACACAAAGTCTTGATAGTGTACTTGCACGAGAAGGTATCGATAAGACAATGTTTTTAGAGTGGATGAAGATGAACGAAATCGATGAAGAGGCACGTACATTAACATACGTCCGATTTCCAACAAGGTTTGTGTGGAATGCCACAAAAAAAAATGGACGAAAAGAAAACATGGGTACACCATCGGCAGGGTTGTTAACATCCACCCAACAGCTGCTGAACTTTATTTCTTGAGATTGTTACTCAATGTAGTTACTGGGCCAAGGAGTTATGAAGAAATATTGACATTTGAGGGAATTGTTCATGCAACATTCAAAGATGCATGCATTGCCCGGGGATTACTCGATGGAGATAAAGAATGGATTGAGGCATTAGATGAAACGGCACAATGGGCTTTTCCTAGACAATTGCGTCAGCTCTTTGTCGACCTCATAATCTTTTGCCAAGTTAGTAACCCTTCAAACTTGTGGGACCATTGTTGGCGGTCTCTAGCCGATGATATTTTGTACAACCAACGAAGAGAACTCAGAATTCCCAACCTTCATCTCACCGAAGAACAACTTAAGAGCTACACTTTGTTAGAGATTGAAAAAATCATGCACCAATATGATAGATCACTATCAGATTACCCGACGACTATGCCACAGTTAGACAAGGAGATGTTGAAAGGCTTGAAGAATTCATTCATTGCGGAAGAAACGAGCTACGATGAGGAAAAAGAACAACGAAAGCATGAGAGTTTATTCGCCAGTTTAAATGATGAGCAGAGAGTAGTTTTCCGTGAAGTAATGGATTCAATTGAATTTGGAAAAGGGAAATTCTTCTTCCTAAACGGACCTGGGGGTACTGGGAAGACGTATCTATACGAAACAATTATAACAAAATTGCGATCAGAAAAAAAAATAGTGCTTCCAGTTGCGTCTTCGGGTATTGCAGCGCTGCTACTTCCAGGAGGTAGAACGGCTCACTCTAGATTCAAGATCCCGGTTAACTTGCAAGAGCATTCAATGTGTGATATAACCCAAGGATCAATGCTTGCAGAGTTACTAAAGAAAACAGATCTAATCATTTGGGATGAAGCACCCATGACTCATCGTTTAGCATTTGAGGCCGTAGACAGGACAATGAGAGACATATTATCCCAAGATGATGAAAGAGCCTTAAATTACCCTTTCGGTGGGAAGACTGTATTGCTTGGTGGTGATTTCAGACAAACATTACCGATTATAACTGGAGGAAGTAGGCAAGACACCATCTTAGCATCAATAAACCGATCTTATCTTTGGGATTCGTGTAACTTTTACAGCCTAACTCAGAACATGCGATTACAAGTTGAAGAAAAAAAATTCGCTAAGTGGATACTTGAAGTGGGAGATGGAAATGCAGCGAAGCTCAATACTTCAAAAGATCATTGCGACGAAGTCGACGACATTGAAATTAATGGAAACCTGCTGCTTGAGAATGGAGAACACCAAATTCAAGCGCTGGCCGATGCTGTCTACCCTAACTTTCAGGAATCATACGCTGATCGAGAATATGTTACAGAGAGGGCAATTTTGACCCCAAGAAATGACACTGTACACGAACTAAATTCGTTCCTATTGGAACAAGTTCCAGGGGATGCTAAGGAATATCTGAGTTCAGATACTATAGAGATGGATGGGCCACCAACTGACAATGATGAGCTACTATACCCTACTGAATTTTTGAATTCACTGAGGTTCTCAGGTATGCCAGATTACCGGCTAACCCTAAAGACAGGATCTCCGGTTATGTTGGTTCGAAATATGAATCAAAAAGAAGGACTTTGCAACGGAACAAGATTAATCGTCACACGTTTGGGTGACAGAGTAATCGAAGCGGAGATCTTAACAGGCACAAAAGTTGGGAATAGGGTGGTTATCCCACGGATAATACTTTCCCCAACTGATTCGAAATGGCCATTCAAGTTAAGAAGACGCCAATATCCTCTGCGTTTATGCTACGCGATGACCATAAATAAAAGTCAAGGACAAAGTTTAGCAAAAGTTGGTTTATACCTACCTAAACCAGTTTTTAGTCATGGGCAACTATACGTTGCCTTATTAAGAGTAACATCAGAAGAGGGTTTAAAGATACTAAACATCAATGAGAGCAACGATACGGCACACACGATTAAAAACATTGTATACAGAGAAGTATTCAACAACGTCCCCAAGTCTATGTAAGGTAAGATACATCTCAATCTTATTGCCTTCACTTATTTGCCCCGTCCTCTCAATTTCTAAATATTAACAAAGCCTCCCTCACTTTGACCGCTATTTACAACCTCCCTCAATAACTCTCAGAAGGAAGGTGAAGTCGATACAATATGGTACAACTCAATCGGCGAATACGAAGTGACTAACCAAGCTTAGGTTTTACAATCCATAACTTGATTTCTAAAATTGTACAACTATCTAATGACTACCTTCTGTACTCATGTGTCATCCATCGAATACGATGTGCGTAAGGATTGAGACGCCAATGGTTCACGCAAGGTTAGTAAATCAAACCACAACGTTATACAGATTTAATATGAGCCAATAGTGTCACGCACAACTACTTAAAAATAAGTTATACTATAAGTAATAACTTAGCAGGAATAAATTACTAAACTACTTTATGATTTCCACACTTCAATTCCTTCAAAAAAAAAAAAAAACAATTTACATTTTCCAAAATAACATTAGTGTTTGAACTAATATCAAATTAAGACTCTACTACACATATTCTCATAACACAACACCAACCAGAATTTAAATTCTCCTACTTCAAACCACACCAATAGATTTTGAAATACAAAACTATTTCAATGCATTTAATTACAAAATCAAAACTGGTCTACAGTTTTGAAAGTTTAAATTATTTTCTGGAAACCCCAACAATAATCCCTACCATCATAGATACACACGCAGAGAAGGATTTGTTTACTACACACAACTTAACCAATTATCATATGATGAACACTCTGTTTTACAAACCACACAAAACATCTGAATATATCCGACGACATGGCAGAAAACAAGCAGGTTTGTATACCTCCAACCAAAGTGAACAAAAAAGAGAGAGATCAGTTTATATTAACTTTCGTTTAATTACTTCTTTGTAACTCCACTACTCTTTCAATACACTTGCAGGGACATTGGTATGTCAATCAAGTACGGTCAGAAGACAACTATTTCTGGAAGGCGGCTGCGAAAAAAAAGAATCGCCCGTTAAACAATCCACTTCAAATGTTCACATTCCCCCCACAGGTAACCCAAACATAAACTAATTACGGTAGAAAATAGATTCAAAGTAACTAATGCCGTATTCCCAAAATCAAACAGATTCTTCTTTCTCCTCGCCGTATTTCCCAAAATCAAACAGATTCTTCTTTCTCCTCCATCTATAGCGTTACTGTTTCGCTCCAAAGTTTTTACCATAAAACAAATCAAAACAAATATACATATACAAAATCATTATATATACTTTCAACAAACTTCTATGTGACAGATGCTCCTCGGAAGAACACGTTCCCGTTTTACAAAACTTTTGATCAACTACAAACTGGTTATTCAGTTCATCCAATCATTGGGCGTTTATTGCGTTTCTGGGAAGCCCGCAATATTTGGGAGAATGGCAAAAACACGGGAATAGTATTTTTACTATTAGATGAAAAGGTAATATATCACTTTCTTCCGATTGACATATAGAAAGACTACCTATTACAACTAACGGTATAATGCACACGTCCCTACAGAATGATGTAATCCAGTGTTTTATTCATGCCACACATTCAAATAAATATAAAGCACTTTTAAAAGAGGGATGCACGTATGCGATAAAGAGATTTTATGTGAAGCCCTCGAAAGATAAATTCAAGCAAACAAGTCATCCATTTACCATCAGTTTTACAAACACTACTACAATTGTTGAGGTCGCGAACTATACACCAAAGATACCACACAGCAGATACATGATAAGAAGTTATAGTTGCTTACAGAGGTTAGCTAATACTAACCAAGAACTACCAGGTATATTTCTCACCAACTATAAAAACTACACCAATATTGCAGAAAAATTAACAACGATGTTTGTTGTCTAATGCAGATGTCATGGGTCAGATCCGTTTTGTTCAAGGCTCCCATCTAAATAACCCAAACTCCACACACCCAATATTAGTGCGCCTACGTATCCAAACGTATGTCCTTTATATACCTATCCTCTATATAATTAGCATGCGCTTCAAAAGTTTACTACAAACTCACTTGGGTACCATGTTTAAGTAGGAACTCGATTGTTCGACTAGCTTTGTGGGATGATATAGCCGCACATTTTCGAACCAAGTTTTGTATTCAGAAACTTGAGCACATCACAATTTTGGTTACAAGCATAAACCCAAAGATTATTGCAGGTACAATCAAAACTAATAATAATAATAAGAAGAAATGGATTCAAATAACTATCTAATGTAATTTCTGGCAGGTAACCTTCAATTGGACTCAACATCAGCTACAAGACTTTACAAAATAGATGCGTCCTCAGCAATCAAAAGATTTCCAAGAAAAAAAAAGTCTCAAAAGAGCACATTTTGATTTACATTATATTCATCTTAATCATAGTGGTTAATTTGGATTTATAGTATGTTTTAAGAAAAATGCAATTTTTACAAACAGCACAAAGTATGAATTATCAATGCACTCTCACATGTGCCAATTTCAATTTCGAACAGAGACATGGATATCACTAATGATCCGATCCACTAATGTAGCAAAGTATTATAATCTATACGTTCTTCCATATACCGTGGGAGATAATTATATGGATGGTTTCCTATATATATACTTTTGAACAATGTTCCATCTTAATTTGTTTTTACAATAATTGTATTTAGTCTCTTAACCTAGATAATTATTCTTGTGAGCTAATGGGCCCAGACAATTACAAATGGGCTTCAAAGCCCGAAACCAACTAAGGCAGCAGCTGGGCCGGATCAAAAGGAAAAATCTCAAAGCCTGTGTAGATAAGGTTGTTACATTGGAGAAGCAGATATAGAGAGAAGAAGAAGAAAACAGAGTACCCAGCTTAACGTAACAGAGAGCTGATCAAGATCAGCAGTAGTAACGAGTCTTCTCTCCTAGAACAATCGTGTGTAAACCCTAGATCTCGATAAACCGCCATTGATATAAGGCGTGTGTGTATCTCTCTCTCTTGTTGTTCTTTGATTCTAGTGAAGCTCCGGTGAAGGATTCACCGGCGAGTTAGGGGCCGGAACTAAGCCCCGAAGCTCGAGTGATCGTGTTCTTACTTTCTGCAACTTAGAATCAGTAGTTCAAGCAATCGTTAGTTTAGGAGTTGATTTGATAATCCTCAAGAAATTAACCTAACAAGTGGTATCAAGAGCTCCAGGCTAAGTTCTCAAAGGCTAGGGAGGTAGAGAAAGAGATCGGAGAAGGAGATCTTACCGGGAAAACAGCCTTGAGTGGCTCGATCTTATATGTAGAAGTAGATCGCATCAAGTCAAGGTAGAGGTCAATCACGTTGACGTCTTCTAGGTCAAATCTGGCACAAGAAAGTGTTAGAGCTCAGATCTAAGGAGAAATCATGTTTAAAGAATTCAGTTCAAGTCAAGATTGAGGAAGAAAGAACTAAGGGAATCTGAGTACCTTAGTTCTCAGGTTATCTCTGAACTAATCTTGTGAATCTTTAAAATTGCTATCTCTTTGTTGGATTCCTTTGCGTTGCTTCTTGGTTGTTTTTCCTTTTGTGTTAATCTGCAGGTTATATCAAAAGAAACATATTAGCAATGATGGATCCAACTCCAGGAAGATTTGAGATGGAAAAGTTTGACGGTTCTGGTGATTTTGGGTTATGGAAGTTCAAGCTCCTGGGACAGCTTGAAATACAAGGTTTACTTACCGTGTTAAGTGAAGACTGGACAGTCACCACAACAAAGGAGGTACTCAAAACTGGAGAGGCTTCTTTGGCTGTAAGAGAAACTGTGATTGATCCAAAGAAACAAGCTCAAGATTTGAGGTGTAGAAACTTGATTGCGACTTGCTTAAGTGATCGTATTCTGAGGAAAGTGATGAAAGAAAGTACTGCTTTGGGTATGTGGAAGGCCCTGGAAACAGAACATCAAACCAAATCACTGCCAAACAGAATATATCTCAAGTAGAGATTTGCAAGTTTCAAAATGGAAGAGAGTAAGAGTATAGAAGATAATGTGGATACCTTCTTAAAGCTCATAGCTGATCTGGCTAGCCTTAAAGTGGAAGTGTCTGAAGAAGATCAGGCCATTCAGCTCCTGTCCAGTTTACCACCTGCTTTTGAACCTCTAGTGCACACCTTGAAGTATGGAACTGGAAAGGAGACAATAACAGTCAGTGAGGTGACCAGTGCAGCATATGATAAGGAGATGGAATTAAAACAAAAGGGAAAGTTACATCGAGGTTCTTCTAGCGCAGACAGTCTGTTTGTGAACTCCAGAGGCAGATCAAACAACAGGCAAAATCAGAATAAAGGGAATGGGTACAGAGGCAGGTCCAACAGCAGAGGCAGATCGAAGTCTAAACCTAGATTCAACCAGGGAACAAAAGGAGCCTGTTTCATATGTGGAAAAGAGGGTCATTGGAAAAGAGAATGCCCTAGCAAAGGAAAAACAAGCTCAGAAAATTCAGCAAATGTTGTTTTTGAGTTACCTGAACCTATGGTACTCACTGTGAGCACTGAACCAGCTTCAGGAGAATGGATACTAGACTCCGGATGCACTTTCCACATGACACCAGACAAAGACATCTTATATGATCTGAAATAGTTTGAAGGGACTAAGGTCAGAATGGCAAACAAAAGTATCAGTCAAGTTAAAGGAATGGGCAAGATCAGAATCATAAATCCTGATAAAACTGAGGTGATACTTAATGAGGTCAGGTATGTCCCGGCTTTTGACAAAAGTCTAATCTCAGTAGGTATGTTGGATCAAAGTGGGGTCACATATGAAGGTGGTGATGGCATTCAACAATATTACAAGGATAAGAAAAAGGTGTTCTCAGCAAAATGGAAAAATGGTCTCTATTTCCTACAAGCTAAAGTAATTAAAGCAGAAGCAAATGCAGTTAATATAGATGAGAGTGATGCTAATCTATGGCACTCAAGGTTAGGTCACATGAGCTCAAAACAGATGACTATACTGAAAAAACAAGGTCATCTAACAAAAGTAAAGTTAGAAGGACTTAGCTTTTGTGAAAGCTGTGTGTTTGGCAAGTCTCACAGGTTGAGTTTCCCTGCAGCGAAGCATACCACCAAGGATGTTTTGGAGTATATCCACTCTGATCTTTGGGGTTCTCCCTCAAATCCAGAAAGTCTGAGTGGTAGCAGGTACTTCATCAGTTTCATCGATGACTACTCCAAGAAGGCTTGGGTATATTTCCTGTCAACAAAAGATGGAGCCTTTGATAAATTCAAAGAATGGAAGAAGTCAGTAGAAACTCAAACAGGAAAGAAGATAAAGTGTTTACGTACCGATAATGGATTGGAGTTTTGCAATAATCAGTTTGATGAGTTGTGTAAAACTTCAGGTATCAAAAGACATAGAACTTGTTCTTACACCCCTCAGCAGAATGGGGTTGCAGAAAGGTTAAATCGGACTATCATGGATAAGGTCATAAGTATGTTGGCTGAGACTGGTTTGGGAAAGGAATTCTGGGCTGAGGCTACTTCTACTGCTGTTTACTTGATTAATAGGTCACCTAATTCATCTATTGACTTTAAGGTACCTGAAGAAGTTTGGACTGGAAAGAAGTGTGATCTTTCTCACATCAGAAGGTTTGGGTGTTCTACCTATGTTCACACTATACAGAACAAGACAAGTCCAAGATCTGAAAAAGGAATATTCATTGGCTATCCAAGAGGGACTAAAGGGTATAAGGTAAGATTTGTCAATGAAGGTAAGACTACTGTAAGTAGGAATGTTGTTTTTCATGAGCAAGAGCTCTACAAAGACACATTAACTACGTCTACAGAAGCTGCTCCAGAGGTTGCAAACTCAGGTAAAGCTTCTAAGGACAGTCCTAAGAAAAAGGTTTCTTTCAGTGACAAACTTATAAGGGGACCTTCACCATCTACATCAGACGCAGAGTCATCAGACAGAGGTGAAGAAAGGTCAGAACCAACAAGTCCACAGAGTGAGGATCAAGATCAGGGATATGACTGGGAACCAGGTACAGAGAGTTCAGGGCAGTATGGATCAGATTCTGAGGATGACTATGAGCCAAGTACAAGCGAATATGTTCTAGCCAGAGACAAGGTTGCTAGGAAAAATAGGAAGAAGCCATCTAGGTTTGATGATGCTCATTATGTTGCTTATGCTCTATCAGCAGCTGATGATATTGAGGTTATGGAACCTAAATCTTATACTGAAGCTATGAATAGTATGGAGAAGAAACTATGGGCGTCAGCTGCTAAGGAGGAAATGATTTCCCTTTGGAAGAATGGTACTTGGGAACTTATTGAGTGTCCTCCTAACGCAAAACTGGTTGGATGCAAATGGATATTCAAACTTAAGGCAGGTATTCCTGGAGTAGAAGATCAAAGGTATAAAGCAAGACTGGTTGCTCAAGGATTCACACAGAAAGAAGGCATTGACTACAACGAGATTTTCTCTCCAGTAGTCAAGCATGTTTCAATCCGGATCATGTTATCCCTGGTAGTGAATCTGGATTATGAACTAGAGCAAATGGATGTTAAAACAGCGTTTTTACATGGAAAACTAGAAGAAAGGATTATAATGAGACAACCTGAAGGTTTTGTAAACAAAGGGGATGAGAACAAGGTGTGTCTTCTAAAGAAATCCCTATATGGATTGAAACAGTCGCCTAGACAGTGGAACTTAAGATTTGACACGTTCATGAAAACTCAGAAGTTTCACAGAAGTGATTATGACTCATGTGTCTACCTGAAAGATGTAAATACAGACAAAGCTGTATACTTACTTCTTTATGTGGATGACATGCTTATTGCGTCAGGAAATCAAGCTGTTATCAGAAACCTAAAGGACAGTCTAAGTAGAGAATTTGAGATGAAGGATTTAGGCAAAGCTTCAAGGATACTGGGTATGGACATCATCAGGGATAGACAGAAGGGTACTCTAATCTTATCTCAGCAAAACTATTTGGAAAAGGTTTTGAGAACGTTTGGAATGATGGAAGCTAAGTCAGTTTCAACTCCAGTTGCTTCACATTCCAGGTTACATAGTGTTCCTACAGATCAAAGAGCAGAGGAGGCTATGCACATGAGGGACAGGCCCTATGCCAGTGCAGTTGGTAGCCTAATGTATGGGATGATAGGCTCTAGACCTGATCTAGGATTTGCTATTGGGTTGATAAGCAGGTTTATGTCTGCACCCAGCAGGGAACACTGGGACGCAGCTAAGTGGGTACTCAGATATTTAAAAGGAGCGCTGGACAGAAATTTAGTGTTTAAGAGGAATGGTGATTTTTCAATTGAAGGATTTACTGATTCAGACTATGCTACAGATTTAGATAAAAGCAGGTCAGTTACTGGTTATGTTTTTCAGGTTTGGGGTAACACAGTATCTTGGAGATCTAATCTACAGTCTGTAGTGGCCCTGTCCACAACCGAAGCTGAGTACATGGCTCTATCAGCTGCCACTAAAGAGGCTTTATGGTTAAAATGGTTTTGCGAAGAGCTAGGTTTTGAAGTAAACAGTGTGAAACTACACTGTGATTCACAGAGTGCCATCGCACTAGCTAAGAATGCAGTACATCATGAGCGTACTAAACATATTGCTACTAAGTACCACCACATCAGGGATGTGGTAGCAGCAGGGGATGTTACTATAGTAAAAGTTCACACAAGTAAAAACCCAGCAGACTTCTTAACTAAAGCCTTACCTAGGCCAAAGTTTGATCTCTGCTGTGAACTTTTGAATATAGCCTGAAGGCTATTCCATCCCAGGTAACTCCACATCAGTGTTCCTCGCAAACACAGAAAGACAGGTGGTGGTTAGTTTTTCTGTTATCACTGGTTAAGGAAGAAACGTTTTTCAAAGAAAGTTTCAGGAGTTATGAGTTACCTGTGGATGCAGGAATTGGACAAGTTTGGTCTTCAGTTCCAGGTGGTGTATCTGTAGAACAAACTCAGAGAAGTTGAAGAGGTATAAGTCTCTGAGAAATGAAAAGGTTTTTTTTTTTTTTTTTTTGTTCGAGTATCAGGTCAAAAGGAATGCGAAAGGTTACCTGTTTTGGTGTTCTTCGACTAAGATCGAAAGGATCTGAAGTTGATTGTTGGTTGTTATGTTGTTCACTGAGGCGCAGAGAATCAACTGTGGTAACTCGATTCAACAGAATCTGAAAGGTTAGTCTGAGACAAGTCGATTCAGATTCTAGGGTTCTTCAGACCTCGTTTCAGGAACATGCAGCATCAATACGGAAACAAGAGAAGTCAGAAACAGAAAAGACTTCAGGAATCTCGAGGTCCAGGACCTCTCAAAGATGAACAGTCACAGTTGTGGGTGTTTCATCAGGAATCTAAAAGAGAAGGAGAGAGTGTTACCTGGTAAAGTTACCGAGATGAAAGCTACGACTCAGGGAAAGAGTAGAGTCGTCGAAGTCGCAATCGGAACCGGAAAAGCATCGATGCGCTTCGTCACGAGTTTCAGAATCGAGAGAGAGGAAAGGAGGCTAGGGTTTTCGTTGGCAAAGATGAAATGTCGAAAGTGTTTGTGTTCTGTCTGGTCCAAGGTGGTGTTTGTGAGCTAATGGACCCAGACAATTACAAATGGGCTTCAAAGCCCGAAACCAACTAAGGCAGCAGCTGGGCCGGATCAAAAGGAAAAAGCCCAAAGCCTGTGTAGATAAGGTTGTTACATTGGAGAAGCAGATATAGAGAGAAGAAGAAGAAAACAGAGTACCAAGCTTAACGTAACAGAGAGTTGATCAAGATCAGCAGTAGTAACGAGTCTTCTCTCCTAGAACAATCGTGTGTAAACCCTAGATCTCGATAAACCGCCATTGATATAAGGCGTGTGTGTATCTCTCTCTCTTGTTGTTCTTTGATTCTAGTGAAGATCCGGTGAAGGATTCACCGGCGAGTTAGGGGCCGGAACTAAGCCCTGAAGCTCGAGTGATCGTGTTCTTACTTTCTGCAACTTAGAATCAGTAGTTCAAGCAATCGTTAGTTTAGGAGTTGATTTGATAATCCTCAAGAAATTAACCTAACAATTCTAAATTAACAAATAGAAAACAAAAACAAAAAAACATTAAATGGAGAGGACAATAATTAAAAAACATTTCCATCATTACAAAGAAATCGTTACCAGGAATCAAACAATAATGAAATTCAATTCTTTGACTATTATCCTTTAACCTATACTAAAAACCCATTCTAAACGTAACTAAATAACATTAACTACAAACTTACCATTCATCACAACGGCTATATGAGTGGTCAACACAAATATTAACTACACTAACTCAACAACTATATATAAATACCACAATTACATACTAGAACAATACAAAAAAAACCATACAATCACCACCTTAACATCCACCACACAAAAATGGACGACGTACTCTTCTATTTATACTATCGGAGAATCCCATTCACACCACCGTCCGGAAACAACCTCCATCTCAAAATCACTCGACCACTACGTCAAGAATACAATATTAACTACACTATTCCTTTCTCTACTGATCAAGTTCAACCAACAACCAACACAAACTTCAAATTCTTGATCAACTTCTACCTCACCTATCATGATATCGATGAGACATTAGCACGTTCATTCACCGACCGCTTATTAGGCTATATTCACACAGCCACAACATCCGCTACACATAACAGTCCCCAAAGCCTCAACGTTTTTTTGAACTCGAAGATCACAACCCAAACGCAACAAGAAGATTAGATGTTGATTTGGTAATTTGGGACTTGCAAGACACACAAACACAAGCTACACAAGAAGATGACGACGATTGTTCTATATGTATAGACAACCTAAGGGGCCCAAGAAACATTAACATTTTATCTTGCAATCACAAATTCCACCACCAATGTATTGCGAACTGGCTATTTTATAGGACAAATTGTCCTTGTTGTAGAAGAGAACTAATCTGATATGTTAAACATTCTTCTACAATTATCTCAAGCTGTTAAGCATTCTTTTACACTTATCAATGAATAAAATTTGGTTTTCATTCATTTCAGATTATTCCTATACCATCTTTTCAGACCTACCACCGCTCATACTGCTCATTACTCGGACAAAGGTGATGCCGTGCATAGTGGTTTAAAACTTGACTAATTTTCATTAGGCTCCTTTTTTCTCAAATTCAGCAAATATGTATGCAAGTTTTTCTTTTTTTTGAGAATCAATGTGTATGCAAGTTTACTCTTTTACATGTGGTATAAACATTAAACTAACCGACAGTAAAACAATAAACGATACGATAAAAAAACAAAGTTAAGTACACAATCAAATATGGATTAAAATTAAGAAATAAACCTAAGAAAATGATTATATTCAGGAAAGGATTATATTCTGGGAATGTACGTGAAGAGACACATGAAGGTTAATTAACTTAAGTATTAGTAGTTAAGTTTTATATATTTTAATATAATTTGTTTCATGTAAATATGTGTAGAGAAATCATTATTGACGTTTCCTTTGAATTCTTTTTAGGATGTTTGTTGATTCATGCAAATCTATAAGAATAATGAATGGATCATTTATGCATCACCTTTTCATTCAAATTTAAATTACAAAAACATACTACCTAATTCAAATTTAAATTACAAAAACATTCAACCAAATTCAAATTTAAGATCCCAGTTATTTACAATCTTATGTCATAATAGAAATAGATGCATATAAATGAAAAATCAGAAAAACACTAAAATATCAGCTCCATATTAAGTGACCTATATTCAGTAATAATTACAAAATAATAATAAAATAAATACTGATTTCAAAAATTCAACCAATCCTACAACATTAGAATCATCTATATAAAGATACATATAGGCAAAATTACCTATATTAACATTTTTCTTTCACACACAATTACTCTATAGGCAGAATATAGGAAAACAATGTTCAAAGACTGGCTGAAGATGAACACAATTGCAGAGGGGTCCCCAAAACCATACACAATGATTGTGGAAGATGGTTTGGTAACTTACCGGCGTAGGCGTGACGACAAAATCTTACCATTCAACGAGACTACAACCGTAGGTAATGGTTTCGATGTCCCATATACTCTTCAACTATTTAGATAACTGGTTTAAAGAAATTAGTTTAAAACAATGTTACTTTCTTCCGTTCTTTGATTTGAGATTTTCTACTCCATATTAGTTTTGGTTGTTATTTCTAAAGATGGTATGTCTATGTAGGACAACTCTTGGAAAGAAACCAGAAGACATTACGGGCTGACCTTTCCAACAATGTATGTGCTGTTATTGGTAGAGGAGACCACGACGCGAAGAACGTGGGACGAAGAGTTATATTACCATCAACTTATACAGGCGGCCCAAGATATGTGGCCCAAAACTACATGGATGCAATGGCTATATGTAGGTGGTTTGGGAACCTGGATTTATTCATCACCATGATGGCAAATCCAAAGTGGGACGAAACACAAGAATGTTTACACCGATATGAAAATAGTACAACTGATCTCGAATGCCCAGTCTCAATTATGAGTAAACAACATCTTTCGGAAGGAGTCTTCTTTGGCCAAGCAAAAGCAAGTAAGTTATTTTACTTAACCAAGATGGTCAACCTGCCTTTCTATAATTTTGTTTAAAAATATATATTTACTACTACTTTCCTAACGTGTATAATTAAAAACTTAAGATGCAGTTGTTAACACCATAGACTTCCAAAAACGTGGTTTACCAAATGCTCATATTTTGGTCTCCCTTAAACCTGTTTTGAGGAATCCAACTCATAGAGATACAGATGAAAGCATCTCCGCAGAGCTTCTTGAAAATGGCATATGCACCACCGGCTTCCCAAAACCATACACGGACAAAGATGGTTTCGTAACTTATCAGCGTAGGCAGGATGACGGGGACTTTGTATCCAAAGGGACTACAAAGCTCGGCAATAGTTTTGTTGTCCCACATAATCTTCTTCTATTGAAAAAGTATAAGGCACATACCAATGTTGAATGGTGGTGTCAAACAGAGGCGATCAAGTATTTGTTCAAGTATGTGAACAAGGGAGTTCATAGCCCTACAATTGTTGTGGAAAAGTCAAACGATTCAACTAAGGAAACTGGAACCGGAAAAGAAGATTCAAAAGAGGTTGGGACCATTACACAAACTTGAGAGATTCAATAAGGCATATGATGATCATCAACCAGAAGATGCTTATTTACTATGATTTCACGTTCCAATAAATAATGTTTTCCATTTCTAGGTTTTTTAATGTTGTCTGAAAAACAGAAAAAAAATTACAGGATTCTAAGTATGGTGTTTACTCATAATTGATTTTTAAAACAGGATTCTAAGTATGGTGTTTACTCATAATTGATTTTTAAAAAAAAAGCATATTAAACGAATACTAAGTTATTTTTATACAAATTGATGCCCAAAGATAGATCTAGAAGAGAATGAAACAGAGAAGATAGATCTTCAGACTGTAACTATTAGTGATGGTTTCAGCCAATCATTTGTGAAGAGTACAAAGAGTTTCGAAGATTACGAAGCAATGATTACATCTCTGTCAAATTCTTCAAACCCTAAGGACCTTGCAAATACCTCCTCCTAAGTGAGTTTGTCTCTGTTTTCTTAGGTCAATAGGGTTACGTGTTACTGAAGTAACATATTTATGTCTCACACAGGAAACAGATGTGATATACGATCTCAGGGAACAAATCAAACAGCTTCAAAGAGAAATGACTAACTAAGTTTTAATTTACGTACCAAAAGAACTAAGTTTTAATTTCAATTTCTCTTGAACATTGATAAATAGTCCACAATACAAAAAACCAATGCTAGACAGTCTACGTGTGAAAGTGTTATAACTTATAACCTATCACATGTATTTAGTGAAAATAAATTTCAGCTCGAATTTCTGGAAAAAAAAATATACTTAGCTAGTGTTTTGCAGTATTCGTTTCACAGTTCAGTTCACACTTAGCTAGATAGTTCTTTCCTACATTACACATTCAATTAATTCATTATATTCACTCATAATTTGAGAATCTTCAAATACAAAAATGTTTGTGTAATAACTCATAATATTCAGTAATAATTACATATTTATTGTAAAATAATTTCAAATGATTTCAAACATTCAAATCCAAAACAAATCTAATCATCTTTATATAGCTACATATTTCAACATCACACTTATTATTTACAAAACATATACACAAATCAGAAAATAGAAGAAGGCAAACCATGACAGCAAAAAAGGTCGCCGGAAGCTCATCAATCTCAAATGTAGTATCCCACAGTGACGACGGTATATAATTTTTGTATCTACTTTATCTCACTAATTTAAAAATCAACGTAATTCATCAGAATGTCTTATATTCTCTTTCGTAGAACTCATGGCCTCTCAAAGAACACGAGAAACAAGGCGGAAAATATTGGCAGCTAAAAATGCATATGTCCTAAGAACCGAATCAATCAATTCATCTACCAACGTCAATGGTAACATTTAGATTTATGTGAGTCCTATAAGTTTATGTGCTTCCCGTGTAAGTGCTGCTTACATTAGTGAAAGTAATTGTCAACTAGGTGAGTTGACGTTCCTAAAGTGGAGGAAGATTAACAAAATTGAAGAAGGATTCCGAAAACCATACACACCAGAAACTCAGTCCGGCGAAGATGGTAATTGTTTCGCTGTCCTATATAATCTTCCTATATTGAAACATGAGGCGATAAAGTATATGTTCAAACACACAAACAAAGAAATTGATAACGCTACCACTTCTGGTGGAAAGACACCTATTCAGTTAAGCGGAATGGAGCGGAAAAAGAACAATATGATGAGGTTGAGACGATCACACATACATGAGAGATTGAGTAACCCATTTTATGATGATCAACCATATAATGCAACCATTGGCCTTCCTCTCTCTTTTTTCCTACTTTTAAGTTTGAACAATAAAAAAATATACTTATTTTACGAATCTTTAAATTAATTTTTCCTTCCGATTCTCTGTCCTAAACCATCCAAAAAAAACACAAAACTTTTGCATCATTTCCTAATACATTAATATTAAAATAGTTCCTACAGAAAAATAACACATATTAAAAAATATAAAACTATTGATATGAACATTTCATACAATAAAAATGTATTTTTTCAAACTCCAAGTATTCCAAACCCGCGCAACGCGCGGGCCTTCCCTAGTTATATATATGGGAAAGAAATTGAGTACTTGGTTTAACATCGTTGTTGAAGAGATTTTGAGTGGAATACGTGGAGCCGCGGAGGAAAGACATAAAATATCTGCATTACATAATCAAAATATGATAGAAAGCTTAAGTAAATCATATTATTGGCGGTAGACGTGTCAATATAATGAATGTAGACACTTTACGTTATAGAGAAGCGATAGTAAGTATAAGTTTGAGATCACACACCATCCCTAAATGTTCTTGGGTTCATAGTAGTACTTTTTTTTTAACACAAGTATAAGTACGTTATAGAGAAGCGATAGTAAGTATAAGTTTGAGATCACACACCATCCCTAAATGTTCTTGGGTTCATAGTAGTGGCAAGAAACATAACAGGCTTGACAACACTTTTCATCAACTTTTTTTTTTTTAAATTGACGGTAACATTATCCCGAAGAAATACACTTATAATAATCTATAGATATAAAATCCTAATATATATATATATAATGTTTTCAATTTTTTATTAATACATATATTTCTTTTTTTTTAATTCTTTAGAGTGTTATTAGTATCAGATTTCAATATTTATAATATCAATTTTATTTTCAATTTTTTTATAATATATACATTTCCTTTTTAGTATTTCCTTTTTGTATTCTTTTGAAAAAAAAATTATATAATAACTTATTTCCTAATTAACAACACTATTTTCCATTAAGAAACTTTTTTAATTAAAATAGGAAGAATTAAAGAAATAAGCTAAATTTATAGGAAAACTAATAGAATAGTCTTTCTTAGTGGATCTGATTATTGTACCGGAGCAACATCCTATTGCTCATTGCTAGCTTCAAAGCATGAACCTCCACGGTTGTCTCCTTTGTTTCTTGTCTCCATTCAGACCTTCTCCTTGTTCAAAATCGAATGAAACCCCTCAATCTAAATAACATCCTACGTAAGAACATACTCATCTTTCTCGATCCTATTTCAAAGTGTCTTTGACTTCTCTCGTCAAATATTTATTTGTAAAGAACAGTCTAAGTAAAACCGAAATGTCATTGGGATTCTAATTCTTTTCAATGCTTCAAGTCGAAACCCTCTATTGTTGTCTCCACTAACACGACATCTTTAACCAAAGAAGGCAGATCCATAAAGTCACTATTGTTCCTTCCACTCTTTCCCGATTTCTTACCCATCAATATGTCCAAAAGAAGGATCCCAAAAGCGTAAATAAGTCAATAAGCTATTGAATATCTATGTAAACTTTAGCCTATTTTCTTAATTTTAAAAGTTATAGCCTATTTTTTAATTTTTAATTTTTTGGACTATTTTTATAATTTTCCGATTAAAATATTTAATGTGGTATAAGCCAATGAAGCAAAAGGCAAACCTGATGGTTGAGAATTGAGAGTGACGTTATTGCACTTTTGTAGATTTCTAGCAAAATTAATAACTTAGATTGTCACTAAGGCTTATGGTTATTATTGCATGTGTTCTTCTTTGGATCTGTTCTCTGCACAACTCGTAAGCGTGAAATTTATCTCTTTACCTCTGAAACGACCATACCCGTTTTTTTTTTTAAAACAAGAAACCCTTGGTCTCGGACTAGCATTCCCATAAATATTATCCTCAACAACCAAGCAAATCAGACAAACACATAACAGCGGATAACCCAATAAGAAAATTCATTAAAATACTAAACCATTCAAATCCAAGACAATTCTAATTCAACAGATTCCATCAAACCAGCAACCTAACAAGGTTCTAAAACAGAAAAGGAAATCACAACAACACCCAACGCGAGACCCTAGATCATCTCTCTCTTCTTAGCCATGATTCAACGATCACAATTTGCCTTTACCTGCATCACATGGAAAAAAGAGATGCGTGAGTATTATCACAAATACCCAGTGAGATGGTCATCCCATCTACGACTGCACACTCAGACGCGATGGATCCGCTCAGGCAAACACGCATCAAACAACCACACAATCACAACAATGGCTCAACCACAGCCCAGACAGGCGGCCTATCGATCGACACTACCACTAGGTGTCGATCGACACCCCTGTGCACACCTATCGATCGACACACCCACGGTGTCTGTCGATCGACAGCTCCACAAGACCCTGTCGATCGACACAACCTCTAGGTGTCGATCGACAGATCCTCAACCACCTGTCGATCGACACAACCTCTAGGTGTCGATCGACAGCTCTCATGTTGTCCTATCGATCGACATACCTAGTGGTTGTCGATCGACAGGCCGTCACAGATTCATGGGAAATCGATCATTATCCTCTCGGATCGATTTCCTCCTCTGTGATGACACAAAACCTGCACAAAAATCACAATCCACACAGTCCAAACACAAATCACAGTGTCAAACAATACACACAAGATCCAATCAATCAATTCATAACCTACCACCACACAACCCTAACGAATCCACCGGCTTAGAAGCCATGGTCACGCACTCACCTTAGATTTTCGGATAGAATCTGATAGTATTGAAGCTAGACACGAAATCCATGACAATCCCCACGAAATTCCTCTCCAAAACGATCAAGAACGAAACCCTAACTCAAAAATCCTAACAGAAACAAGAGAACTCCTCGCTCAAATGCGGCTAAAAAGACTTAAATATGAAGCCCTAGGGTTTCCCTAAACCGGCCCGGTCCAATCGAACGACTTAAATCGAACCAGAAAACCGACCAATTCGAGTACCTGTCGATCGACAGCCCTTAAGGACCCTGTCGATCGACCGCCCATCATAGCTCTGTCGATCGACAGCCCTAAAGAGCCCTGTCGATCGACAGCCCCTCCATTTTCTCAAAAATGGTTCACGGGCGTCACAATTCTCCCCCACTAAAACTGGATTCGTCCTCGAATCCTTAACACTACCCACCAAGCTAACCCCTGGCCAACGCGCCAGTAACAAGGGAGACTACATCTCCCAGACCCTCTCGAGGCTCACATCCGTCCTATGCATATAGACCCGTCTCAGACATTGATTGCCCATAGCTCATAACTCATAACCACCATCTAGCTCTCGGGATCGTCACCCCTCAGCTCTAGGTGTCTAGTATTAACCCAACTCAGTCCGCGCAGTCCTGACGGTGTTTGATATTCAACCATCTCCACACCTCAACCCATCAAGACACACAGTCTATCAAGCTCTCGGTATGCAAAGATCCGCCAGAGGTCGCAACCTCCCAAACTATCCCCATACCCTCACGCTCTCAGTCCTCGCAGACTTGACGAACGATCGGTAAGCAGGGAACCCACTGTCCCCCGGAGAGACGCATCTCTCAAGATCTGCGGAGACTCATCTCCAAGAAAGAACCAATGTCTATCTCAGAGCTACGCAATCAATTCCTAACGTCTATAATGCACCTCTGACCGGAACTACCTCCTAAGGTCTCACATGATATTCCCCTCCCGGAATACCATCACAACCATGATCATCACAGATCCCCCGGACCATCCATCACCCCGGATGTCCCCTCAGAGTCTCCCCGGAACTAGACAATTCTAACCACCGTAAAACTTCTATTCCGAGACTCTCTCGCACATACACACACAAACCGCTAGAGTCCCCACCGAAACTGGCAAAATCTATTCGCAATAAAACTTCCATTTTGGGGTTCTCTAACCGCTAACACATGACTAACAAGTCATAAACACATAAGAAAAACACTTTCTTATTCACTGGAAAATGTCATAATCATTACAACTTTAATGAAAATACAAAATCCACAACCAAAAACCTCACCACACCCGGTGACCACAACACAAAACTGAAACTGGGAAACCACAAAGAAAAACGAATTCACTCCTCGGCTTGCTTCTCGAACCACTTTTTAAACTTCGTTTTCATATTTGCCTCTGGTTCCCAAGTCTCCTCCTGAATACCGTCACAGTCCCACAAGACTCTCAACAACGGCACTCTCTTCCGGTGCAGAATCTTGATACTTCTCTCAAGATCTACAGGAATCGTCACAGCTACCTCCTCACCAGCATGCAAGCATCTCCTGAGTTTCGAAACATGAAACACATCATGGAATTTCTCCATGATCGGAGGCAGCTCCAACCGATAAGCAACTGGTCCCACATGTTCCACAACCCGGAACGGACCCATGTACCTCGTACTCAGCTTATCCTCGGATATGGACCTGTTCAGACCCCGCATCATCGCCATCTTGAGATATACACGATCTCCGACTGCAAACTCCAACTCCTTCCTTCTCCTATCGGCATAACTCTTCGGCCGATCCTGAGCCTCTTTCATGTTCAGCTTCACAACACGGATCTTCTCCGTCGTCTCCTGAACAAAATCAGCCCCAAAGATACTCCTCTCCCCCACTTGGGTAAAACACAGCGGAGTACGACATGGCCTCCCATACAACGCCTCAAAAGGAGCCATTCCAATACTCGCCTGAAAACTATTGTTATATGCGAACTCCACCAAACTCAAGTGATCCGCCCAATGACCACCCCAATCTAGCACGCACATCCTCAACAGGTCTTCCAGTGTCTGAATCGTCCTTTCGGACTGCCCATCCGTCTGCGGATGATTAGCTGTACTCATGTGCACCTTAGTGCCCATTTCAGCCTGAAAAGCTCTCCAGAACACTAAAGCAAACCTCGAATCTCTATCTGACACAATACTCGTTGGCACACCATGCAACCTCACAATTTCCTTCACATACTTGTTAGCCAAGACCTCAGCCCCATCTGTCTTCTTAATGGCCAGAAAATGTGCTGACTTAGTCAAACGATCCACAATCACCCAAATCGCGTCATAGGTCCGAGAAACCGGCAACCCTACCACGAAATCCATAGTGATCATGTCCCACTTCCACTCTGGAATGGGTAAATTCTGCAATAAGCCACTAGGAACTTGGTGCTCAGCCTTCACCAGCTGACACACATTGCATGCTGCAACCGAATCTGCCACATCTCTCTTCATCCCGACTCAATGATAGTACCGCTTCAGATCCCTATACATCTTAATCGCTACCGGATGAATCAAAAACTTACTTGCATGAGCCTCTCTTAGAATTTCCTGCCTCAGGTCCTCATCCTTAGGAACACAGACTCGTCCATGCACTAAGATAGTTCCGTTAGCAGAAACCTGATATTCGGAACCAGTAGCCTTAGAGAGATCTAACAACACCTGATCCTTCTCGAGAGATCTAACAACACCTGATCCTTCTCCTGAGCTACCCGGATCCTGCTCAAAAGATCCGTCTGATCCGCCGCCGCTAACCCCAACGGTTCCTCTGAAGTGACACACAACCTCAAAGTACTAAGCATGCTCACCAGATTATCCACATCCCGCTCCTGAGATGAATCATACCTCCTTCGACTAAGAGCATCAGCCACAGTGTTAGCCTTACTAGGATGGCAGACAATGTCCAGGTCGTAATCAGCCAACAACTCCGACCATCGCCTCTGTCGTACATTTAGATTCTGCTGAGTAAAAATGTACTTCAGGTTATGATGATCAGTGAACACCTGAACCATACAAGTAAGACCTCCAGATTTTCAATGCGAAGATCACTGCAGCTAACTCCAAGTCATGAACAGGATAATTGCCCTCGTGCTACCACAACTGCTTCGAAGCATACGCAATCACCTTACCCTGTTGCATCAGCACACAACCCAAACCAACTTCCAAAGCATCTGTGTACACCACATAAGGCTCACCCGGTTCAGGCAACGCCAATACTGGTGTACTAGTCAACATCGTCTTCAGCTTCGCGATGCTCAGCTCACAATCAACAGACCACACGAAAGGAACATCCTTCCCTGTCAGCTTTGTCATAGACTGAGCCATACTCGCAAAACCTTTGACGAATCTCCGATAATAGCCTGCCAACCCAAGAAAACTCCTGATCTCAGTTGCATTCCTCGGTCTAGGCCAATCTCGGATATACTGAATCTTTGCCAGATCCACAGAAACTCCTTCTGCAGAAGCGATGTGACCCAGAAATCTCATCTCTCTCTGCCACAAACTGCACTTACTCAACTTCGCAAACAGCTTATGTTCCCGCAACTGCTCCAGGACTCTCCTCAAATGAACCTCATGTTCCTTCAGACTCTTCGAATACACCAGAATATCATCGATGAAGATGATTACGAACTCATTCAGATACTCCTGGAAAACTCCGTTCATCAAACTCATAAATGCCGCCGGTGCATTCGTCAACCCGAATGGCATCACTACAAACTCAAAATGCCCATACCGAGTCCTGAAAGCCGTCTTCCAAACATCTGCTTCGTCTATCGGAATCTGGTGGTAACCGGATGCCAAGTCAATCTTGGAGAACCAAGTTGCCCCTCTCAATTGATCCAACAACTCATCAATTCTAGGAAGAGGATACTTGTTCTTCACAGTGACTCGGTTAAGCCCTCGATAATCGATGCACAACCGGAAACTACCATCTTTCTTCTTTACAAACAACACTGGTGCTCCCCACGGTGAAGTACTTGGTCTAATAAACCCCTTCTCCAACAAATCCTCCAACTGCTTCTTCAGTTCTGCCAACTCTGCTGGAGCCATTCGGTAGGGTGCCTTGGACAACGGCGTCGTTCCGGGCTCTAACTCAATCGTGAACAGATCAGACCGAGACGGCGGTAATCCTTGCAACGACTGAATGATATCCTCGAAATCCCAAGCGACCCGAATATCTCTCACAGCAACCCCACCAGCAGCCTTCGGCATTACAATCGTGGCCAGGTAAGCCTCGCAACCCCTCTCTATCATCGCCTCAGCCTGGACAAGAGAGATCACAAGACTACCTGAAGTCGGTCTCACTCCTTGGTAAACCAACCTACCACCTTCACGTTCGAATACCACTCGAACCCGATGATAATCCTGATGGACTCTGTACCGATTCAACCAATCCATACCAAGGATAACATCGTACAGCTCCACCGGACTGATCACCAAGTCAGGTGGCATCAACTCACCCGCTATCAAGATATCCACATCTTTCGCCCGGCCATGAGTAGCTAGAAACTCTCCTCCAACAACCATAACCGGTCCAGTTCGCTCACCAGCGTCACTCCGGATACCACTTCTCTCAGCATGATCCGGAGTAATGAAGCAATTTGATGCTCCAGAATCAAACAACACGTGGGACTCACACCCTCCCACAAAAAGGTCCCTACACAATTCCCATATGCTAAGCAACCTAACTTTCTATCACAGGCAAATAATCCAAACAACCACCAAGAGATTCTACACTACAAAATTTACAAAGTCGGAAATAGAAAGTTTACCTGTGATCGGCCTCGAGCTCGGCTCGCTCGGCGCTGCAATAGCCGTCGGACGCTGCATCGCCGCGATCTGGTCCAAAGGCTGCACCGCCCCATACTGAGCTACTGGCTGGACCACTGCCACTGCCAACGGCTGCAACCTCGGACAGTTCGGCCTGATGTGCCCCGACTCTCCACACTGATAGCACGTCCGAGCCGCTCGAACCTCACTCTACTTCGAGCAACTCGCCCTCTTGTGGTCTAGACTACCACACACATAATAACCTCGGCCCCTCTGGCCCGATCCCGAAGTGCTCTCCCACTTCCACTTCTATCCTTGCGCAGGCTTGCCGCCCTTGCCAGAACCCACCTGCTGCTGAGGCCTCCTAGGCTGAACAGCTGGGACCACTACCGCAGCCTGCTCCCTAAGATCGTCTTCGATCTGAGCAGCCATCTCTACCAGCTCTACCCTACACCCGAACCTGATCCCTCTGCACCGAGTCTTCAAATCTGGTCGAAGTCCTCGCAAGAACCTCCGAACCTGAGTCTGCTCATCCTCCAAGCTCCTACCAGCATAACCTAGGAGTCTGTTAAACTCCACGTCATACTCCCGCACAATCATCGCTCCCTGAGTCAAATCCAAGATCCTCGCCTCCAAACGATCCAACGCCTCCTGAGGAAAGAACTTGGAGTTGAACTCCGTCACAAAGTCTGACCACGACATCACTATCCCAACCCATCTAGCTGCCACACTCCTCCACCAGAGATGTGCATCACCGTCCAAATAATGGACCGCCAAGTCTACCATGTATCCCTTTGGACACCTAATCGAGCGAAAGTTCCGCTCCAACCTCATCCGCCACTCGTTAGCCTCCTCAGGCTTCACACCTCCCGCAAAAGAACCCGTACCGATCCTCTGCATCTGCTCCATCATACGGATATATGACAAAACCTCATCAGCAACCGCAGCCCTCGGCTGCACCTCTGCCACACGTGGCAACACTGGAACCTGCACTGGCACCGCACCCGGTAACCGCTCCAACAACTGTCTCAGCAGATCAGCCAGCCGGTCATCTCCAGCCTGGGCTACATTTGCGGCCGCGACCGCACCCCAGCTGCGCCAACACCACCAGCTCTACCAACCTCAACGGGACCCAAACCAGCCCCTACAGGACCCACACCGGCCCCAACATGACCCACACTGGCCCCCATACTGGCAGTCACACTGGCGGTCTGACCATCATGCACCGTGACCTGCCCCAGGCACACGCACGGAACTTTGAGCCTCACTCAAGACTGGCTCACCCCCGAGTCCACGACCTCTACCTCGGCTTCCTCGGCCCACGGCCACACCCTCTAGTCGCTCTAGCCATCTCACTGCACTTGAAACGACCCGACCCGGTTTTTTTTTTTCTTAAATACCAACCTTGGTCTCGGACTAGCATTCCCATAAATGCTATCCTCAACAACCAAACAACAAATACAAACAACCAGCGGATAACAATAATAAACCAACAAAACAATTCCATTAAAAATACTAAACCAAACCAGTTCAACATAGTTCCACAAACCAGCAACCTAACCAGGTTCTAAAACAGAAATGGAAAACAATAAAATCACACAGCACGAAACCGAGACCCTAGATCATATCCCTCTTCGTTACCATGATTCCACGATCACAATTTGCCTTTACCTGCATCACATGGAAAAAAGAGATGCGTGAGTATTATCACAAATACCCAGTGAGACGGTCCTCCTATCTACGACTGCGCACTCAGACGCGATGGATCCGCTCAGGCAAACACGCATCAAACAATCACACAATCACAATAACGCGGCTCAACCACAGCCCAACAGGCGGCCTGTCGATCGACACTACCACTAGGTGTCGATCGACACCCCTGTGCACACCTGTCGATCGACACACGCACGGTGCCTGTCGATCGACAGCTCCAGAAGACCCTGTCGATTGACACAACCACTAGGTGTCGATCGACAGCTCCTCGATCACCTGTCGATCGACACAACCTCTAGGTGTCGATCGACAGCTCTCGTGTTCCCTTGTCGATCGACACACCCAAGTGCTGTCGATCGACAGGCCGTCGCAGATTCATGGGATATCGATCATGATCCTCTCGGATCGATTTCCTCCTCTGCAACAGTACACAACCTGCACGAAATACACAATCCACACAATCCAAACACAAATCACAGACACAATCAATCCACAACACAATCCAATCAATCAATTCAACCTACCACCAATCAACCCTAACGAATCCACCGGCCTAGAAGCCATGGTCACGCACTCACCTTAGATTTTCGGATAGAATCTGGTAGAACTGAGGCTAGACACGAATCCACGACAATCTCCACAAGAAACTACTCCAAATCTCTCAAGAAACGAAACCCTAATCCACAAAACTATCAGGACAAGAGAAACTTCTCTCAAAACTCTTTGCTGCTGATTTTGGGACTTTGGTTCGCTCAAATGCGGCCAAAAAGCCTTAAATACAAAGCCCTTGGGTTTCCCCAAACCGGCCCGGTCCAATTGAACGACTTAAATCGAACCAGAAAACCAACCAATTCGGGCACCTGTCGATCGACATACCCTAGGTGTGTTGATCGATAGCCCCTCCATTTTAACAAAAATGGTTCACGGGCGTCACAATTCTCCCCCACTAAAAACTGGATTCGTCCTTGAATCCTCTAACACTACCCACCAAACTAACTCCTGGCCAATCCGCCAGTAAAACCGGAGACTACATCTCCCAGACCCTCTCGAGGCCCTCATCCGTCCTATGCACATAGACCCGTCTCAGACATTGATTGCCCATAGCTCATAACTCATAACCACCATCTAGCTCTCGGGATCGTCACCCCTCAGCTCTAGGTGTCTAGTATCAACCCACCTCTGTCCGCGCAGTCCTGACGGTGTTTGATACTCAGCCATCTCCAGACCTCAACCCATCAATACACACAGTCTATCAAGCTCTCGGTATGCAAAGATCCGCCAGAGGTCGCAACCTCCCAAACTATCCCCATACCCTCACGCTCTCAGTCCTCGCAGACTTGACGAACGATGTATGCAGGGAACCCACTGTCCCCTGGAGAGACGCATCTCTCAAGATCTGCGGAGACTCATCTCCAAGAAAGAACCAATGTCTATCTCTGAGCTATGCAATCAATTCCTAACGTCTATAATGCACCTCTGACCGGAACTACCTCCTAAGATATCACATGAAATTCCCCTTCCAGAATACCATCACAACCGTGATCATCACAGATCACCCGGACCATCCACCACCCCGGATGTCCCCTCAGAGTCTCCCCGGAACTAGACAGTTCTAACCACCATAAAACTTCTATTCCGAGACTCTCTCGCACATACACACACAAACCGCTAGAGTCCCCATCGAAACTGGCAAATTTCATTCGCAATAAAACTTCTATTTCGAGATTCTCTAAGCACAACACATGACTCTCAAAGTCAAAACACATAAGAAAAACACTTTCTTATTCAACTGGAAAATGTCATAATCATTACAACTTAATGAAAATACAAAAATCCACAACCAAAACCTCACCACACACGGTGATCACAACACAAAAACTGAAACTGGAAACCACAAAGAAAAACGAATTCACTCCTCGGCTTGCTTCTCGAACCACTTCTTGAACTTCGTTTTCATATTTGCCTCTGGTTTCCAAGTCTCCTCCTGAATACCATCACAGTCCCACAAGACCATCAACAACTGCACTCTCTTCCGGTGCAGAACCTTGATACTTCTCTCAATAATCCTAACCAGCCTCATCCCAACAGTCAGATTAGGCTGAAGATCCGCAGGAATCGTCACTGCTACCTCCTCAGAAGCATGCAAGCATCTCCTGAGTTTCGAAACATGAAACACATCATGGAATTTCTCCATAATCGGAGGCAGCTCCGATGGCATGTTACTATAGGTTGATTTATCGCCTATGTGGACGCCTTTAGAAGTTTATAGCTTCAACTTTTATATAGTATAGACTAGATTTTATACCCACGCTACGCGTGGGTTTGTTTTAGCGATAGGTGTAATATATATATATATATATATATATATATATGAATTTTATTAACGTTGAGATACACGATTGTAAAGTATAATGGTAAGAAAGTGAAGCAATCGTAGAGAATTAAATAATTTATTTACCATAAATACAAATTTGTATCAATAATTGTTTTACATGTGTAGAGATTTATATATATATATATATAATGTTTAAATGTGGTTATGACATATCTTTGAACCTAGTTAGTGTATTCATGTTGTTTTATTACCTTCTAGGTCTCAATCAAAGTGTACTGCTAGAGCTCAGACTATTTAAAATATAACATTTGAAAGTCGATAGTTTTGCCTTTTTTCTGTTAAGTATGTCTTCGCCGAGTGATTTTCAAAAATTAAGATGATTGTCCACTTCACAATATAGCATCAATGTGACAAATAGTTGTCGTAGTTGATAAGGTGCAGCCCATTCATGTCACCAATGTTAGAATTTAGTAGATCTCTATTATTAGGGACTTTTAATGTATTGTAATAATTGGGCTAACACAATGGTAAGCTAGATGATTAGAAAAAAGAAATAAGCAGTGGTTGTTAATTAAAATGCAGATTTTGAATATTTTAATAGGTTGATTAAAATCTTGATATATATTTTAATTTTTTTCCTAATATATATATTTTTTTCTAGTACATATATCGAGTTACCATGGTCTTTAACAAAATCTCTTCAAGATACTCACAATGACTTCTATGGTGAGCGATCAAAACACAAACTCTTCTCTTCGCCAAGTCTCATCAAAGTTTCTTTCATAATCTTCTTCTCGTTTACATCTCCTCTTACTTTATCTCAAAGCTTATTTATTTCTTCTTCTCTTTTTTTCATCTCTTTCTTTATCTTCTATTTCTCGTGATTCCTCTCTATGATCACCCAATTCGTCGCTGTCCACAGTATCTTCGACCCCTTCATTATTGTTTTCTCGTAGTTCCCTTGCTTCTCCATGACTTTTTACGACATAGATTGAAATCCTTCTAGTGTTATGTTCACTTTCCTTCCTATCTCTTTGATCATACCTCGATAAGTCTCATGTGTTAACGTGAGAATTTTCTCAAATAATGGTTGTTTTTCTAAGTGCTTAGCTTCTTCTTTCGTAAAAGTTTCTTCTTCAACTGTTAGTATTTGTACGATTATTCTTAGTTTATGGTTCAATAATCGTGGCTTAACCTTGATGTTATTGATCTTCTCCATGAGAGTTTCGATCTTATCTCTTTTGATTTCCAGCTCGTTATGTAAACTCTCCATCATCTCTTCAAGATTACCGATTACGGAATCTCTCAATGTTACATCCTTGTCTCCTCCAACAATCTTTGGCATTCTTAGTTATACAATGTTAACTTATCGAGTGTTGCTTCACGTTCTTTGAACATTTCATTTATCTGTTTGTTTGTGTTCCTCTTTTAGCGTGTTTTAAGGAGCTTCTTGCTCTACCAATGCTCTTTATAACATCGATGATTTGGTTCGACGGTTTTGATATCTCATGCTTCTCTCTATAAAGTTCTCCTTTGGTTTCGCTCTTATATATTTGTAGAGAATCAAGTTCATGCTGCAGATTGTTGATATGTTCGGCTAAGGCTGGTGTTTCAGCGACGCTTTGTTAATCTTATTGTGCATTTGAATGTTTTCTTCTTTTTAGTTCTCAAATCCTCTTCAAGATCACTTCTCTGTCAAATTCAAGACCCTTGATCTTCGCACATAAACTATCTATATTTATTCTAGAATATTTGTGTGATCTTTGACCTTGTTCACAATCTCCTCTTTTAGATTTGTCGTCTGGGACGTAAACATAATGGTGTGTTTGTGGTCAGACGTTTTATAACGTGTTTTTCCTAGTTTGATCATGATCTTCTTCACCTTACAAACATAATTGGCCTTCAAGTATTTCTCGTAATGGAATAGCCGGTTTGCAAAGATGAATCTTTGAATGGTTTTACACTGTAATGATAGAGATTAGAAGGGAATTAGTGATTGCAAAATGTATATACTTTTTAATTATTATGTTAATCAATCTATAATATTTTGTTTTCTATTATATATATTCTTTCTAACAATCATTTTCTAATTTTTTATTTGGCTATTTCCATTTTTTGGTACACATATTATATATTTATTTTGATTTTTTACTTTTTAATAAAATTCTTATGTATTCTTGTTTATAATATTTAGTACTTTTTCAATTTTTAATTATATTTACAATTATTTCTAAAAAAATTGTAAACTTATTAATTTGACCAATACATATATTAATGGGATGGTCAATTGTGATTGGTTGATTGTAATCCTATGTAAACGGCATTAGAAGCTAGTAACTTCAACTAAAAATGAAAAAATGGTCATAATCTAATTCTGATTTATAGATTTTGAAGTCTTTTGATTTTTTAGAATTTTGATAAAATATTTACTTCATTTCATATGTTTCTTTTTCATCTCAAAAGAAGAAACTTATAACGCTACGTGCAAATATGTTTTATCAATTGGTTTAATATATTTTTGCGATTGTCATAGACAAATGCAAAAGTACAATAGAAAGATAGTAAGTAAAAATACATTGATAACTTTCACTCAATAATGATTTTTGGGTTGACTTGAGTAAACCACCTCAATTAAAAGAATAAGATTGATGTTTATTATCAAATAGATCCAATTTTAAATTATATAAGATTTCAAATATCATTTTGGAATCTGTCATCATTTAGAGGGGCTATTTTGGATTCATGGATGATTTGAACCAAGTTCTATTTTTTTACTCATAATCAACATAATTGTAAGTTCTTATTAAATGGGGTTTAAATTTATAATACAATAAATTCGATACAAACAACTAATTTCAGTATCTAATACCCGCATATTATGCAGGTTCTAATCTAGTTACTAATACATTATCATTTATTTTACTTTTTCTTAAGACAACAAAATTCTACATTTATTATTTGATACCTTCATTCATCCACATACTGTTATCTTTTGACATATTAACAATTTTGCAAAGAAACTTAAAAACAAAAATCTATCATTATATATGGTTTTTAATAATTAAGACTACTACTACCTTAAAACTTATAAAATTTCATAATTTGTAGTATATAAAAATTAACTAAAAGTTGAAACTAAAAAATGCCACAAAAATGGAAATTACTTATAGTTATGAGTTTATGAAATAAGGAAATTAAGACTACTACTACCTTAAAATTTTAAAAATTTCATAATCTATAATAATACCTAAAAGCTATAGGTTTATGAAAAAAGGAAAATTATCTCTTAATTTCCTATTAACAATAAATAAAAAATTAATTTAACACTAAATATTGATGTGGAACGACACTATTGGTTTATTTAATGCTTAGATGGACGCCTTTAGGAGCTTATAGCAAAAATTATGAAAAATCATCGATAAGAATATGAAGACTAACATAAGAACAAAGAATTCGACACGGCAAACTGTGAATAAGAAAACAAAGAACAACAAAATTATCGTAAGAAATCATAAACATCATTAAAACAATACAAATGTAAGACAAACAAACAATATACTCGGTACCATGTTTAATATGTAAGACGAATATACCATGCAAATCCTAAAAAGTATTAATGAGCATGGACTAATAAAGAAACGAATAACAATAATAAAGAAAACACAAAAAAAAGAAACGCTTAATATAAAGAACTAATAAAAATACCTTGAGATGGACAATATACACATGTTGTTTTTCATATAAGTCTTGATCTAAAGAATATCTCTCTACATAAAATAAAGAATAACCCTCTTTACTAGGTTTAGAAAGTAACTCAAAACTAAACTCTAAAACTCATGCTTTTGATCACAACTCAATCAAGGTATATATAGCACAACATTGCTATTTCTAATCCTAATAAAAAACAAAAAAATACTATTTCCTAATTCTAATAGTAATGGTGAATTTACTTTTAGCTTATCTTTTCCATAACCAACTTGTAATAGATGTTATATGTTTTTGCTTTTATTACACCCACACATACTTTCTCAACTTTCTATTACCAAAAACATACTTGTTGAGGAAGGTGTACTTTTAGAGCACTATTACACTTTTCTTTCTCTCTTATTACCGAAATTGTCCATTACTAAATTTTAAGAAAAATCAGATTTGAGAAATATTTATCTCTCTCTCGTTCCATTATCTATTTCATCACCATAAATCAATCTTTTACTCTCTCTCCCTCTCTGATTTTTTTTTTTTTGTTAATGGTTGATACCTATGTACCCAAACCATATACCTCCTAATTGAATCCCAATTTTGGCTTATCGTGAGGGAGAAATTTTTTTTAGCTAAGATGAACCAGGAGGTGAATTTGTTTCCGAATAGCAATGGTTCAAAAATTGAGCGTTTGAATTCAGGCGAGAGATCTTCAAGAGTTGAGCATTGATTGCTTTGTATTGTCATCTTGAATTCTCGATTCATGATTTCGATTTCAGGTGATTCTCTATTTTTGGATCTTAGTTTGATCCCTAGTTTTTTTACAACTGTTGCTTCATTTGATCGGAGTCGGAAGCGAGTTGGCTCGTCATGACTAAACTTGGGCTCTGTATCATCTCTCTTGTATAGAGTAGTCGAGGAAAGCTTGTGAATCTTCTTTCCTTCTTCCTCCAAACCGGATTTTGTAAATCAATTCGGTGGCTTTTAGTTGGCTTTTATGCATTTGTGGATATGTTTTTCAAGAGGCACTTAAGTTTGTTTCTTTTAATTCTGTATGAATTGGAAGAACCAAGAAACATGCTTTCTCTAATCAATCATAACTAATGAAGCTTTGTGTTTCTTCTCTAATGAAAAGTGTATAAGATGTGAATCATAAATATAAGTTTGTTAAGCCAATATGAGATAAAGATTTATTTTCCCATTTGCAGGTGGGTTAAGCTTCCACAAGTTGTTGTGAACATAACATCTTTGGATAAGTTTGTATCGATATGTGATTCCTACTAATACAATGGATGATATTTTAGTAGGGAACAATGTTCGAATACGAATGGACACACTTCCTTGGATGAAAATATTACTAGTGGTTGCCATGGCTCATGGCTCATGGCTGATGATGATATAGATTTTTATTTGCAGGGTCTAATGTTTAGATAAATGCAGTTGAGCTATTAGAGAGTGAAAATGAAAAATGGAAAGAGGATTTTCCGGTGGAAAGAAGAAGATATATGTGACCACGCTAATTCATCCATTGAAATGTGGTCATGCTAAAATGTGTATTATGAAGAAAGAAGCTAAAGCTTATAGCAAGTTAAGACACTAGTTAAAGAAGAAAGGAAGTGCAAGAGAAAAAGCATTGATCAAAAGAATTCTCTTACCACTAAAAATAAATTACAGTTCGTTTCATTTGCCGTTTATACTATGTACCATAAACACATCCCCATCCATTCCAAGAACTATACATTGTAAATTGTCCACCATACTTCATACATGCTAACTTATACACTACATTGTAAATTAATCAAATTTGTAAACACAAGCTTATCCATGAAGATTTTCACCCTTACTCATCACACACTAATATATGTTGCAGGTTCACACAAATCCAAATCCTACCATCGATACATGAAGATAACTATAAAGAAGACTCAACAAAGAGAACTATACAACTATACGTGACCACCCATACGTGACCATCACATTCCAAAGCTTTTCCCACAAATCGAATAGCAATTGCAACATGAGGATGAAGAGATACCTCTGGTGGCTGATTTCATAAACCATCAATGAATAATGAAGCAGTGGCAGTACTACCATTGAGATCCCAATCACAAAGCTCTCTAATGAGTGCGTACTTGCTAGTAGAGTTCACATATATTTAAGACTGTTGACCACAATAATTCATCCAAAAACAAATATCCACGAGGAGCAAAACATCAAACATAAAGAAAATAAAACATTAATCTTGGTTTGGTAACATTAATCTATCAGTCATACGTGACCATCAATACATGACCATTCACACGTGACCACCCATCTATGACCACACTTTCGTGACCACCCATTTGTGACCATCAATACATGACCATCTTAATAAGAACTCACAAACGTCCTTATGTTGATGTCATCGAAATGGTCAGATCTACCTCCACTCCTTCATTTTCCTGTGCCATGAAACATCCCACCACCACCGCCAATAAAATCAATATTTTCCTCCAAAGCCCAACTATACCCAAAATCACCATCATAAGAAGACATACATATAGGACCAAATTCGATTCTTTCTTCCACGTCCTCCATCACAAAAGCATTCGAATTAACTCAGAGCAATAAGTCGCATCCGAGTTACTAAAACCAGAAATCTAGATCGGAGAAACTAAAATAAAGGAGTAGGTCGGAACCGTATGACTGCCATCAAGTGTGGTGATGGAGGCAAAGAAGAAGAAGAAGAAGGAACATAGCAAGGAAGTCGCGATTAAGAAGAAGATCAGAGCAAATGATAGAGTCGAAGAAGAAAAAGGCATGAGCTCTTTCTAGATCTATAATGATAATTACAACCACACTATTTTAACTTTTACCATCAACTTATAAAAGGGAGTTTTTAGTCTTTTAACATCAAAAAATTATACTATGGATAAAAAGTACCTTATTTGTAAGGAAAGTTTGCTAAAGTACCTTTACATGTAAGAAGCCCATTCTAATAGTAATGGTAAATTTCCTTTGAACCTATCTTTTCCATAACCAACTTGTTATAGATGTTAGATGTTTTTTTGTCATTTAATATGGAAGTTTTCAATTAAAATTTTAAATATAGTATTTTTAATTTAAAAGAAAGGAAGGTTTCTTATGATCAACAAAAACAAAATTAACTTAATTCATACATATTGACATGGCGTAACACTATAAGTTGATTTATCGCCTATGTGGACGCCTTTAGAAGCTTATAGCTTCAACTTTTATATAGTACAGATTATTGTCATTTATCAAGTACTAGACTAAGGCCCACATTAATACGCTGATAATTATATTTAAAGATATTCATATAAATATTTAAGTTTTAATTAGCAACCCGTTTAATTACTAAAATATTTTGAAATATTATTTAAACATGAATCTTAAATCATTAGATATCAAATTTTATTTTGATTTTCATGTTCTAATTCATATCATGTGGATCCTAATATATATAAGTATAATTTAATTCTTATTCTTATAACAAAGGAAAAAAAATATTTCTACCATAATGAATATATATATTAATTGTATGATAAAATTGTAAACAATTCAGATAATGTAAATTAAATTAGCAAAGAATAATATTCATGTTAATAATCTCATACAACCTATAAAACTATTTTAATAGTAAGTATATGGTTATTATTTTTCTAACTTGTATAATTTTCATTTGATAAAATTTCTTATTCAAAACATTGAAAGTACCAATATTGTCTTAAGTAAACAATTTCTATCTTCTTATATTATATAAGGGTTAATTAGGTGAATATTATGTTTTGAAGCTGAAATTAAGTGAGTAACATGACATGAAAACAAATTAGGTGAGTAACATTAAGTTGTTATATTTTGACAAAAGTGCCCTTAATGTCAGTGGAGCTGAAATATAGTTGGCTTTATAGACTGCTTATAGTGCACTATAATATTTTATGGTTAAAACCATAGTGCATTATATTATATTTTACAATTATAATTGTGTAATCTATATTTTAATATTATTGGGTTTCTCTCTCTCTCGAGGAAGAACATGAACGGTGATTTGGGTTTATGATCCGGTTACGATTTTTTGTTTGTGATTGGGATCTGGGGTTCACGGGATACGAGGGATCCAAGATTGAATTTGGGTCTGCAAAGAAATCAAGAGGGGTGATTCCAGTATGGTTCCGATTAGGGCACAATGATTTGGGGATTGTGTTTGGGGACATCTTTATCAAAGATTTATGGCAAGATACAATTTCAATTCAAGGTTTCCGTGGATGGAAAGTGGTCAACGGTGCAGCGAAGCGATGTAAGGGGATTTTTGAGAGATCAAGATTTGGAAGTTTTGTGATTGGGAATCGAGAGAGATGTGATAACTGGCGGTCTCATAAAGCGAAGAACACCAATCAGGAGAGGAAATCGCAGGTCTGATTTGGAAAAGGGGTTTAATATTTCGCAGGATTGAAAAAGATTGTGAAATCAAGGGTTCAGTTTGGGTATGGAGATATGTACGAAATATTCGATCTCATTCTTCCTGATTCAATACTATAGCTGTGATTGGAGATTTTCTTACCTTAATGGGGTTGATTTGAAAAATTCAGGGTCAACGAATCTTGCAGAGCTGTGTTGGAAGGAAAGTAAAGGGATTGATGCTAATTGAGAGATTATCAACATTTGTAAAGGAAAGTATAAAGAGGGTGTGGAGCGCGATGATTGAGGGATTCCTGTATCAAGGAAGATTGGATCTCGGAGACCTGGTTTTGGTAACACAAAGGGTCCAAGAGGACCCATATAAAGAGGCGATTGGAGGCTGGTTCAGAGTCAGTATTTTCAAAAAACAAATCGTGCAAGTTAAACTCAATAGTGTTTTTACAGTGAATCAAAGGCGAGTGCTTGTGTGTTCATTTTGTCATCGAGATAAGTTTGGTGGTGTGTGGGTGCGAGGTCTTTGTGTGGTTTATTTGGTGAGTGAGATGGCTCAAGTTCAGGTTAAGAATGGGATAGCTAATGTTGTAAGAACAGCGGTGGTTAAGGTGGCTACGCTTGATGTGGAAAGAAGGATTAAACAGTTTGAGAAGACTCTTATTGGGCGGGTCTGGAATCCATCCTTCAAGAATATGGTCTCGTTGTTACAGAACATGCTGAAGTTCTGGAGGTTAGAGGGTAAGGTTGTTGGTGCTGATCTCGGTGATGGAAGATTTCATTTTAATTTTCAAACTGAGGAGGAGTTACAAGAGGTGTTACGTAATGTTCCATACCATTACGAATCTTGGATGGTCTCGTTGGTGAGATGGGAACCAGTGGTGGCTCCGGACTACCCCTCAGAGATAACATTATGGGCACGAGTAAAAGGTTTACCATTTCAGTATGGTGGGGCAGAATCGTTATGGGCAGTGGGGCACATTCTGGGCCATCCTAGTGCAGTGGATGATGATGCTGGTTTTGTGAGAGTTACCTTGAATGGCTTTAATCCTCTCATAAGGTTAGCTATTGTACCTTTTGACAATGGAGATGAGGTTGAAGTGCAAATTGATTATGAGAGGTTGGCCAACAACTGTCAACATTGTCTTCGAATCACACATTTGGCTAGTTCGTGTCCGGAGTTGTGTGTGATTTTGGGTAGAGAGAATGGCAAGAAAGAGGAAATAATGAAGATGGGATCAAGTTCTGGTGAGGGATACAAAGAGGAGGGAGGATGGGAAGTGCCTAGGAAGAAGCAGATGAAAAGACCACTCAATCAGTCTGATTCTGGTCTTAATGAGAAGTCTGGAAATCAAAGGGAAGGTGTAAGAGGTGGGGAAAGACCAAATTTGGGTCATGGTAATGGTAATGTCACGGGCAGAGACGGGCAATTCAATAGGCGAGATGGTTCTCGTAATGGAATCGGTTTCAGGGCTAAGGAGAGTAAACCAACTATGCATGGGAGAGGTCAAGGAGGGAGCTGGCTTGCGCCATTGTATCAGGCTCCGAGGAGTCAGGCTCTCGTTATAAGACACGATAATAAGGAAATGGAGCACAAGAATGTTAAGCCTGTGGAGATGGGTAAAGGTAAAGGAAAGGAGGTGGACAATATGGACTTCGACGAGAATATCGAGCTTGACGATGATGATTTGTTGGTAGAGGAGGGGGTTTTGGGTGTTGGAGACTATGATATTGAAGATCCACGTGCTCTGATTTCGGGGTCTACAAGCCATGGATATGAGTTCACTCATGAGGCAGAAGGTAATAAGAATTTTTCTCTTAAGGCTGATGGTGTAGAACAACTACTTACTTGTTCCATGGATAATGCAAAGGTACTACTTACTTGTTCCATGGATAATGCAACTACTTACTTGTTCCATGGATAATGCAAAGGTTTTGAAAAAAGAAAAAAGGGACTAGTACTGTTAAGAGTCTTAAGGGGATTAGTAGTAGGAAAATGAATATAACGTTGTTAGTTTCCCCTCGGAAAACGAATAAAGCTAAACCAAGTTTATGTAAGCAGGTGACTATGGTGAAGAAAGGGAGTCAGGGGAATTTGCGGGAGAAACATGGGCAGACAACGAATACGGGACGGATGAGTATTACCAAAAAGACAGGAAAGGTGGCCATCCCGAAGCCACCGGCTAATATGTGAGGATCATGAGTTGGAACTGTCAAGGCCTCGGCAACGACTTGACAGCGGATACTTTGAAGGACTTATGGAAGAGATTTAAACGCGATATTTTATTTTTATCTAAGACTAAGCAATGTTATAATTATTTGGATGATTCCAAAATTTCTTTTGGTTTTAATAAATTATTTACGGTTGAACCAAGAGGTGCAAGTGGTGGGTTGGCTTTATTGTGCAATGATTATATTGATCCCATTATTCTATATTCGGATAATAGAATAATTGACATGAATGCTAATTTGGAAGGAAACAACGTATTTATTTCCTTTATCTATGGGGAATCAGTTTTGGAATTTAGAGCATTAGTATGGGAAAGACTTAGTGGAATCGGCTTAAATAGATTAGAGCCATGGCTTATGATTGGGGATTTTAATGAAATAACAGGAAATCATCAAAAACAAGGGGGCCGATTGAGATCAGCATCAACGTTTGTTAATTTTAATAATATGATACATAATTGTGGAATGCTGGATTTTCGGTGCATAGGAGAGCAATTATCATGGAAAGGAACAAGGAATAAGCAAAAGATACGATGTAAATTAGTTCGAGATATAGGCAATGCAGAATGGCAATCTACGTATGCGCATTCGCATGTTAAATATTTAGAGTTAATTGGTTCTGACCATAGGCCGATTGTGGGTGAATTTAATACGCATAACGAAAGGTTTCAAAGACCATTTCGTTTTGATAAAAGGTGGATTGGAAAAGAGGGACTTCCAGAAACGGTAGAAAATGGATGGAATAGGACAAGGAATTTTCGACCCGTGGGACTAGTGGATAAGATTGCAAATTGTCGGAATTCCATTTCTTGGTGGAGAAAAACAAATGTTGTTTCGAGCCAAGCTAATATCGCATCGCTAAAAATAGCATTGGAGGAGGCTAATAAGGATGACACAATGTCTCAAGAGGAGATTCGAGATATTTGTCGGAAACTTCAAGAAGCATATAGGGAGGAAGAGGAATATTGGAGACAAAAAAATCGGAAACTATGGCATAAATGTGGTGATAGAAATACAAAAAATTTCCAGGATTCAACTAAACAAAGGCAGGCCAGAAATAGGATTGTTGGATTGTTTAACGATAGTGGTGATTGGGTTCAAAAACCGGAAGACATTGAGAAGACGGCGACAAAATAGTTTGATAATCTTTTTACGTCAACTCAACCATTGGACTTTATAGAAGTCCTTCAAGAGATCCCGCCGATCATTACGAGGGATATGAATAACTTGTTACTGAGGGAGGTGGGGGAGGAAGAGGTAAGAAAAGCAATTTTTGCTATGCATCCAGAGAAGGCTCCAGGACCGGATGGGATGACTGCTCTCTTTTATCAACGGTTTTGGTCGACGTTGAAAGGGGATTTGACAGACTTTGTTAGAGATTTTTTCCGCTCTGGTCACTTTGATAATAGACTGAATATGACGAATATTTGCCTGATACCAAAGTTAGTCAAACCGAAGAGGATGGGTGAATTCAGGCCAATTAGCTTGTGTAATGTGGGATATAAAATTATTTCAAAGATTTTATATCTCAGGTTAAAACAATTGCTACCAAAGGTTATATCAGAGACACAATCGGCATTTGTGTCAGGGAGACTCATTTCGGACAATATTCTGTTTGCCCAGGAAATGTTTCACGCTTTACGGACAAAGCCATCTTGCCGTTATGATTTCATGGCGGTAAAAACGGATATGAGTAAAGCTTATGACAGGATTGAATGAGACTTTCTTCAAGCAGTGCTAATTAAATTAGGGTTTGATAATGTTTGGACTTCTTGGATTATGACATGTGTGCGGTCGGTCTCGTATCAGGTGTTATTAAATGGTCAGTCACGCGGACGGATAATACCTCGGCGAGGGCAGCGACAAGGGGATCCTCTGTCTCCGTATCTCTTTATTCTATGTACGGAAGTTCTAATAGCAAACATTCGAAAAGTAGAAAGCGCAGGTAGTCTGACAGGGATTAAAATTGCTCGGCAAAGTCCACCGATCTCACATCTGCTTTTTGCGGATGATAGTCTTTTTTTCTGTAAAGCTACAGAGAGTGAGTGTAAGGTGATCCTGGATGTCTTAAGGGATTATGGCCATGCCTCAGGGCAGGAAATAAATTTTGAAAAATCTTCAATAATGTTTGGACATGACGTCGAATGATCAAAAGAGTAATCTTAAAAGAGTTTTGGGCATTTCCAAGGAAGGTGGAATGAGTTCATACCTCGGCATTCCAGAGAGTTTGGGTGGATCGAAAACCAAAGTTTTTCATTTTCTAACAGAAAGATTAAATGATCGGATCAATGGGTGGTCTGCGAAGTTTTTATCAAAGGGGGGAAAAGAGGTGTTGATAAAGTCCATTGCTCTTACCCTATCGACATATATTATATCTTGTTTTCGGCTACCACAATCGTTAATTGACAAATTAACGAGTGCTATAGCCAAATATTGGTGGAGTTCTACTAGAGATACTAAGGGTCTTCATTGGCACTCATGGGATAAGATGTGTATGGCAAAAGAGGATGGGGGATTGGGTTTTCATTCGTTATCAAGTTTTAATTCTGCTTTGCTAGCTAAACAGCTATGGCGAATGTATCAATATCCAAAGTCCTTGGTTGCAAGAGTTTTCAAAGGTAGATATTTCAGGGATAAGCATCCACTTCGGGCACGAAAACCATATTCACCATCTTATGGATGGCAGAGCTTATTATCGGCTAGGGAGTTGTTGTATGCGGGGAGTCATGTTAATTTAGGGTCGGGTAATAGTGTGGCAGTTTGGACGGATCCATGGATTCCAGACTGTTACCCAAGACCGGCTCGAGGGAAAGGGAGTACCTTGCATCTCAATTTGATGGTGAATCATCTATACAATTATGGCACGAAGAAATGGCATTTACCTATTCTTCAAGAATTTATGGAACCTGATGATATAAGATTCATACAAGAGTTAGAGATTAGTGATACCTTTATGGAAGACAGGTTTATTTGGCATTTTACAAAATCCGGAAAATACACGGTAAAATCGGGTTATTAGTTGGCAAAAAACCGTGAGAAAATACAAGATATTAACCTAGTAAACGAACCTAGTTTTACGGCCCTCAAGGCTCATGTTTGGAAAATAAAATGTCCTCCCAAAATTAGACATTTTCTTTGGCAAGTTTTATCAGGGTTCATGGCAGTACTCGAGAGAATAAAACATCGTGGCGTGTAGTGTGATGCGATATGTTTACGATGTGGTCTGTAGGAAGAAACGATTAACCATGTCTTATTTGAGTGCCCAATAGTCCATGATATTTGGACACGGTTTTTGGCGCCGAGTGGAAGAACAATATTACCATACTCCTCGATTTACGCAAATATGGATTTCCTTTTTTGGAGGATTACGAATGTAAACACCAATAATGTATATTGTAACATTTATCCATGGTTATTATGGTCTATTTGGAAATCAAGAAATAAAAGAGTTTTTAAAGGAATAGAGGCGGAAACACATGATGTTTTCAATTCGGCAGAGAGTGAATTCCAAGAGTGGATGGCTGAACAGACGAGGGAAAACGAAGTAGAAGAGAGCATTCGTGTGGTGCCGCAGATAGTGGCTATGGATACACATCGACTACGATGTCAGGTGGATGGATCTTGGAAGGACATAGAGAACACTTCGGGTTTGGGGTGGGTATGCCTGCATGGCGAAAATGTTTTACTTCTAGGTGCACATGGTGTAAGTAAGCGAAGGACTCCCTTACATGCGGAGATGGAAGCACTAATATGGGCGATGACCTGTATGGTGGAAAGAGATATGACGTGTCCGGTGTTTGAAACAGATTGTTCTAACCTAGTGGATATCGTACAACATCCAGAGGAGTGGCCGGCGTTTTCGATTCTCTCAGTCAAGCTTAGGAGCTTACAAGATCGTCTACCCAACTTCTCTTTATCCCTCATATCACGTTCTATTAATCTGAAGGCGGACTGTCTCGCCCGTTCAGCAAGATCTCGAGCCCTTAATTTTTCTTATGTAAACAATACTCCACCGAGTTGGATTTCCATCTTGGGTGGTAGTTTCTGATTAATAGTAAGGTTGACAAAAAAAAAATTGTGTAATTTAGTAGTTATTTATTGTATGATCCACATAGTTCATTAGTTATACCTCAGTATATTGACTACTTATAATATTATGTTTACAATCATATTGCACTATAATATATTATGTTTACAACCATAGTGAAATATAATATATTTTATAATTATAGTTATGTAATTTAGTATTTATTTATTGGCTGATCCGCATAGTTCATTAGTTATAATTCACTATATTGACTACTTATAATATTGTGTTTGCAATCATAATGTACTATAATATATATTGACTGCTTATAATATGTATTGCAATAATAGTTAACTACATTAGTGATGATTAGATTAAGGGTATATTTGTCTTTTTAAGTTAGCTAACTAATTATTATTTTTGTTATGTTAGATGCGCAATTCTTTGTGATTAGAGATGCACAATTTTCCATTATATAATTATGTTGAAAAAAATGCTTATAGATTTTTGTGCTGTTTGACATGGTTGTGCATGTCTTAAATTTTTAATTTTAGATTTTTAAATCCTCTCTAAATATATATTATCTTTTCTTTTATCACTTATTCTTTTATTTTTCCTATAAATTTTGTTTAATTATTACGTATATTCTCTCTAGGTTAATATTTTCACTATCTATTCCTTCTATACTTTCAGTTTTTTTGCCATTTATATATCCTCTCAATTTTTTTCTTAATTTTTATATATGTAGTTTAGACTATTATAATTTTTTCCTAATTAGTTTGAACTATTATAATTTCAGTTACTTATTAATATTAGACACATGTCACCATCTAATGAATTACAATTTTTACAAATTTTACAAATTTTCCTTTTTATAATAAGATTTTTATATTATAAATTGTTTTGTAAAAAAAAAAAAAAACAATATATTTTGGTTACAAACAAACATGTGAAGATGCTAGTCGTGCAAAAAGCAAAACCATCAAAAGTTTAGCACGATTTGAAAGACTTACCACCCATAGATAAAATTCAAATTAAATCATTGGATAAGATTACCTTTCATTTGGAATTGTTTTAAGGTCATTTGTGGTGAATCATGTATCTTCCTGTTATCCGGTTACGTTTTTTGTGTTCATATTGTTTTCAGGAACTTGCGCATCCCAAAATACACATTAACTTGGTGTCTAAGTTGTCTCATATCAATTCTTCATTCAATCAGCCAGTTCGCTTCCTGTTAGCCGCATCAATTTTTCTCTCAAATGTAAAGTCCTTTTGGCTTGTCAGTAGGAGACAACAGAAAACCATTCTATACTCTTGTTTTCTGACACTTTTATTGCTTGGCCCAACTCTTCCACTTTAATCTGTTTAATAAACGCGTAGCCTATGGGCCCATTTTGTTCAATCCAATTCGAGAAAGTGAAAATTAGAAGTCTCGTGAATAAAGTTAAAAACTCTAATGTAGCTCTGTTGAAATTAGGAGTCTTTTTTGTGCTGTGTTTTTCACAAATCTTTGGGCTTACGTATTTGCAGAAGTTTCCAGATGGAAGCTGCACAAAGCGACCAAAACAGGCAATCTTACACAAGAGATATGAAGGTACATTGTTCCATACTGTTTCTATTGTAGAAGCTGCAATGTCATCTCCAAATGAAGCTCAATTTAAAGTCAAACCTATGGTGAAAATCTTGATGAAGATTCATATGGCAAAGACAATTGAGACTCGACACAACAATGAAACAGTTTTGTGATAAGCAAACAAACAAAGAATTACATATTTTTGCCAAAAACATTAGAGTATTTGTTTGTGGAAGTTACTATCTATTCCCTAAATGTATTCTAATCCCAATCTTCATCATTTATTTGCCAATCATCATCATCGTCTCGCGGCGGCCTCACCACTAGAACAACCATCCCTAAACAGTCATTCACTCCTCTCTCCATCAACACCGATCCTCTCTCCATTTTCATCCCAGTTTCAGCCACAACCAAATAGTATCCATCTTCAGCTTCCACCGTCTTCTTCTCCCTATCGATCACAACCATTATCGCCTCTTCTTTCCCATTCCATGGCAACACTTTCCTATCATCTCTGAACGAAACCGCCACTCCTCCTTTCCTAACCGCCACCACGGGGTCCCAACCCGGCAAAACCACCCATCTACTCCATTCTTTCTCTGCCTCCACCACACCAAACTCTCCTCCGGATTCAAACTCCATTGGAGCTTCGAGCAGCTTATCCTCTCCTTCCTCAGCTCTGCAAACGGGTAGAACAACAACAGAAGTCGCTCCTGCTACTTCTCCGAACCTGAGCCTCACTACAGGGACCCTGATGATTTTGATTTCCTCTCTCTCCTCATTGCTCTTTCCGTGTAGCTCCCGAGCCACAGCTTTCTTGGCCTTGTCTGTAACAGCTGCCTCAAGGGCTTGTTGGAGCAATGTGGTACGAATCTCCGATGGGCTTTTATGCTCTCTGCTTTTTCGATAAAGCATGAATGAAAGACAATCCCCAGGTAAATAGTAATCAAAGTCTTTCCATCCAACGTCTCCACGCCGGTGCGGATAATCCTTGATAGCTCGAGCAAGATCCAGAGCTCCTTTAGTGTCCAAGTCATGTTGTACGATGTATCCAGCAGCAGCGACTCGCTGAGTGTTGCTGAGGAGACGGATCTCGTAGAGTCTCTCGGCGCCTCCGGTGTCGAAAGCAGCGATCATCTCCGGGTCGGCGCCGGATTGGACTAGAGAGTCACGGACTTGAGCGCCGACGATGAGGCGATTCTGCTCGACGCCGGAGATTCCAGTGAGCTCTTCGATTGTGGGAGGAGTGAAGCCTTCGGTGTAGAGCGAGGATATGAGTGGAGCGTATTCGAACCAGATACCCAGTCGGTCGGCGAGGACTTCGATTTTACCGGCGGCGTCGAGGGATCGGTACTTGGCCGGAATCGGAGACGGAGGAGGACGGAAAGGTTGGTAGAGGTTTTGCTTGGGTGGGGCTTGTCGGTTTGAAGCGGGAATGAGAGCGGCGTTGATGGACAAGGGTTTAGGGTTGGAGATAGAAGGTAATCCATAGTTGTTGAAGATTGAAGATCTGAGACTGAGAGTGGTTGCAGTGAGAGAAAACATGGTGGTGGTGAGAGGAAGCTCGATGCTTGTTCATTATCACTTTCTGCCTTATCTATCACCTAGACGAGATAAGACCCCAATTGAACCGGATGTGAACCGGACTGGTTCACGCATATTCCCTTCTATTTCCACATATTCTTTCTTTTCCCGCCGTCCTTAATTATATTCGCATTGATAATTATTTCTTACAACTGCCATGACAACCAATTTTAGCTTACGAGCAAAACAATGAAAATAATATGCTGAAGCGTATTCATTCAAAACTAATGACTTTATCCCATTGAACTGGCCCTTCGTATTATTTACTCCATCATAATCTTGTCCTCTCACTTTTTTTTTTTAGCAAACAAAGAATGAATCGTAGATTTCAGAGTTGCAGAAGATGTCTCAATTACATGAACAATATGATGAATCTCTCTCTAACTATCTCGCTTTTATCGATAAACCGAAACACCACCGCTATTTGTTCTTTAAATGAAACATCGACATACTCATCTACCAACAAACCAAAAACATCATCACCAATTTCACCAATAATTGATTTGACTATTTCTTCTGCAAAACAATTCGCTATATCTAACTAAATATTGAAGACGTCATCTGATTGTATCTATATGCCTTTTCTAAAATAACTTTATTCACATCGTTTTGACCAACATTGTATTTTTAAGAATATAGAAGCATCAACTAAAGCATTCAACTGAGTTCTTTATTCATTCTTCGTAATGTCATCTAGTTTATGCAAAGCATGTTTGACAGACTGGCTTTGTTTCAACATGTTCTCACTCTTCATGGCTACATTGTTGTGAAATCTATTAACACCTCCCACATATTCAAAAAATGCATATCTAAACTTATTCCAACAAGAGAATTCTTCTGTGATAAATGCATCACTTTTTATATTTTTACCAGCAATATCTCGGAACAAGTAACAAAACAAGTAAAAAGCTTTCTCTTTCTTCACACCATATTCTAATCAGTTAGAGTGTTGATCAATCCAATCATGATTGAACCTTCTAAATGTCTTTCCAATGATTTTCTATTCAAGCTTATGACCACGAGGTTGACAAAGACCTATAATCAAGTATTTTTGAATTATCTCATCTCTTTGGTTTGGTGATAATCTACTTTTTTCCGATCTGTAGAATCCCATGGTAGATTATCCAAATAACTACCAGATGACTCATATGAAGATGAAACTTTTCTTTTGAAAAACTATTCCATTATTTTGTCTGAAATAAAAACAACGTAAGAAAACAAAATCACGTTTATTATCATAAACTATCTATGAACAAAATGAAGCAAAGGTCTTGATATTAACACAATCACGTTTACCAAAAACCAAAGAACCTAAATCAAACAACAGGGAATACCATTAATGTAATAGTTAAAAATAGAAGTTCATACCATCCAAACACATTAGTTTATTATAGTCACATCTTCTTCATGTCTAGTAAGTGATAATTACCTAATTAGTAAGAATTTTTTCATAAGATAAAACTTATGATTATGAAAACATATTTTAATTCAAATTACGAATTTCATAACAATCACAATTACATAAATTAATCTAACAATGAGAAAGAAAAATATAATCAAACTTACCTGAATTGAGAGATGAGAACGTAGACGGGAATTGAAAACCTAGGAACAATTTCTCAATCATAGAATATGGTTAGCTTATTAGTTAAACGAAATTAATTATTAAGTGCGCTCAATTTTATTTTTATTTTAAAAGAATAGAAAATAAAATTGGGTTTATTAAAGTGGCTCACGTTGGGGATAAGCGTAAAATATTTATTCTGTCTATGGTTCAAAAGTTAATTTGAAGCACAAAAATAAAATTATACCAAGGTCAAAAGCTAAATTAAACAAATTTCAAACCAATAATTTTAAAAATAATAAAAATAAAAATGGGTAGGTTCACCACTGCCTTCCATCCATCTAATTATGTTTTTCTCTAGCTTGAAAGTAGATGATTACCTACTGCAACCATTATGACAAATATGTGTGGATGGGAAAGAGATCAAAGACTTAGAATTCGACTCTCCTAGAAATGTAGCAAAACCAACACAATGCCAAGGATGACCGTTGTTACATTATTTTGTTGTCAACAACACTTTTATGATAATGTAATCTATATTAGACATATGGTGAAATTAAATTAAATTAAATTTATGGTGAATCAATTATGAACAGTTTGGTAAACAATATGAAAAACAATGGCTTTGAATGGTAGCATTATAACTTTTGTATTCTTGCTTTACAAATGTGTATTCTCTCTTACGTAATCAGTAAAATATCATTACACAAAATGTTATTACTGTTTTTTATTGTACATTTGTATCTAGTCATTACGTATTACTTGCAACTGTACTATCATCTTTGTACTGCTACTTGTACCCTCAAAAAATTTGTATTTCCTCGTGTTACTATTCAGACCCAATATATTTTGCAAACTATGTTGTATGACAGTACATATAGTCACAAACAAAAGAGTCTTATCGACGTATGAAAAAAATACAAATCTAATTTATAGGTTCATAATTTAAAAAATTAAGAAAAATGCGAACTTAAATTGTAACTAAACGAAAGTGATATTTTTATATATGCATGTAGTTGCTCTGCATATATATATATATTTAATGTTTAATATTTTACCTTCAATTAAATTTTAAGACTATACTTTTTTCCGTACCAAATACGAATCTGATACTAGCTTTATAATCATATTAGGTGAGTACCCGCGCATACACGCGGGTTTTTGTTTCATAAATGATAAATAAATAACCATAAAATACTGCACTACAATATAATGCTTGTTCGGAACCAATGCTTTGTATCCAATCTTCATAACTAAATTAGCTTGATGAACATTTTTTTACAATTTGGGAATTGATTTCACGCATTCATGTGATCTTATGATAATTGACCTTGTTCCATTTTCATTCTCAGCATAGCAACAGTTGCATAAATTTTACCAAAAAAAGTCTATGAAAAATATGTCTCTTGTAGAAGCTCTAAAACTACAATATTTGAGGAAACAATTAGTTACAATTGCAGTAGCCCAAGGTACTTGTGTTTCTTATAGTTGCTAATATTCTTGAAAGAATCTGCTTGCATAACCACAATTTGGTAAGTACAAAGTAATCACTCAATCTAACGCAAGACAACCTCCGTTCAAAAAAAGGATACAAAATAACAAATTTGGATTGAGAATGATGGGAATTCTCCCACTTTCCCTCATATGTCAGATATGTGAAATTTTGCATTACCTACACAATGTGGTTCAAACATCTTATTGTTAAGTTCCAATCTTCTCATGTATCTCTGCTTCCCAATCTTCTCCAGGAGTAAGTATTCTAGCTTATACGAAGAACACTTATATAAAGGTTAAAAAGAAAAAAAAACCTTATCATTTGGAGCTATAATTTCTAATGGATTTTAGACCTTGCTTGCAATAAGAATACGTGCACGTCCTACTTCAGCCTGGGAGTCTCCTACTTCAACATAGGGTGCAGTAGAAAAATGTAGCCAAATCTTAAGATAAATAACAAGAACAAAATTTGGTGAAATAAAAGAGAAAGACAACGACCTGGTCAAAGATCCTTAACTCTGAACCCAATCACTCCTACTTATATTATTTACATTTATGCTAATCAATATACCAGAACAAGTGTGTTATAATTGTTGAGTTAAGGAAGAAGAAACTTACATAGGAAAGACGATTTTGACACCAATTCCTGCAATTATTCTCCGTATACGAATAATAGTGTGGATTCCTGCATTTTGTCTAGACATCACTATGCCTTTGTAGATAGATAGCCTACGTATGTTCTCAGGTACTTCCTGTAAATTGAAACCCACTATATCAAATCAAATCAAATCTTAGTCTGATAATAATCGCTTCAGTGTACACAGAGACAAGAATTTACTAGCTTGATTTCCACAATATCCCCTGTCCTAATTTCAGGAACCGGTCTTACTTTCTCTTGAACCTCAATAGCTTTTTGATTCAGTATCTACAACAGCAAAAAAAAAGGGTAAATCAGCAATGTATAATCAGATCAATGAACTCTGCACATATTCAAGAAAACCCATTTGATTAAAAGACCTTAAACTCTCCAAATTTCATTACCAAAACAAAACCCTAGTCTAAATCACACAGAATCGAATGTGAAATCAACTTACTCCCATGACATCTCCAAGCTTAACCCTCAGTTTCCATGGACATTTAGCTTCCTCCGCCACAACGGCTTCAACATCTTCTTCTCCAGTTTCATCAACATTCTCCACAACTGTCTCAGTTTCACCTTCACTGCTCTCTTCAGCTTTAGCGATAAACTCCCGTCTCTTCTTAGTATCGATGAAATTGGACCCCGAATGATTCAGAAAAACCATAGAAACTGAGAGACGAGAGTTCACTGATGATGCTCGTGGTGGAAATGAAGAAAGCCTTAGATCTGATGGAGGAGGCACCGGAGAGAGAGACCAAATGTTTATCTTTTAGTATTTTTTACATTTTACTATATAATTACTATATTTGTCATAATTCACAAGTTGTTTATGTGTTTGAAGCAATCTTACCCACTACTATATCGTCACAATTTGAAGCAAATTAGATACAATATTAAATATATAGTAAATTTGTAACAAATTGTCCACAAATAATGACAACTTTGCTATATATATATTTAGGTACTTATCTAAATTTTTGTTGTTACAAAATTACAGCATTTGTGCTAGGAAATTAAGGAATGGCATCATCGTTCGACTCTTTTCCTAAATTCCAGATTGAACATCAAACAATTTGCTTGACCTCTTAACTATGAACATTAAATAAGGAATAGTTTCTAGATGAAGCTAAATCATGACTGATATTTAGACTCATTATATTTAGTAAATCCTTTAGGTTGTAATAAATCTGTCACTTTACAGGCGTAGACCTTGACATTTAGATGCGCAAGTAGAAGAGAAATTAAAGAAAGACATTACTTCCTATAGTTGGAACAACAAACCTTTCTTCATAAAACTATTAAGGTTTTGTATCGTTAGTAGCACCACCAATCATCCAGCTTCATAAGAATAGACGTATATATATTTTTGGGTGAATTTAAAGACCTTTCTTACTAATGTCTACTGGAAAACTACAGACCTATCAGAAAATATGAGAAAAGATCGACGCGTTATTAAAACTGAAGAACGGATGATAACAACATACTTAATAATACATCTATTTTGTTTTCCTAGGAAGAGTTTTGTATAGATATTGGTAAATTCTGAACCCCAAAAGAAGAGAATGCAGAATATCTTGTCACTAAAGCTGTGGAAATTAGGAAGAGAACTTACACTTAAGAGGTGGATCAAAATATAAAGTCATACTAAGCAACCAAAGCAAAGCATTCTTTTTGTTTTCCTTTTTTTCCTTTCCCTTCACAACTCTTCCAAAAACAGTATGCTTGTTGTCTACCGTAGTGGTAAAGAACTGTGACCCATTTGTGTTTTTGCCATCGACACTGTGAACGGCATGTCATGCCGTAGACTGCAGGCCTAGAAGAAGAACAACATTTCAGAAGTTGATTTTAATTCAATCCTATTTTAGAAAACGGCTGACACCAAAGCAGGCGTAGTGGTAAGAAATTTATTTACCTTTTGCGAAACTCGTACTCGAATCCCCTGCCCCAAACTGTCCTCCAGTTCCATCCCCAAGAGGATCTCCAATCCGTATCATGAATTCCCCGATTACACGATGGAAAAGGTGGTTACTTGGTTAGCATAAAGCCATTTCAACAATGTTTTGTGAAGGTCTCCACACTCTCCTAGCCCTAGGCAAAGCTTTAGGTGCATACCACCCACCGTAGTAGGTCAGTTACAAATCTATTATGAGAGAAGTATCTAAAATCAAACTGATTAGAAGAAACAATGGATTGGACTTTGAGCATTTCTTCTCCATGAAATCACTCCAATGTTAAAAACATTAATATATCAAAGAAGGCGATTTGCTAGTCATTACATTGATCAAACCAAATCGATACATCTGTTGGTGATTCATTTGACATGAACATACAAAGCAGGATAAAAAGTATCAAAAGAAAAAGAGTAACCAAGCCAACACAAGTCAGAGAATATATAAGGTGAATGAGATGCCGGCAGTCAGATTTCCTAAACTTAAGATATTATCATGAAAGGAGATAAGTTCAGTTAACATACATACAATGCCAACATGAGTTGTAGTTTGAACAACTTTGTCTTTTTGCGGGCCCTCATTCCTCAATTTCTCAATATATTCCGCTTTCTCTTGTCACTCAGAAAAAGGAAGGGAAATTGTTGGTGAAAAGAGATTACTTGGACGTCTTACAGTTTTGCTTTCCTTGGTTTTTTGTTTTTTTGCAAACAACGACGATCAATCAAGAATCGTATAAGTTCTGCAAAACTGGATACAACAAGACAAGAGAGTACAAATTTGGAGAGCTATTGCTTGAAAAGGGAAGGGTGAGTAAATACTAAATATTATATGCCCTTTTGTGTATAAGCTTCTAACATAACATAACTGCCAACCTACACTCACATCTAAGATTATAGCCAATCAATTACTTGACATTTAAGTATTTGAAAAGGAGAAGGAAAATCAAAATCAAAATAACAATAGAATTGCATTTAACCTGAGAGGTTCATATTTTACCTGAAGCATCAACTCCACATACCACTGGAGGCAGGACTGGCCCAAAGTTTTTATGGGCCCGAGGGCAAAAAAAATTTTTTTGGCCCCTTAAACTTAGTTTTTAAAGATTTTTTGCTATCTAAATTTTTTTAATACATATTTTCGTAAAAAAAACGGAAAATATATTTTAAAAAAAAATATTATAGGCCTTTTTATTTATTTTTTATTTAAAATTATGTTAACTTATATTTATATTTTTTTTTTTTAAATCAAAAAATATGAGCCCCTAAATATGAGAGGAGGAAGTGGGACCAGGGGCAGTGCACCACTTGACCTCCCCTCTAAGCCGGCACTGACTGGAGGGCAGGTGCTGACTTTGTGTTGAAGACACAAAATTAATTAAGTATGCAGTATCACTTTGACAGAGGTTGCCTTTAACTGGAAAGAAATAGAGTAGTATAACTATCCAAGTATGCATTGGAGAATTTAAAAGCTAGGGAAGATGAACAAAAGTAGAGTTTCTTTATGATACCCAAAGGCTGCTCAAAGCTCGAACCACTGGCTGGTGCCTTGTCCCGTGCGTAGGATTCATCTGCCGAATACTTAATAAGAGAAGAGACATAAGAAAAATTGTAGATTGTGAATGGAGTGAAAAGATGAGAGTGAGAGAGACAACCACGTTCACAAACTGAATGCTTAAGTTGTATAATGAAAAGTATATGTATCAAACCAGAACCTTAATATTAAAACCCTTATATTGTTGCCCGGAAAGAAATACATGAAGGAAAAAAGTTGAGAACAAATGAAATCGATACGGAGAATACTATTGCTTTATGGGCAATCCATGCGAATTCGAAAACTGATGAAATTAAACCCATCAAGCAGAGGTAGAGGGAGAGAGAGCTGCCAGATTTGGATGGGTTGAGGATCGGAGCACAATCCTTGATATTGGGAGATTTCTGGTGGTCACTGGAAGATCACAAGTGATCAACCTTTCGGTATCGAACAGGTTAGAGAGCGATAATTTTACGAAAGCAATGGAGGAACAAGGGATATCAAAAAAATTTATATATATATCGTTTCTGAAATGGAAAGATAGACACTCTTGTTGGGTGTATATTTGGCATAAAGCCCAAATATACCATGAGTTAAGGTCCAAGAGAAATAAAGCCCACTAGAAAGCCCAAAAGGAAAAGCACATGGGTTAAAACTAACCATGATTAAGCTCCCCAAACACACAAGAAGTACTATAAAAGGAGGTGAAAAGCCACAAGATAAGCAAGTTTTGGACCAGAGGACAAATGATTTACACCTTGGATAATTAATTAGTTTTCGCTTAAGTTCGAGCTCGACCCGAATATTCTTGTATCGGCTCGAGCCTCTTTTGCATCCCGATAAAGATCAATACAATTTTCTGATTCGATTCTTAAACGAGATTATTCGACCTCCCAAAACAGTAAACTTAATTCGACCCCATTTCTTAGTTCGACCCGAACCTAGTTATAACATTTGGCGCGCCAGGTAGGGGATTAAGGATATCTCTTACGCAAAATGGAATCGAATCGTACAGAAAACGAGCATGGCAACCCCAATGCTCAGGCAGAAATTCAAGAAGTCACGCCTCGGGCCGCGTTCAGCACGCAAAACCCGGGACAGGACCCAGAGTCAAGTTCGCATGCTCTGAGGCAAGACCAAGCAAGAGCGAGTCAGGTCGAACAGACACCGGTTCGAATAAACGAAGGAGAGCTCAATCTCACGGACGTAATCGGTACGATCTTGAGTCACGTCAACCAGCAGGAGGAGTCAAACCGAAGAATTAACGAACGCCTCGATCTCTTGACGTCGATCTATCCATCTCGCCTCGAACATGTCGGGGCGTCACGTCAAAGAAATGCTAGCGTAATACCATCCATATTTGACAGGTTGGGAGGCGCGAACACTCCACCTACCCCCGCGAATCCAATTGCCGGAAGTGCAGAGGCCTCGCACCCTGTGCGGCCCTCGGCCTTGTCCAGACTTTCCGGGTCGAGGGAAGATCAGGACGATCGAAACGACGATATTCGAGACCTGAGGGAAAAACTCAGGACAATGAAATCACAGGTCCATCAGGCGCTAAGCTCGGCGCCGGAACTCGACCGTGTAATTGAGGACGCGCAACGCACCCCCTTCACTGAACGTATTACGTCCGTCCCAGTTCGGGTCACAGGGAAGCTTCGCATCTCGACCTACGAAGGAAAGACCGATCCGAAGCGGCATTTAACAGCATTCTCTCACGCTATGAGCCGTCAACACTTCCCTGCTGATCAGAAGGACGCGGCATACTGCCAAATCTTCGTCGAGTACCTGGATGGCCCAGCCCTGGAATGGTTCTCTCGTCTCAAACCAAACTCGATCGATGATTTCCTTCAACTGTCGTTCGCATTCGTCAAACACTATTCACTGTATCTACACGACACCGCATCAAACTCGGACCTCTACGACCTCGAGCCTCAAGGGCCAAAAGAAACTTTAAGAAACTACATGGATCGCTTCAAGGCGGTCCTCTCCAAAGTAAGCGTCCCAGATTCATCAGCGATAAGTGCGCTAAAGCAGGGTTTATGGCACGAGTCAGAATTCCGAAGGGACCTCGTGCAGCATAAAGCGTACCGACTTGACGACGTACTGCATCGCGCGAGTGGTTTCATTCGCGTCGAAGAGGACCGGGCAATAAACTCGAAAAGGCAATCGGCACTCAAGCCATCCACACCAAAACCTAAGTCAGCAAAAGAACGAATCGAGGATGACTACCAGGAACCCCGACAACACTACGATCAAGATTACAAGGCCAGGCTCCAGGTGAACCAGGTCGGCTCGAGCAACCAATCGAATCAATCAAGCCAGGGGCAATCCAACAAATGGGTGCGAGGCCAAGATTCTAAGGAAGGCCAGTCCTATTGCACTTTCCACAAGAAGTACGGCCATGCGACTTCAGTGTGTCGCAGCCTGATGAACGTTCTGTTGGGCAAATACAACAAGGGCGAAATAAGGGTCGAATCGCCTCAAACTCAAGCAGAAAAGAACGAGGCACCGAGGCCCGAACTCGAACAGAGAGCTGTGGGAAATGCGAATCCCCCAGTCCCTCCGAAGAGACTCAACAACCAGCAGGTATTGCCCGACGCCCCCTCAGCCTCAAAGAGGAAGGTCCTGATGATTATGGGAGGATCTCAACTCGTGCACGGGTCGGTTCGATCGCTCAAGCAGGACGAGAAGATGGCGATCCAAGCACAGCGGTGCCTGACGCGAGCCGAAGTTGATATGCCGATCATTTTCTCTGAGGCCGATACGAAGGGTCTTGCTATGCCTCATAATGACCCCTTGGTGATCGAACTTAGGATAGGGGACTGCGACGTATCCCGAGTCCTTATCGATACCGGGAGTTTGGTCGATATAATCTTTAAGCAAACACTCGTAAGCATGGATATCCCCGAAAGTCAGATCAAGCCGAGTGTGAAGCCCCTGACTGGATTCGATGGCGTCACCACAATGACCATCGGCTCGATCAAGTTGGACGTGTACGCAGGTGGCATAACCAAAGCAGTCAAATTCCTCATCGTGGATCGACCTGCAATATACAACGTGATTATGGGCACCCCATGGCTGATCTCGCTTCGAGCCGTGCCATCACCTTATCATTTATGTTTAAAGTTTCCCACTCCGACCGGAGTATTCACAATACGGGGTGACCAGAAGATGGCCCGAACGTGTTTCGTTACAGAACAGCAACTAAGGAGGGTTAGCCTGCACATCTCAACAACGGAGCAGTCGCATGCCTCGGAGCCGAGGAAAGATGTATCTGAGTCGGTCGCAATCGACCCGGCCCGTCCCGAAAGACGCGTCAGTGTCGGAACCGAGCTAATCGATCCGACAAGATCCGAGCTGATACAATTCCTTGCAGAGAACGCCGAAACCTTCGCGTGGACGGTCCAGGACATGAAGGGAATAAGCCCTTCCATCACGAGCCACCGATTGAACGTTGACCCAACCTTCAAACCGATCCGACAGAAACGGCGGAAGCTCGGTTCGGAGCGAACCAAGGCAGTAAACGACGAGGTAACGAAGCTGCTCGATGCGGGCTCAATAACCGAGGTACAATACCCCGAATGGTTAGCAAACCCGGTCGTGGTCAAGAAAAAGAACGGCAGCTGGAGGGTCTGCGTGCACTTCACCGACTTGAACAAAGCCTGTCCCAAGGATAGCTACCCCCTCCCCCACATAGATCGAGTCGTGGAAGCGACGGCAGGAAACGAGTTGCTGTCATTCATAGACGCTTTCTCAGGTTACAACCAGATCGAGATGCATCCGCACGATCGTGAGAAGACTGTATTTATTACAGAGCGTGGGACATACTGCTACAGGGTCATGCCGTTCGGCCTCAAGAACGCCGGAGCGACCTACCAAAGGCTCGTAAACAAAATGTTCGCTGAGCAGCTCGGCGACACGATGGAAGTTTACATAGACGACATGCTAGTTAAATCGGAAAAGGCAGGTGACCACGTCGAGCACCTTAGGTCATGCTTCGAAATATTGAACCAATATGGCATGAAGCTCAATCCGGCGAAGTGTACATTCGGGGTGACCTCCGGAGAGTTCCTCGGTTACATCGTAACACAGCGCGGAATCGAGGCGAATCCAAAGCAGATCGCAGCCATAGCCAATCTACCTTCTCCGAAGAACAAGAGGGAGGTACAACGCTTGACAGGTCGAATTGCAGCCTTGGATCGCTTCATCTCGAGATCCACCGATCGAAGCCTACCTTTCTATCAGCTCCTACGAGGCAACAAAAGCTTCGCCTGGGACGATAAGTGCGAATCGGCCTTCCAAGATCTAAAGCAGTATTTGACTACCACACCGATCCTCTCAAAACCTGAGCTAGGCGAGACTCTGTACCTCTACGTATCGATAACCGACGCCGCAGTCAGTGGAGTACTCGTCCGAGAGGATCGAGGCGATCAGAAGCCGATTTTCTATGTCAGTAAAGCGCTCGATGGTGCCGAATCTCGTTACCCGACACTCGAAAAACTCGCGTTAGCCGTCGTTATGTCTGCTCGAAAACTCCGACCTTACTTTCAGTCCCACACGATAGCGGTCATGTCGACGCAACCGCTCCGAGCTATACTGCACAGCCCGAGCCAGTCAGGACGGATGGCACGTTGGGCGGTCGAACTGAGCGAATTCGACCTGGAATTTCGGAACAGAACAACGGCCAAGTCTGAAGTTCTGGCAGACTTCGTCACAGAATTACCTCCTAGCATCGAGTCGGTTAGACGATCTGACATTTGGAACCTGTACGTGGACGGATCGGCATCTCGACACGGTTCTGGGATTGGAATCCTACTGGTGTCACCCACCGGTGACGTACTCGAGCAGTCATTTCGACTCGGATTCCGAGCCTCGAACAACGAGGCCGAATGGGAGGCCCTGATTGCGGGCCTAAGGCTTGCAAAGGAAATGGGGGCGCGGCGCATACACGCTTTTAGCGACTCCCCGCTAGTGACAAACCAGCTGAATCACGAGTACGACGCTCGAGACGATCGAATGAGTGCATACTTGCAACTAACAGAGAAAATCATACTCAATCACTTCGATAGCTTCCTCCTCTCCAAGGTACCTCGCGCCGAAAACTCCAAGGCAGATGCGTTGGCATCATTGGGATCGAGCTCGGGTACCGAACGGCATCGAACTATCCCAGTTGGAATACTACCGGATCCCAGCATCGAGCTCCCTCGAGGTCAGAGCAGCGTAATGAGCATCACGGAACTCGAAGCGGAGCCTGAACCCGACTCAGAACCAATTTCAATCCCAGGAGCCTCGACGTCCAGCGCCAACTGGCGTGAGGAAATCATCAAGTATATCACACAAGGAATCGTACCGGAGGACAAATGGGCAGCTCGACGCCTCAAAACTCGAAGTGCGCGTTATGTCATGCTCGAAGATAAGTTGTTTCGATGGAATGCAGCAGGAGTCCTACTCCAATGCATCGCAGGGGGCGAAATCTATCTAGCCCTCGCCGAAACGCACGAGGGGGCTGGAGGAAGCCACTCAGGGGGTCGGACCCTCGCCCTCAAAATTAAAAAACTCGGGCTCTACTGGCCGACAATGCTCATAGACTGCGCGAACCATGCTCGATGCTGCGAGAAGTGCCAACGTCATGGCCCAATGATCAAGTCACCAACCGAACCCCTGACCACGTCAGCCACCGCTTACCCCTTCATGAGATGGGCAATGGATATCATCGGACCGTTCCCCAAGTCGCATCAAAAAAGGTACGTCATAGTCATCACCGACTACTTCACAAAGTGGGTCGAAGCCGAGGCGTATGCAATGATTCGAGCTAATGACGTTCAGAATTTCGTTTGGAAATTTCTTATATGCCGGCACGGTTTACCATACGAGATCGTCACGGACAACGGCTCGCAATTCATCTCCAACACATTCGAGGCCTTTTGCGCGAGGTGGAAGATCAGACTCAACAAGTCAACACCTCGGTACCCGCAGGGAAATGGCCAAGCCGAAGCAACAAACAAAGTAATCATCAGCGAGCTCAAGAAGCGACTTGATGAAAAGAAGAGCCTTTGGGCCGACGAGCTCGATGGTGTCCTATGGGCATTTCGAACAACTCCGAGACAGTCGACAGATCGAACTCCTTTCTCTCTCGCCTACGGGCTCGAGGCTATGGCACCCGCCGAAGTCAACATCAATAGCCTTCGCAGGAGCACCATGCCCAAGCACCCCGAGGCCAACGAGATCGCGCTCCTCGATAACCTCGACTTCGTCGAAGAGGAACGTGCTCCGGCACTGCTTCGAATCCAGAATTACCAACAAAGGTCCGCCCAGTACTACAATCGTAAAGTACAGGGTCGAAGCTTCCGCGAAGGAGACATGGTGCTGCGAAAGGTATACGAAAACACCAAGGAGTATCAAGCCGGTAAACTCGGAGCGAATTGGGACGGTCCATATCTCATCTCAAAAGTCGTTCGACCCAGCGTATACGAGCTAATGACACTCGAAGGCGTCGCAATCCCAAGATCATGGAATTCGATGTCCCTCAAACGATATCACTACAACTCCCATCCAGTTCCAGTCGCATCGATTTCAACGCCTCGAGTTTTTAGAATATATACCCCGCATCTCCACCCAAAAAAAAAAAATAATAAAAAAAAAAAATACAATCGAGTTCAAGACTCGACTCGAACTACGAATGGTTTGATCCCACATCGGGTACGTAGGCAGCCTTCTCGAAGGCCCAGCTATACACCAAAAAAAAAAAAAAAAAAAAAACGATCGAAGCCCTGGCCAGGCCTCGGTCACTACACAAAGCGCGACCCTCTCATAGTCGCTTCAGTTCACAACGAATCGAACCCAGGTCCACGTCGACCTGAGACAAAAGCCGGGGCCGGACCCGCACGACTCCTAAGAATGCCTAAGTAATTAAGCCGGAAACTACTCGCACACTTAGACGCAAGACGGATCATACTTACATAAGCCGAGCCCAGGCTCGCACCGCAGGACCCAACCCCCCATCGAGCATAAAGGTTGGGCCCGAATCTCAGCAAACAACGGCTCGACGCCACACTCACATCGAACTCTCGAATTTGGACAAAATGTTCAATCCATCTAAAAAGCCGCTACGCTCGAAGTTGGAAACGAAACGAGCGAAAAATAACACATGGAAATATAAGTTTCTCCGATTAAAACTCAAATCGGCAAAAGAGTTCGAATCGACAGAAATAAAACGATAGAAATAAAGAGTACTACAACCCGAGCCGTGATAGCTCAATAAAGAAATTCAGAAAGAAAAAGAAAAGATAAGTACAAATCAGGAAAAGATCGATCACAAGCGATCTAATAAGCGGTCTCTAGGTTCGAATCAGCAAAGAGATGAGCGATCGGCTCTCCAGTGGCGGCATCTACTGCGGGCGTATCGATCGAAGCATGCTCCTCGGTCGCAGCAGTCTCTCCAGCATCGCCTTCGGCCTCGCTCTGATCACCGAAAAGCTCGACCCTAAGCTGGTTCCCATCCTCCGCCTCGGCATTCTTTGTCTCTTCAATCTCGGCAAGAGTGAGGGCAGGAGTCTTCCCAGCAACAGACGATCGACCATCGACCTCGTTCCTCTCGCCTTCTTCATCAGAACTATCCGAAGAAGAGATATCAAGCGCTACGCTCTTCTTCGGCTCGACCTCTTCGTCATCGGAAAAATCAGAGGGGAGAGATGGAAGGACGATCGAGTCCGCCTCAGCAGTATATGATGCGAGTCGAGCCTCAGGCTGCGTCGATAGGAACTCCGTCCTTAGCTGCTTTCTCCATCCTCCTGATGGCTCCAACCACCTGACTAGCTAGCGATGCGAGGCGATCGACCTCGGTTTGGGCCTTGCTTCTCTCTTCCATGATCTCGATGCTGCGGCGAAGCTTATCTTTAGCCTTCTTCTTAGCCTCCTCAACGGCTCGAGCCACAGCATCTTTCGAGGAACTCCTAAGCTCCGCAACCTCCCCCTCGATTCGAGACTCTACGTCCTTCTTCGCCTCCTCCGCCTCAGCCAGAGCTGAGGTCAAGGCGTCGACCTTCGAGCTGAGGTCATCCCTGCTGGCAATCAGTTCGCCATTCACCTGTTGAGAATGGCTCAGCAGATCCTTGAGCTTCGCAGCTTCCAACTCAGCCCTCGCTCGAGCCTCCTTCGATTGATTCGATTCGGAGACCAGCTCGCCATTTTGGGTATTGAGCTTGAGGTTCCTCTGATCCAAGTTATACCGCGCATCAGAAAGAAAGTTGTAGCCAGCGAGCATCTGCACAGGGTTCGAACAAACGAGTTAAGAAAGTTTCGATCAAACTCGGATCGACCTTACTTAAAAGGAACTTACAGAGACAGCCGACATAGCGAACCGCGTGTCCGGATCGCTAGAGGAGGAGTCCACCACAGGTGGAGAAAGAAAATCAGGACCGCCTCGCACGCAACAGACGAACTGAAGGCAGGCTAGGGGGACTTGGGAAATGTGCTTTCCCCCTCCTCTGAAATCAAAAACAAAGTCAAAAGGCGACGAGCTCGATTCATCACCATCCCCCACACGGACGATCGCGCCAGCATACAGGTGATCAACCTCTACTGGGAGACCAACAGTGTTGAATCGAGCCACTTTCTAGGCTTGAATCCCAGATCCCAGAGCCTCATGGGCCGATATCTTCTTCTCTTTGATGGATTTCGCCATCTCCTTCTCCTCATCAGCGCGCTTCTTCTTCTTCTTCGCTTCGGCCTCGACTTTCTTCTCCTCGGCCCTCGACTTTCGCTTAGCAGCTTCCTTCTGCTGCTCCCTCTCGAGTCGAGCCTCTTCCGCCCGTCGACTCTCTGCTAACAGTCCCCCCATTAGTCCTTTACCCCGACCATGAGTGATCGGTGCCTTATCGGGTCGAAGACCCTCTCTTACGGTTGGGGGAGCAGCCTTTGGAAGCTCGAACTCCTCGTCCGAGTCCACCACGTCAAGGTTTAATTTCACCATCGAAGTCTTCTTAGGTCGAATCTGCACAGTCTTTTTCTTCGACGGAGTTGAACTCTTCTTTCTTTGGCTCGAACCGGTTTTCTTTTTCGAGCCCCGCTGAACTTCAGGAGAATTATCTTCCAAGGGGAGGTAGAAATCACCTACCAAAAAGAAAAGGGAACGGTTAGAAGCGAGCCTGATACAAAAGCAAAAGACAATCAAGTATTACCTGTCGAGAACCGAGGGTAGCTCCGAGCGATTCGATGGGACAAGAAGTCGGGCCAGTGGTGGATATGTTTCTTGTCCTTTCGAAGAAGCGTAACGACCGAATCCTTAGGAGTCTTCCGCTTCACAGGTTCGTCGACATTCACCACCCCACCATGCTCTGCAGCAAGAACCACCACAGCCATCATGGCTCGAATCGAACCATGTGTCAGCTGAGAAAGAGAAATTCGGCGTCGATGGCAATACTGGAGCAGTAACCTCGGTATCGGGAAGCAGAGTCCCCCATTTTTGATGAAGCACTCGTACACGCACATGTACCCCGACGGCGGGCTCCAAGGTCGATCATTGGCCAGGGGATAAACGATCGAGATTCCTTCCCATCCACCTGCCGGAGTTAAAGCGTAAACACGGCTCGAATTCATACTCGACTCGACGTCATTTGAATCATCGAGCCTGATCCCGTGTCCGAGGCCGGGACCCGGGGACTTCGGCTCAGCATTTCGAAAATCGACAAGACTCCCTTTCTCTCCTCTGGAGGTGCCTTCTTCCGTTTCGACTCGATTCGATGTTTCAGATATTCTCGAGTCGCCCCCGGAACGAGCATACGATGATCCGTCGCTAGACGAATCTCTAGATACCTTCTGAGGAACATCGTCGAATCGGTGCTCAGGCAAATCGATCCTCGGGGACGACGCGTCTGATACACACCGATCTGAAGGCCCAGCAAGAGGAATGCCCATCGGGATGAACGTATCGAGTCGACCGTCCGATGCACGAGCCAGGGTAACGTCGGGATCGCGTCGAGCCCTCTTCCTATCTAGTTTCACGGAAGCGATTGAATCTGAAGACATCGTTGACAGACGGAGAACGATTCGGGATTGCTGAAGAGCGGTTCGAACACACAAGAAGAAAATCGAAGAGAAATTTACCTTTTCTTTCACTGACGGCTCGATCCAAAGAGAATGTAAATAGCGAGAAAAGAGAGGAAAACTTCGATATTTATAAGCAAAGGGAAGAAGGCGAACCGACACTCGCAACCGCACCTCCCCACCAATCAGAAGAAGCGGGCTTCAGAACAAAGCCCATTAGCCCGTCTGAAATAAGATGGGCCGAAGTCTTGGGCTTCGAAAAATTCAGGGCCACGTAGCGAACCCAGCAGAGAAGATCCAAGAGCTCCACCTGACCAGTCCGCGCAGGGGTTCGATACCGACAGACAAAACCGATGCGAGCCGCGTTGAACCTTAACTAATCGCAAGTTCGATCCAACCTGTCAACAACGACGAATTCGACTCGACCCTGTCAACAACGACGAATTCGATTCGATCTCTTTCGCCGACTTGGGGGGGGGCTTACTGTTGGGTGTATATTTGGCATAAAGCCCAAATATACCATGAGTTAAGGTCCAAGAGAAATAAAGCCCACTAGAAAGCCCAAAAGGAAAAGCACATGGGTTAAAACTAACCATGATTAAGCTCCCCAAACACACAAGAAGTACTATAAAAGGAGGTGAAGAGCCACAAGATAAGCAAGTTTTGGACCAGAGGACAAAGGATTTACACCTTGGATAATTAATTAGTTTTCGCTTAAGTTCGAGCTCGACCCGAATATTCTTGTATCGGCTCGAGCCTCTTTTGCATCCCGATAAAGATCAATACAATTTTCTGATTCGATTCTTAAACGAGATTATTCGACCTCCCAAAACAGTAAACTTAATTCGACCCCATTTCTTAGTTCGACCCGAACCTAGTTATAACAACTCTCCAAATTATCAAGGGTTTTTCTCTTTTTTTTTTTATAAAAAGTAGCTGACGTGTCACACAGACAATCCCGCCACGTGTCAACACACTGGAGAGTGTTGGGCAAAAATGATATATTAGATTAGATGGTAGATTATGATATTTTTTAAATTTTAAGGTAGTACATTGATATTTAAAGTAAATTCTTAGTCAAATATGAAGCAAAAATAATGTTAAAATTGCGTACAATCTATCTATATATATATAAATAGCTTTTCTTTCTTCTCCTTAAGGCACATCAGCATCCTATTTGGCATCCACATACACAATTAATCTACATCTACTAAATCTTGAATTACCTAATACTAAATACTAAAATGGTCCATCTGAAAATTAACCCCGATCCCAAATGGCCCTTTACTATTGATGTCCAAACCAAAATATGAAGCCCACCTTTACACCACCCGCTCCACGACTCATCTCTCTTATTATGCCGTTCATCGCCATATCTAACTTCGGCTTCTTCCTCTTCTCAAATTACACACGGTGCCACCACCAAAACCTCCTCGGCTTCCTCTTCCTCTGTAGGTTTCAGATCCAGCCTTTATGGATTGAAACAAATATTACGTATCGCTTTAATTTCATCCTTATTGTAATCACTCCTCCATCGCAAATGAAACGCCTACAGTAAAAGCGGTACGGCAACGACTGAATCACAAATCTTTATAATACCAAAATAAATGCAGAGCCACCACTCCCCTTCTAATTCTTTACCTTTCTTTTCCCACTCCTATAAATACCGACCACCAGCAACACCTATTGTCATTCCTCTCATCACCTCCTCTGCTAAAAGAAAAAAGAATCAAATCAGGAACTAATGGCTGGTCCCTACGTCTCCTTCTCCGACCTCAAACATGGTCGTTATGTCCAACGTGTTCTGGATAGGCTCCTATGCTTTTGAGGTGCTCGGAATGTCAAAAAAAAAAGAGGCGAGTTGATAGGTGTCGACTTCCTCCTCATCAATGAAAAGGTAATTTCCAATTATCTCTCAGTTTCCGCCTGGTCAAACTCTAATCTATGCTCTGTGATTCAGGCTACCAACAATGAACTCCCAGGTACCAATATCTTGCACATCATATTCTAGAGAACACAGTTCTTAGCCTTGACCACGAACCTATTCACCACCTATGTCAATGTTGGTATGTTGTAGATGTAAACTCCCAGGTACCGACGAGGCTAGCCAGAGGTTGGAAAGAATGTTAGTGCATCTGTGCCTTGAAAGATATACTCGATTTCCAATTCACAATTCAGTATAGTACCCAACCTCACACATATTTTCCTCCAACGCCACATGTATGTATAGTTAGACGATATGGCTTAGTGCATTTGATGTCCACGCGATGACACTTAACAGGATAATCCTACCTACGGCTCTTTCTCTCATTATCTCTATTTTCTTGTCAACTTTACTGAAACGCTACATCTAGCACCAAATTTCTCTTCGACACTGACGTGCATGGGCCAATTGGAGGCAGGAATTGCTTACTTGGACAAACTGGATTGGAAACAAAGCAAGGCCAAGGTAGATGGATGTTGTAGAAATATCAAAAGATCATTGCATGGAGTAAGGGTCTCCCGCCTACCCATCTACGAAGCAACATTAACATCTGTCCAACCAACGATAATGTGCAATCAAAGCGAACTGGAAAATAGATGCAACAAATGCTACTACTACAAACAGATGGTCAAGTTTGTTTTTATCATTTACTCATTTAGCAGAAAAAAAACATGTAGCACTCACAATTCCTTACTTCCAAAACCACCATAGTTTAAATAAAAGCTCCCTTTCTACTTCAAATCGAGACTTGATTTAAAAAACCAGCAAAACTTAACAACCACAATACGAAAGTAGATTAAAGTAACAAAAAGGAATACAACCATTTACGCAGGTAAAAGAAACTGATAACAATTTCTATGCAATAGTGGACCATAGGTAATTGTACGTATAGTAAATTATACATATAGCATATATCCAAAACTACACAAGAATAAATATTGTATTTATACAAAAATCTAGAAATATACATCAAATGAATTTAATATATATTTGTGAAACACAACCCGCGTATGCGCGGGTACTCACCTAGTTATCATATATATATATATATATGTTTTAGATTACAAAAATATAAGATTTATCGATATTTTTTTTTTGGCTGTCATAAATACATTGAATAGGGTTATATAATATCTAGAACTTAATGCACTTTAACATGGTTGGAATGGAAAATTGTGAGACAATTACATTGCATATCATATTTATGTCAGTATTATTTAAGAATCAAAGTAAAAGAAAAATACAAAAGTGAAATACTTTTAATGTAAGACATAAGAGAAAGCTAAGATATTAAAAGCGTGAAAATATCACAGAGAGCGAGATGTGACAAGATTTTATGTATATGCGAGGTTTTTGAAGATTAGATTAGGATTTTGTTGATTTGATATATCCAAAAGAGAAACTAAAAATTTAAAAAGCATGCTAATGTTGTAACAAATATTTCTAATGATATGGAGGTAGAATATGTCGATAAAAAATAACTAAAATTTTGTTTGGATTTGAAAACGTGAGTAAACCCTTGGTAAACCAAACGAAAGAGAAGTTCAATGTTTTATAAACAGTGTCTCTTATCACTTTATGTCAACCAAAATATTTTTGTAGGTGATGAGATTGTGAATTTTTATTTTTCACAATAGTTTGAGACGATATTTAAAAGAATTATAGATGCACCAAAGGAAGAAACTAGGTTTTGGTGCCAGAGTAACATGAAGTCTTTCTATATTTTGATAAACTGATAGGCCATTATAATATTTGTATGTAGAATTAACTTGAATGAAATAGATGGGGTAGATTAATGTTTATAATTATAAGTTGATGGGGTTTAGTGATCAAGGAAATAATCCAAATAAACAATTAAAAAATGATAGTTAGAAAGAATACATAAAACATAAAACACAATATTATAGATGATTAAAATAATAATAAAATATTAACATGAAACGCCCATGAATTAAATGTAGAAAATATTCATCATGAACATGAAACATGAAGTGCCATTTGCTGTGGATCTTATAGTCAAATTGATTTTTTTGTGGTATAATCGCCATTCTAATGGTTCTCATAATTTATGATACATACTTAATTTCAAGTTAAAAAAGATTATTGATTATATTTTATAGTATTAGGAGACAAATATTTTAGAAACTAAAAATGAAAAATAAATTTACAAGTTATATGGTATATATGTCTATATCTAATATTTAAAAAACCAAAAGACAATTTATATTTAACATTAAACAATAGACCATATGACATACCAAAATTTGTGCGTATACGTCTTTATTCACTTTCTAGAAAACGACATTCAACTTATATTGATAATGAGATCGAACAATGCTATATGTTTCAAAAACATTTTTAAAACACTGGAGTTTAACTATTCAATTTCCATTATACGCTTTGACAATTATGTTTCTTTCTGTTTGGACATCAAAACATAACATATAAAGCAATAAATTATCTCAATTAAGTTTTACTAGGAAAGATATTGAGAGGATAATGTTTATAGCATGAGAATTTGAAGAGGCCTACCAACTATATTATTTAGAATTTCGAACAAGAATTACCTGGAATAATGACAAGAAAGTGTGGACCGAACAAAAACGAGATGAAATGATAGGAAGAATAGTCGATATACATCCATCAACACGAGAGTTATACTATTTAAGAATACTAATCAACAAACTAAAATGACTAAAAAGTTTTGATGAAATCATAATAGTTGAGAGTACAAAAATATCTAGATTTCAAGTCAACATGTTATGTTATACATCTACTGGATACTAATACTGAATAGCATGATGCAGTGTATGAAGCTATTCGATGTGCTACACTTTATCAAATAGGACAACTATTTGTTACATTACTGATATATTATGAAGTGGACAGTCCTCTTAATTTATGAAAATTAATCGGTGAAGACATGCTTAACAAAAAAGCAGAACGTTCGACTTTCAAATGCTACATCTAAAAGAATATGAGCTCTAAAACTATACTTTGATTGAGAAAGAGAAGCTAGTGCAACAACATGAATGCTCAAAATATATGTCATAACCATATCTAAACATGAACATATATATAATTTTCTACACACATAAAAAATTACTTAATATTAGTTTTACACTTTAGTATATATGGTAAATAAATCCTTTAAATCCTTACGATTCATTCACTTTCTTACTATTACACTTTTACATTCATATATGTCAACATCTAGCTAATTTAAAATTAGCCAAATATATATTAAACTCATCCATAAAACAAACTCACGCGTAACGTAGGTATAAAACCTAGTACTCTATAAAAACACTTTGATTCGATAAAAGACTAAAAAGGTTAATAACCAGTGAAAACACAGTTTATCACTAACAAACAAAACGATAGTCAGAAGCTGAGTTCGATAAAGCAGTGCTGATAGCAAAGCCAACCGATGATTTTGAACCAAAGGAAACAAAATAGGTTTGGCTGCAAGTTATCATTACAAGAGAGCGATCTCATTCACCCAGTCAATCACGTCTTCCTACTAAAAGGTTAAGGTTGGCACAAAATTCATTGTGGGGGGTGTGAACCTGCACAGTTAAATTTGTCAAGGGTTGTAGAAGAGATGGAGATCTCTAGTAAGCGGATTCACTTAGCACAAGACAGATGTATAAAAAAAAATATTTTTATTGCTGTTATGGCTTAAGCCTCGTTACAAGAGAGTTTATCTGTTAAAAGTTGTGATCCATTTTCTGGGTGAATACAATGAACTATATATAGTCTCACTAAGTAACCTAGGTCAACTAATAGAATGGACCTGCCCCATTAAGCAATATATTAAATTTATGCTCATATTCTTATTAAGCCTATTTTATATATGTGTTTAATATCATTTTGGGCCTAGATTTCAACTAGGCCTTTGTAGACTCGCTCCGATTATGTCGCTTTGAAGCTGAATTGACCTTGTCGTTATATTGATCTCATAAGGGGAAATTCGACCCCTACAGCTAGCCCCCTACACTCATGTGTGTTGTTGTTTTTACTTAGTGGACTCTAATGAAGTTGATGGTTTTGCTTGGTTAGTGGGTCTTGAGGTCTGCTGGGAAGTTTCTGGAACTTTTTCCAAAACTCTGGATTGATTTTAGGAAATTCTCCAATTATAAATAAGCTGCTTCCTTCCCATTGATTTTTACCAATTCACCTCTCCTTTCTAGTGTAATAGGTAAAAAATATGCTCGGGTTGGCACCATACTGAATCAGGAAAATACACGGTCAGGTCGGGTTACCAAATTGAGACTAGTAATCACCTTGTTGATTCTCATGTAGGCCCAACTATAAGATCTTTGCAAGCACATTCGTGGAAGATCCAATGCCCGCCAAAGTTAAGGCATTTCATGTGGCAGGTTCTGTCGGGATGTCTCTCGGTAACTGCCAATTTGAATAATAGGGGAATCAGATGTGATACACAATGCTCTCGCTGTGGAATGGAAGAAACGATAAACCATGCTCTGTTTGAATGTCCACCAGCTTTCCAGACATGGGCCTTGTCAGCTATTCCTACAACAGCTGGTATTTTTCCGGCTTCTTCAGTTTTCACCAACATGGATTTTCTGTTCTGGCGCATACCACATGGGTATCACGATAACAGGTTTCCTTGGATAATGTGGTATATTTGGAAGGCCCGAAATGATAAAGTTTTTAGAGGGATCGATATGGCCCCAAACTTAGTCATTAAAAATGCGGAAGCCGAAGCTATGGCATGGGAGAAAGCAAAGTCTGAGGAAAGCCCCCAACACCAGAATTTGGGTATTCTCAGTGGCGCTCCATCTTTTCCAAGTTTGAAATGTTACATGGATGGTTCTTGGAAGGAAACTGATCCTTTTTCTGGGATCGGATGGTATGCCTTTGAAACAGACGACATAGCGTTCATGATGGGTGCCTGTAACGCAAGACGGAGTATATCCCCACTACATTCGGAGGTAGAAGCACTTATATGGGCCATGCAATGCATGCTCTATATGCAGAAGACGGAGGTCGCATTCGCAACAGACTGTTCTGATTTGGTGAAGATGGTGTCTACACCGATGGAGTGGCCGGCGTTTGGCGTACAACTCGAAGACCTGATGAATCTAAAAGAGAAGTTTTCCTACTTTTCGCTCTCGCACATTCCGCGCACACAAAACTCCAAAGCCGACAGGCTAGCGAAGGGTGCACGCAGTTTTAATTATGATATTTCTTTTGTAAACTCGTCACCACCAGCTTGGGTATCCAACTGGTCGTAATTTAGTTTATAAAGCTGTCGACAAAAAAAATAAAAAAATAAAATAAAAAATATGCTCTTTCCTTTCTCTTTCCTGCAATTTTTTTATTATTATTTTTCTAGTTTTTTTTTTCCTTATAGTGTGTTTCGTTTTTTTCTGCCTTCTTCTTCACCACCATGCCATCGCCGTCGATCTCCTCCGTTGTCAGATCCGATCGCCGTTGAGCCTCCACCTTACGTCGTCGTTGCCTCTGGTCTGGATATTAGATGGATCTTGTTGGTGGCTTGTTCGTGCGGTGGTTGAGAGAGATCGTGCGGTGGTTTGTTCGGATCGGTGCGGTGGTTTGAGAAGCATAAAATAAGACGGGGTTGAGCTCGTGGTGGTGAAGAGAGCGGATCGGCGATGGGGTTCGTGAAACGCGGCGGAGAGTACCGAGCGGAGAAGAAAACCGGCTGGATCTGAGTTGTACCAAGTCAACTCGGTCAACTCAGTTGACCCGAGTTAACTTGGCCAACTCGGTTGAACTGAGTCGACTCGGTCGACTCGGGTTTAACCGGTCTGACCCGGTTTGACCGGTCTGATCCGGTTTGATTTGGTCTGATCCGGTTTAATCTGATCTGATCCGGTTTGATCTGGTCTGCTCCGGTTTGACTGGTTAGACTTGTTTGACTTGGTTTGACTGGTTTGACCAAGTTTGATTGGCGGAGTTGACTGAGACTGACTTTGATCACGAGTTTGACTAAGTGTTGAATTCTCATTGTAGCGGAGAAAGTGAACCGAAGAGAATAACTTCAAACTCCGCGGATTCGTGGCTCGATCGCAAGCAAGAGGAGGATGGTTCAGAAACTGTTTCGGACTTAAACGATTTCAGAGATATGTCTGCAGGCCCTTTTCTTCTCGGCACGGGAATGGTTATTTCTTCAGAGTCTGTTCGATGAGACCCACTTCTTGTAGTACTTTGGTTGTAGCTGACGAGGTGTTCTTGAAGAAGAGATCGTGATGAAGAAAATTCACAGAGAAGCTCTCGGATTTCCTTCGGTTTGTTGTACGTGGTGATGCGGCGAATCTCGATCAAGTATGAAGCAGAACGAGGTTATCTTTTGCGGTGATGTAAGAGACCATTTCGAGGCCGGTGTCTTCATGATGAGGCGAAAGTCGAGAAGAGATCGTGATAAAACAGCAAGCAGGCGTGCATGAATGAGGTCGTTTTGCTGAAGCCTTGTCGCGATCAAGTGAAGCATTGCGTGCACGAGCGAAGTTGTTTTGGTGAGATGGGGTCTTAAAGTTGACTTGGTGAGATTGATTTGATGCTTGATTAAAGTAAAGCTTGACTACCAACGTGGTAGAGAATGACTCTTTGGATTCTAAGTTATGCCTTAACCCGACGTTGATGCGTTGGAGACGATGTGTGTCTTGTGTTTTGCTCAAGTGGTGTTGCGACCAGTTTGTCTTTACTGAGTTCTCACATATTGTGGCGAGCCGCTAGTGGCAAGCTTGTTCGAACTATGTTATCGCTTTAAGTTTGAGCGATGGTCGTCCTAGTTTGCGAGACTGTCGTTGCGACCAGCGATGCGTTAGCTGCGTTCGATAATGATCTTCTTGGCTTCCAGGTAAGTCGGTGTTGCCAAGAGTGATCATGTTATGTTGTTTGAGACCAGTGTTGAGTTAACTGAGTTTTCTAATGATCCTCTTTGTTTACGGGCGAGTTCGCATTAACACGCCCACGCCAAGAGCGAACATGTTATGTTGTTTAAGACCAGTGTTGAGTTTACTAGGTTTTCTGATGATCATCTTGGTTTACGGGCAAGTCTTTCTTGACACGTCCGCTCCAAAAATGACCACGCTATCGCGTAAGTACCAATGATTAAGTGTAGGTTGGTTTTTTGAGTGAACATTTCGGTTTACGGCTTTGTATTCAAAAACGCAGCCGTTCCTATAATGAACACTTTGTGATGGTACCAGTGTTATGGTTAACTGGATTTAGAATGTTTATTTCGGATGACGCAGGTGTTACTCCTTGAACACCTCCGCTCGATAATGATCATTCATTTATTTGTATAGCGCGATGTTTACCGCAGTGGGTGTAATAGTCAGATTTGATTTCGTCACTGTGGCTAGCAGTGACGTCAAGTCTTTTTTGTTTTTGTTTTTTTAACTTGAGTAATCTATGAAGGATGTAAGAGAAATGTGAAAAAATCTTTGATCTTAATTAATCGTAGTTTGTTACAAAAAATGGGAGTATATGAGTATACGTACCCACTCCCCTCCCTTTTTACGGAGGAGGGCAACCGAACTCATCAGAAGATGAGCTGCCTATGAACCCTTTAGAAGGATCAGGTCGCCCCGTAGTTCGTTGAAGCATTAACTCCCCTCTTGTTTTTTAGGAGGAGGGCAACTGAACCCATCCAAAGATGAGCTGCCTATGTACCCTTTACAGGGATTAAGTCGCCACGTAGTTCATTTTTATGGAGCTCAAGTTACTCTGCGCTTTCCTTTATCTCAGAAATCTTCAAGACTGAAGTCGCCTTTGAGTGTTCTGGTTATGAGCTTGGAAGCGAGTTTTTGTCCCAAGGTACGACAGTTTGCTGTGGAATGTTCGGAGCTACAATGATACTGTTAATAAGATGTTTTGTCGTAGGTGTTTTGTCCTTTGGTACGCGTGTCGTAGATATGGTAATACTGACAATAAGATGTTCTAGCTCCACTTGGTAGTTGTGAGTTCCTTCGAAGCCACCTTCGTGTTGGATGGAGCCAAAACCAGTGTTGTTCTTTTCTTCAAAAGGAGGGTTATTGGTGTGCGGTGTGTTGTTGGCAATGTTGTTTGTCTGCGCGATTCTTCTCGAACATGTGTAGCGATTTTCCGACGTGCGTGGGTTGTTGCCTACGTTGTTCGTCTGTGCGATTCCTCTCAAACATTGTGGGTCTTCGCGTGTCGCTTTGTCGACCCGCTGTGGAGTTGCGTCCATCATTCGCAATGGTAGCAGCGGTGGTAGGTCACCTTGGGTTCTCTGTGCAGCATGACGCGTCGATAAGCTGAGGGTGTATAGATTGAATCGCCCAAGTGACCGTCGCGTTCCGCCGGTCATGACACTTTTCATGTGTGCCCTACAAGCTGTCACGAGAACATTTAGCTTGCATGTCACAGTGATGTTTAGTTTTTCCAGCTCCTTTGACTTCTCGAGGAGCATCTTTAGCGTATCCTTCAACTCGATCAGGGCTTCTAGATTCATCGTGGCGTCGCGTTCTTGGTTGCTCTTGGTAGATGCGTCTGGCTGCAATGCTGAGGAGTCCTTGCTGCTGCTGCCGCTGCTAGTTATGTTGTTTGGTGGTGACGTCGAAGATTCCTCGCTGCTGCTAGTGAGGCTACTGCTGTTGAGGCTACTGCTGATGACGCTACTGCCTTTACTGCTTCTGCCTCTGCTGCTTCTACCTCTGTTGCTGCCGCTGCTGCTTCTGCCTCTGCTTCTTCCTCTGCTGCTGCCGCTGCCGCTTCTGGTCATCTTTTTGGATCCGGTGCGCGTAGTAATTCTTTAGTGTCAGAGAATTCTCCATCCCCTTAGTCGGCGCCAAACTGTGGGGGCGTGAACCTGCACAGTTAAATTTGTCAAGGGTTTTAGAAGTGATGGAGATCTCTAGTAAGCGGAGTCATTTAGCACAAGACAGATGTATAAAACGAAATCTCTTTATTGTTGTTATGGCTTAAGCTTCGTTACAAGAGAGTTTCTCCGCTAAAAGTTGTGATCCCTTTTTCTGGGTGAATATAATGAACTATATATAGTCTCACTAAATAACCTAGGTCAACTAATAGAATAAGGCTGACCCATTAAGCAATATATTAAATTTAAGCCCATATTCTTATTAAGCATATTTTTTTTTTTTGAATTTCCAGGAGGTTCCGGGCCGAAGCCCATATTCTTATTAAGCATATTTTACATATGGGTTTAATGTCATTTTGGGCCTCGATTTCAACTGGGTCTTTGTATGCTCGCTCTGATTCTGTCGCTTTGAAGCTGAATTGACTTTGTCGTTATATCGATCTTATAAGGAGAAATCCGACCCCTACATTTATTAAGGAAAATCATTGACAAAGTAGATGGATTGGCTCTAGGATGATGCTACATGGGAAAGTGTAAAGCAACTTCGTTAAAGTCTTCCTCATAAAATCTTGAGGAAAAATTCCTTTTTGGATGGGAGAGTATTGTGTGAAACGACAGATTCGAGCAAAAGAAACCAAATCCCAAAATACCACACGACTGAACTGGATAAATTGCTTTCAATAAAATTAGAAATTGACTTGGTATTTCCTTCGTTTTAGGTAATCAATCGGCTATGTTTCTATTTTCCATTTTTGGTCTTATTATGTTCCTTGTTTGCAGGATTGGTGATTAATTGTTTTCTTTTGTATTTACTATAATTTAGTGATTGAATTTTCTGCAAAAACTTCAACTAGTTTTCTTCATCTTGAACTGGGACCAACATAACCGTAGTGCATATTCTCTCCATATAAATAAATACACGACGTTACATATTACAAAAACTTATAAATCTTAGAGTTTCTACCATAAAAAAAATCCAAAAAATATGTATGTGGTTCGGTTAATAACTTTGATCATTCTCGTGTTCTCTGCATCATCCAACACATCTTTGGCAAGGTTACTATACGGTTACCAAACTTTCAATACAAGTAAGTTTCCATTTATGAAAAAAGGTTTTTTATTCATGAGAATTTTTGTTTTCCACTCAATTTGGTTTTGTATTTATTAAAAAATGGTATTTAAACTTTTGTTTTGTTCGGAAAGGAATTGGACATGGTGTTTGGAATGAGAAAGTCCTCAACAAGTTTAGGGGTGGTGTCTTCAACAAGTTTAGGGGTGGTAAAAAGCTCAATATTTCACCGCTTATTGGTCAGGGAAGTCGTGGACCAAGAGTTCCCAAACCCTAGCGACAACTAATCGGTCATTGAAATTGTTCTCAAGATTATAATCGGCTGAATGAGAACGTAAGGTCTTAGAGGGCATTGTTTCTATAGCTAGCTTTTATATATCTAGAACAATATCATCATGTATGTATCTGTTTCACCCTATTAAATAAAATTCTTCTTGATTTGACCCCAAAAAAAAAAAAGCTTCTTGATATATGTATAATTGAACATTTTCTATTGACAATAAAATTATAGTTACACGATTATAACTCCACAGACGTTTAATTAATGTTGTTGGGTCAGGTTCCCCCTCTTGAAGACAACGGCTGAAAATGACTAAGGAAGGAATAGCTAAGGCAATCTTATACCTAAGAAAATTCTATGCCTACGATGATTATGTACCTAATGTTGTTGGGTCATGTAATTTTTCTCCTAAGGCAAATCATGTACCAAAGGCAGCTCATCGTTATGCCGAAGGTGGTGTGTTGAAGGCAGTACATTGTCTTGCCGAAGACAACTCATCATCATGTCGAAGACAATATGCCAAAGGCAGCTCATCGTCTTACCGAAAGCACTGCACCGAAGCCCGAAAGCAGCTTAGTGCTGAAGGGAGGTTAATGGCGAAAGTAGCACAATGTCGAAGAAAGCACTGTGCCAAAGGCAACTTAATGCCAATGAGAGCAAAATGTTGGAAACAACACAATGTGCCAAAGGCAACTTAATGCCAATGAGAACACAATGTTGAAAACAACACAATGCCGAAGACAACACTGTGTCGGAGGCAGCCAAGTGCTGAAGACAAACTAGTGTCAAAGACAGTACAGTGCCGAAAGCAGTTTGTGGTCACGCTGAAACCATCACATGGTGTCGAAGGGAGCTCGTCGTCCTGACCGAAGGACCACGCTTAAAGTTGGGACGAAGACAAAGGCCCACGAAACCAAACCGACTTAGGGAAAGCAAGGGCCGAAGACTTAGAAAGTTTTCTTTTATCTCCAGAGAATAAGCCTAAGACCGACATAACAAAATAGAAATCCCAAAGGCTTATAAAAGTTTCCCAAAGTTTTTGGTAATTGGCTTGGTCAGTATATATATATTAATGTACCACCCTTGAAAAGAGGATCCGAAAATTCATTCACAAAGCACATATATGCGAAAGCTTTGTTAACATCAATATCTTCATTTCCGTGGTTTAACCTAGAGATCTCAAATCCCTCAATTTTGTTTACAAATCTAATTGTACTAATTCCGACTCCCACATGTCTTACTTAAACCTCTTCTAAAAAAAAAAACTACATAAAATGATACTTTTCAAATAAAAACCACATCAAATTTGAAAATCTATCAAAAACCACATCAAATTTGAAACCGCATAACATTAGATTTTGACAGTTTTTGTTCAGTTTAGTAAAAGAAGACAATATGTAAAATCAAAACTAAAACCAATAGCCACCAAATGAAGATGAACCTGAAATATAAATTCATTCCTAAATCTTCTCTCTCAAACAAAAGCTTTCAAAATTGAAAATCAAAACTTAACTGAAAGCAAAACTAAATCGACAAAATGGAAGTCACACAACACAAATGATATGAGATTCAAACTAGACGATTTATAATCTAAACCACTTGAAAATCTGTATAATCTGAAGAATATGGAGTTGCTCGACCAATTTCCAAATGGACGGAACCCTAAATCATTGAAGTTGAATTTTGTCCTCTGGACCGATATCGAATTTTCTATTCGATTTAGTTGATTTGTATTCTATTGAACCCTACAATACAAAAGCACTATAATACATATAAACCTTGTATACTTATCATTACTCATTAGTTAGATAATTATATAAATTTAAATATTACTAAGACATTTAAGCTTGAAGAATTTTTGGGTTCACCCCTAAGAGCATGAATATCAATGACCCAAAGAGAGTGTTATTTGTTTTAAAGTAGTATTATTTTTACTTATAATTTAATTTTTGACACTTGATATAATTTTTGTAGTTTTGTATGTTTATTGGTAACACTTAGTGAGGGTTCATAAGAAAAAAAAAAAAAATTGATGATTGTTGAAGTGTGGTCCAAAGTATAGAGGAGGAGGAGCATTTGGGTTTTGACTATATCCGCTAAATCCCATATCATAGAACGGTGTCCCCATATTATGATTGTTGAAGTGTGGAAAGCCAAAATTTTGTTCGATCGGGAGGTTCCTATTGTACCTGTAAACCCACAAGGTTTTAAGTATACAAAAGAAATTTTTTACCATTATTAGTTATCCACAAGCAACTTCATTCGGTCGTGGATGCTTTACATACCTGACATAGTTGATGCGGTCATAGTCAGGGTCATACCGATCTTTCTCTCTGTCTCTGATAATGGCAACACGAGATGCTGGAATGCCCTCCCTGATGATGAATCCATCAAGGAGATATAATTCAAGCTCTAAAACAATCTAAACTCAGAACATCATGTCAAAAACATTGTTATTGCAAAACTCACTTTACAAAAATCATTGTCTTAGTTATGGAGTCTACCATGGATCTTCTTCTAACAAAGCAAGCTAGCTTTAATAACACTAGTCAAGCTTTTACATTGCACAAAGAGAAAAATGATGTTCAATAATGAGCTAATGGCATTCCAAGACGAAGTAGACAGATCCAAATCTGCAAAATCAACCTATAGGCTCTATCCAGAGAATAAATAAACAACCCATACACCAATCGTTCCCAAAAAAAGTCCCTAGTAATGATTTAAGCTCAATTGAGAAAATCAGGCCAAACAAAAAGTTTCAATTTTTACGGAGATTGTTAACTTGAGAGAAAAACCCTAGTAATGAAGCTTACTCGTAAGACGATGACGAGGGTTTTGAAGAGCCTCAACCAAAAATGGATCCACCGTATCCCCCATTACCAGACAAGCTGTTTCCACGACCTAGGATTTGTCCATGAGAGATGTAAAGATGGGTCTCTCTAGAAAATTGTGGGTTTTGTGCTCTTCCTCTTGAAGAAGAGAATTCTGAGAAGGAAGAGGGAGATTGAAATCGGAGCATTGAAGAGGAACGGTGTATTTTGAGATGTAAATCTTGAGACACGTGGCCAAAAAGAACCGATTCTTTTGGTTTATTTTAATGATCCGATTCTTTGTATAATATTAACACTAATGAACCCCATTATAAACACTCCAATATTCATGCTCTAAGAGCATATATATCGGTGGTTTATCACTGAGTTCTTTTAAATTAAAAAATAAAAAGTAATCGAAAAGTGGGAGGGAGAGAAAGAAACGGGTAAGGAGAGTAAACTTTTCTTTGGTGTTATATAGCCTTGTTTGCCGCTTGTCTCTTTTTCATCAGTGAATTAATTTTTTAATAATTTAATTATTAAGTAAAAAATCAAATTAAATATAACTTATTAAAAAAATGTTTTGGATGAACCAAATAGCCGATTCATTAGTAATCATGCTCTAAGGATGGTAATTAGAGTTTGAGTTACTCTCTTTTTGGGAAGGTAATTAAAGTTTCTTTTCAACGGAAGTAGTTATTATTAGGGATTTTTGTTTTATCCATTTTAAACCCTTCAACAAAAATATATGTAAAAACCCCTCACTAAAAGATTCTTAATGATTAAACCTCTCAAGTTTCGTTAATGAGAAAACCCCTCATTTTATAGTAATGTCAAAATACTTAAACAATTGCCACTAAATCGATACAATGTATGCATTGATTGATTGTTTCTGTTTTTCAATTGATTGTATCATTTTTCTAACGTTGGTTTTAAACCATATCAATATAAAAAGAGTACAACCACCCCAAATCCCCCTAAAATGTTCATGTGTCTTGTAGTTTTCGTTCATGACGCATTCTAATTATGTACATATTTCATGAGTCTTATGAGTTTTTTGTTTAAAATCTGTTAATTGTGGGGTTTGTTCATGGATTTTCAATTTGATTGTGTTTCTAATGTTGTTTTAAACAAATATTGCATTCTCTAATGTATAAAGAAAATATAGAGGTCAACTTTTAACAAACCATACCTCATGGTATCGATTTTATGGTAGTTGTTTATAGTATTTTGACATTATGATATACCTCATATTTTACTACTTTTTACTATCTATTTTGCTTCTTTTTTTGTCACTAACTGCATTTTATTCAAGAACTTTAGCCATTTTTGAGAGCTCGAAGAGCTTCTTTGGCAAGGTTATCAGCCATTACATTATCCTCTCTTGGGATATATCCTATAGTAAAGGAATTGAACAAATTCAAAATAGCTCGTATGTCACAGAGAATGAAGAAGATTTCATTATGTGATTCACCAGAGCGAAGAAGGTGGACAAGCGTCGTGTTATCCGAGAAGACTTGTATGTCGTATCGTTCATGTTGCATCGCCACTGTCAAAGCCGAGATCACCGCAAGGGCTTCTGCTACTAGAGCTGATGAGACTTGCTTCTTTGCATTTGAGCCCGAAGTGATGATGGTTCTAGGTTCGGTATTTGATTCCATAAGCCAACCCAAACCACAGTTAAGGGTTCTCGAATTCCAAGCTCCATCCGTGAAGCAAGAGAAACCTATCTCATTCTGTGGGACTCTAAGGGGGTTGGAGTTTGGTTCTCGTGGCGTGTGTATATGCTCTTGTGCCGCCTGCCAGAATTTGGCTTCATTAATGGCTTTGAGGGTCACTTCGTCGGGATCTATTTTGCTTATTTATTAATATAACACAAGTGTTAAATATAAAAGTGTTTTTTTAGTATTTTTTGTGTTTTTAACCCTTAAACAGGAAAAGATGGCCAAATGGGCATAGAATGAAGAAAATAAGTCTTTTTTTGGAGAAAGACATAATTTGTTCAGAACTCTCTAGATTGCTCCACTTTAATACCCAACTCCTAAATGCGCCAAACTAATACCGAACTCGAGTTGACTGAGAAGATTTAGATATAAAATTAGTCAAACATTGACTATGTTTAATTGTGTTAATGTCTGTTTACTATTGACGTTTAGTCAAAACGACGTCGTTTTGAAAACAAAGAGAAATAAGAAAATCTCCATTTCGGTTTCAAATCCCTAATTCTCTTTTGTTCTTTATCTCTCTTCTTCTTCGATACCTCTTTTCTTCTTCTTCAATTCTCTTTGATCTCTGAGATGGTTAGAAGAAAGAAGCTTGTGATACGACGGAATCTAGTTGGTGTGCCTCCTGAATAAGATTTTATCGTGAATGCTGAAGATTTAATCGTGAATGATGAAGATGCAACCGTTGTACCCGATGACGATTCTGTTGTTGTTGATGATGCTGATGATGAGTTAGAGGAGAATATGAATGATGAAGATGAGGCAAATGATATTGAGGAGGATGCGGAGAATGAGCAGCTTGAAGATCTGTCGAGTGAACAAGAAGTGAGTGTGATTCTAGCTTCTCGATTTGGAGAAGATGTTATCAATCAGGCAGAGCAAATTGATGAAGATAGTGCAGACGACATATAAAATGATGATACGATTCAAGATCTGTTGTCAGAGGAAGATGAAGACGACGGAGACATAGAGGATCGTATGCGTAGGGAAGACGAGCAAGATCATGATGCTCTTCTAGCTCTAGGTAAATGCTACAATGACACTGAGGATTTCAAGTTAGCATTGCTTAGGTATTCTCTTAAAACAATATTTGATATCAAGATCTTCATATCAAATGAGAACAAGTGTGGTGCGATTTGCACAGACCCAAAGGATGATGAGTGTCCTTGGAGAGTTTATTGTTCATACGAGCAAAAGAAACACAAGATGCAAGTGAAGACATTCGTTAATGAGCATTGTTGTGTGAAATCGGGGTATTATAAGTTGTTGAAGAGATCAACAATTGCACAACTTTTTGAGGAAAGATTGAGAGTGAATCCGAAGTTTCTTCCTCGTGAGATGGTTGATGAGATCAAGAGGAACTACAACTTTATTGTGACTGAAAATCAATGCAGGAAAGCAAAGACTAAACTGATCAAGAAGAGACAAGCTATTCATGAAGCTGGTTTCGATAAGATTTGGGATTATCAAGCATAGATCAAGAAGACTAACCCTGGAAGTACTTTTGAAGTTGAGACGATTCCAGGACCAACAGTAGGAAGCAAACAAAGGTTTCATCGCCTCTTTGTATGCTTTAAAGCACAAAGAGATGCTTGGTTGAATACTTGTAGACCTATTGTAGGATTGGATGGTGCTATAAAAGGGCATCTTTTAGCTGCGGTTGAAAGAGATGGAGATAATAGGATAGTTCCTATTGCATGGGCACTAGTGGAGATTGAAAATGATGATAATTGGGATTGGTTTATTAGGCATATTAGGCATGAATTGAGACTTGGTGATGGCAACAAGGTCGCTCTAATATCAGACAAACAATCAGTTAGTTCTATTGTGCTAAGCTTGAGTATTAGTTTAATGTTCTTTGGTGTATATTCAACATTTTACTTATGTTGTTGTTCTTTTTCAGGGTTTGGTGGAAGCCATTAAGAATGTGATGCCTCAAGCTGAACATCGTCTGTGTGCTAGACACATCTCTTAGGCAATTGGAAGAGAGCTAGCACCGACAGAGAACTAGAGCGTCTGTTTTGGAAAATAGCAAGATCATACACCATTGGACAATATAGGTTTCATATGGAGGCAATGAAAAAGTATAATAAAGGTGCGCATGAGTCTTTACTAAAAACTTCTCATAAGTTATGGTCTAGAGCATATTTTAGGGTTGGTTCCCTATGCAATGATGTGTTGAACAATTTGAATGAGTCATTCAATAGGACCATTCGTGAACCAAAACCTCTATTAGATATGTTAGAGACTATTAGAAGACAGGTTATGTGGCGTATTGTGAAGAGGAATATCATATCAAATAGGTTAAAGACAAGGTTCACAACGAGATTGCATTAGGTTTTTAGCCACATGAGATAAGCATGAAGTTGAACTCTAAGGTCATGCTTTTTGTGTTGACATGAATGTGAACACTTGTGGATGTGGGAAGTGGCAGTTGAATGGTATTCCTTGTCCTCATGCTGCTTGTGTTATCACTGCAAAAAAGCTACACGTCAAGGATTTTGTCTCTGAGAATTACACAACTGTCATGTGGAGAAAGACTTATGTGGAAAGTATTCAACCTATGGAAACTAGGCTAAACTGGCCTCCAACGAATAGGTTAGATGTCTCGCCTCCTGGAAATAGAAGATGCTCTCGTGGCAGACCACCACTCCATGCTAGGAAGAAGGGGAGATATGAAACTGCATCATCTTCAAGCAAGACCAAGTTAACACGAGAGAATCGTGTAATAACTTGTTCAAACTGCAAAGAAGAAGGGCATAACAAGCAAAGTTGTTCTAAAACATTTGTCCCTCCTCCGACAAAGAGGCCAAGGGGCAGACCAAGGAAAAATCAGGTTTGTTTCTTTGATCCTTGATCTTAATCCTTTGATCTTTGTTTGACTGTATTTTGAGACAACATTTGGTCTTGTTTCGTTTATACATAGGAAACACAAGGATCACAGTTGGCGCATTCACAAAGATCACACATTGGACCAACACAAGGATCTCACATCGGACCATTACAAGGATCACAAGGATACATGAGTTGATCGAGTTTCTAATCTTTATTACTTGTCATTTTGTCTGTTAAACAATCTCTTTGTTGGTACTTCTTATGACTTTATTTGGTGTCTATTGTCTTTGTTCAAACAATCTATGTCTCATGTATTTGTGCAAACGATCTATGTCTTTTGTCTTTGTCCAAACATTGTCTTAGTTTTAGTCAAGGTATTTTGTTACTTTTCTCTCAAGTATGGTTTTGGTTAGTTATTTTGCTCTGTCTCAAGGTGTAGTTATTGAAAGAACCACAAACAAACTCAACAAGAACAAGGTCTTACAATCTCAAACAAGAACAAGTCTCAATTCAAACAAGAACAAGAACAAGATCATACAAACTCAAACAAGAATAAGTCTCAATTCCAACAAGAACAAGAACAAGATAGTTCAAACCAAACTCAAACTCAAATTGAAAAGACAAGATATGCAATGACAATGAAGATGAGGCAAATACATCCAATAACTGATTTGGTTATCAGTTTCCACTTCATTAATTTGACCTTGCTCCACATTACTTCTTCTTTCAAGTCGTAGATCACATCTTTTAAACCTTCAACCTCTGATTTCACGTTGTAAACTTCACTCTCAATGTTCCCGACTATCGGTAATACATCTTCAAGCTCTTCGAGCATCGATTCTTCAACCCATTTAAAGAGATGATCCTTATGATACAACAACAACAACAACGAATAAGATTCAGCAAAGAGAAAATATTCAATTGATATTGAAGAGTTAAGAGAATACTTACTTCTAACATTGTTACACAACGATGGAAAGGACGATCTGGATTCTCTTTCGTCTTCGTCGTAAACAACCGAACTTCACTACCACACATACACTTGGATGGAAACCCACGTTCTCCTTTTGCCCCTCTTGGTTTCACAATCGTTTTTTGTGAACTCATCTTCTTTGAATCGATCCACATAGAATATTTGAGAGAGAGGAAGAGAGTAACTATCGAGAATCGAAGAAAAGAGAGGTATCGGAGAAGAAGAAGAGAGATGAAGAACAAACTAGAATTAGGAATTCGATTTTCGATCTGGGAATTTTGTTCTTTTTCTCTGTTTTCAAATCGACGTCGTTTTGACTAAACATCCACAGTAAACGGACGTTAACGACAATTACACGGAATTTATGTTTGACTAATTTTATATCTAAATTGACTTAGTCAACTCGAGTTCAATATTAATTTGGTGAATTTCGAAGTTAGGTATTAAAGTGGCGCAATCCAGAGAGTTCGGTATTTAAATGACCGTTTTCCCCATACGAAACCCCAAGTTATGATTGTTTAATATCAATGTTTGGTGAAGTGTTAGAACCAAGCTAAGTGGGAAAGAGTATAAAAATCTAATTGTTGAGTGTTTTAAAATAAAAGTATTCCCCTTTGTATAAACTATTTTCTTTGGTTTCTTTTTACATATCTTAAATAAAAGTATCCTAATAAATCCCTTTGGTGGTGTGTGTAAATTTATTTAAAGCTAATTTTTTTTTAATTGTCTAGTACATCATCATTAGATTATTAAACAAATTGTCTTTATTTAGAAAAAAAGAGCATTTCCTTTGAAAATCGAAAACAAAAACTGATTATAGGAAGAAAAAAACAAAAAAAGAAGACGATATGAAACAGAATCCAGAAAAGAGTGTGAAGTTATATATATTACACTGAACCAATAATAAAAGCATCAATCACTCTCTTTCTCTGCCTCTCACTTTGCCTTTGCAATGAAAAAAAATCCTTCAGACATTATATGATGATAAGTCCACTCTCACCTTGATTCATGCTCAACTTCAGTTTCGATCTAAAACCCTACACACTCCTTGGAAACTTGAATCAGTGTACTAATCTGCAATTTACTCATAATCTCCATTTTCTGATGACCCATTTCCTCTGAGTCCTGCACAACATAACATCCATACGGCCCATCATAATAGTCCAAACCAGAAACAGATTTACTAGGCTTGAAATACTCAGTAAACACAGTAGAAGTATTGATGTATCAATCTCCATAAACCAAACATGCCCAAATAGATGAGAAAACTGGTTAACGTTTTTACCTGACAAATCATACCCAGCACCACCCCATTCAGAAGGCCGAGCATGTGTCATGTGCATGCCTTGAGGTGGTTGCATCATGAAATGAGCTCCACCACCCAATGCACTATTAGTAATAGTATGATGTTCATCGTTTGGATTTCTTCCGGTAGATTCCATACCAGAATGGAAGCCGAGCAAAGATTCTGTGCCAGAAGGAGAAGGTAACATGTTTCCGCTGCCCGAAGCATCATCTCCTTTCACACCATTTCTTCCATCCTTTTTTCTCTCTAGCTTAAACGTACCAAGAATCACCTGTAGGGATAAGCCAGAATCAGAGACTATTCTCCCAAACTTGGTAAAGAACCGAAGAATTACATATCTAATTTCAGGTGAGTTTGTGATAGAAGTAACTTTAGTATTCACAGGCAAATGTTTATTATAACCAGTGAGATGGTTGGTAACGATTTATGCAAACATGAAAATTTAACAATAAGACAAGAGGAAAGGTACCTGAACTGGACCAGCAGCCTTTAGAAGTCCCCCAACTCCTCCACCAAAGATCTCACCATCTGAACTAGATAAACAAACGCTAAGGCCACCAGTTTTACCACCGTGCTCGCCCCGAATATAAGATCCACTCAGTGAGAGGATTTCATACTGACCCTGTATAAAAGTTTGTAATTCTGAAGCAAGATGATGTTCATATGCAACTCTAAAACATGTATGTCATAAGTAATAAGTAAGATTATGTAGCTCTACTAAAGTTTAATCGTAACAAACAGATATTTACTGCTCAAACACATATTGTACTTGACACAAGGGTTCTGAAACTACTGGCAGCGAAGAGGTAATATTTCCAAAGTGTACAAGTGTTAAATCTGTTTGACAAAGCCAGTTAGATTAGAGAGCAACAAGAGAATCACCTCGTAAGATGCACTGGTTCCTGATGCGAGGTGGGACAAAGATGCATTAGAGATGGAGCCAGATGCAGAAAGAATGCATAAATCATGCTTGCTTTGCTGAGCGAAGAGGATAATTTTCTGGGCCACATCCTTTGAAAATAATCCACAAAAGCAAAAGAAATCATACAATGTGCAGAGGACTTGATAATCGATTACAAGTGATGGTAGAAAAGATGTGCAGGATGACGAAATCATACAATCAAAAGAAGGCCTTGAACAATGTGCGGAGTAAACTCATATGATAGAAGAAAACTCACCTCACCAGGAGTTACATAAAGAATGTGCGGAGTAAAGCTTTGGCCAGTTTTCCCTGCAGCAAATGACAATGGGAAGAGGTATCTCCAGAATGAGATAATAAGTCATTCCACAAGAATCTATACATTCAAAAGAGTTACCCACCGACAGAGCCCAAAAGGGATTTCCTGGAACGGGAGGCAGCGGCGGCTTGCTCTCTCCTTTCTCTAGCGGAGGAATTGCTCGCAGAAGATGCCAATTTCTTAGCCGCTAGAGCTTGCGCAGGCGTCTCGTACTTCCTCGGACGACCTCTCTTTCTCTTGACGGGATCAATCGGAACCGTCACAGCCGAAGACGGAACCGAGTGAGGGTAAACGGCGGAGCCATCGTTGGGTGGTTGCAATTGCAAATTGCCATTCGTGGAGGATGGAATCGAGTTAGCCGGTGCGGCGGAGAGGGTGGTCGGAATGTGATGGAAAGGAAGGTAGTAAGGACAAGTGAGATGCTCTTGCTGCTGCCTCTCGTTAGGTTCCATTCCTTTTTAGATAGAAAGAGAAGCCAAATTATATTTCTTTTTTTTTTTCTTTTCTTTTTTCTTTTCTTTTTCTTTTTCTTTTAGGGCTTTTCTACAATCGTGTTGTCGTCGTTTGGGATTTCGATGTCTTCTTAGCCGTTCGATCAAACTTTGGACTTCACTATCTTGACTTCTGCCTCTCCCCATGCTTTTTTTAATATATAATTATTAAAGGGATCAATTCTTTTTCTTTCTTTTTTATTTCTCTACAACAAAAAAAATAAATAGAGTATGGCCGGTGGCACTGGCACTAGATAGTTACTGGTAGGCGGTCACATTTATGATTCGGCAAGACTAAGTTTGCTAACCAATCTTGTAGGACTTTCAAAAAAAAAATCTAACAGAATTTTCTTAAAATGTAAATTACAAGCATGTGATTTTAAAAATATCATATAAGCAGTGAACAAATTATTTTAGTTCTCTATCAAATTTTTTCATCGCTCAACGGTTATCGTTAATTTCTATCGACGACTGACGACTCCTTCAAAATTGATGTTGGTTCAATGGAGACTGAGATCAATATATTCCTATCTAGTATGGTATAAATAGTTTGGAAATGAAAAAAACCAAAATTTTGGAGTTTTTGTTCTTGCTATGGCGGTAATTTTTATTGTTTCTCTCTTTCTTTTAACCGCTTTACCTTCTTCAACAAGTTTGAACCTTTTGACAACAAACTGTAGCTCGTGGTGGTGCATGTCGTAGTTTGAGATTATGGTGTGATCAACTTGGTTGTGAGGATTTTTTGTCATAGTCTGAAAGTTGTTGTGCTAAAATAATCTATGTTCTACTCCGTGTTGATTTTGAGCTTTTAATGGTGTGGCGCGGCGTTATACTGTTTTGGTTTAGTTTATGTTGGAAATTTAAGTGAATTAATGGTTGTTTTTGAACCATTGCAAATGTTGATATTACGGTTACTTTACGAACCATTATAACTCTTGAGTTATTGGTTACATATTAAACGTACGGTTGCAAACGTACGTTACAACCGTTGGTCTTATATATAATCTATGTTTCTCTACGTCAAAAACAGAAGAGAGAAAGTGAGTAAGAAGGAAATTTCACAAGACTAAGATTTTATATCTTTGGTCAAACACACAAAAACAAAACACAAGATTCTATTTGTCTCTCTTGTATCTTTGCCTTGAACAAGAGTATTCTTTGATTGTCTTATCCTACAAGGGATTTCGTGTAACCCAAGGCATTGATAAGGGTCGAAATACTCTTTAAGGAAAGTGCTCCCGAGTACGATTCAATCATTATCCAAGTTCACCGTTCATCACGATCCCGGAGATACAACGTTATTACAACATTCTTAAAGAGTATTTTTCGTGAACGATGGCTAATGTTTCGGTTCGTGAGATAACATCAAAGTTTGGCAAGTTAGACAAGTTTGAAGGAATCGATTTTCGAAGATGGCAAAAGAAGATGCACTTTCTCCTAACAACACTCAATGTGGTGTACGTTCTAAGTATGCCAATGCCCACCGTGTCGGAGGATGCCGATGCGAAAAAGACCGTGGAGGAGACAAGGAAGCAACTTAAATGGGAGAACGATGACTACATATGTCGTGACCACATTCTCAACGGTATGTCCGATCCTCTCTTTGATGTTTACCAAAATGTCGAATCCGCAAAGGAATTATGGGATGCGTTGGAATCAAAGTACATGGCCGAGGATGCTTCTAGTAAGAAGTTTCTTGTGAGTAATTTTAATAATTACAAGATGTGCGATTCAAGGCCGGTTATGGAGCAATACAATGAATTGCTTCGCATCCTAGGGCAATACGCTCAACATAACATGAAGATGGATGAATCTATCTCGGTGTCGAGTATCATCGATAAGTTGCCGCCTTCATGGAAGGATTTTAGGCGTATGTTAAAACACAAAAAGGAAGAGTTGTCTCTTGTACAACTTGGTAGCCATTTGCGCATAGAGGAATCTCTAAGGGTGCAAGAGGGAGGAAAACCCAAAGAGGCTGAAACCATCAACATGATGGAGGAAAGTGAGAGTTCTAAGATGAAGAATAAGGGGAAGAAACGTCCCTTTAATAACAACACTAACGATGGATCTAACAAGAGGTTTAAGAGCGTTTGTTGGATTTGCAACAAGCCGGGTCACTTCAAACGTGATTGTCGGGCAGCAAAGGATAAGAATAAGACGCAACAAAACCGTTTTGGGCAAGGATCTAAGGATCAAGGCCCATCCTCTCATCAAGGTCAGAATTCTGTTTTTGATTCATATTCGAAAGTGAATTATGTATCAAAGATTGCTGAGGCATTTTATGTGCAGGATGATGAGGTGACGTGGTGGATTGACTCGGGTGCAACAACACATGTTTGCAAGGATCGTGGCTGGTTCAAGACTTATGAGCCGGTTCAAGATGGGTCCGTACTTCATATGGGCAACGAGTCAACCGCTCCTATCCTAGGTCGTGGAAAAGTGGTGTTAGAATTTAGTTCCGGGAAAACAATTGATCTTAATGATGTAATTCATGTACCCGGAATTAGGAAAAACTTAGTCTCCGGTAGTGTTTTAAATAAGTGTGGATTTAAACAAGTGTATGAGTCGGATAAGTATGTTTTATCCAAGTGTGGTGTCTTTGTTGGATTTGGATATTTTTGTAATGGCATGTTTATGCTTAATATTAATAAAGTTGTCAATTCTATCTATATGACGTGTTCTAGCAAAAATGTTACTTCTCTATGGCATGCAAGATTAGGGCATGTACATTATAAACGTATGCTTGAAATGTCTAAAGAAGGATTAATTCCGACTTTTGACGTGAATATAGATAAGTGTGGAACATGCATGTTGACTAAGATAGTTAGACAACCGTTTAAGAGCATAGATAGAACTGCTAAGGTGCTTGGACTTATACATAGTGATTTATGTGATTTGCATGCTACACCATCTTTAGGAAACAAGAAATATTTCATCACATTCATTGATGATTATTCTCGTTTTTGTTATGTGTATTTATTACATGCTAAAGATGAGGCCCTAGATAAGTTCAAGGTTTATAAAACTGAGGTTGAACTAGAACATAGTGGCTTGATCAAGAAGTTACGCACCGATAGAGGTGGAGAATATTATGATCCTACTTATTTTCAGTCCGTAGGCATTATACATGAGACTACGGCTCCGTATACACCACAACAAAATGGTGTATCCGAGAGGAAAAATAGAGTCCTAAAAGAAATGGTTAATTCCATGTTATCTTACTCGGGATTGAGTGACGGATTTTGGGGTGAAGCCATGTTAACAGCTTGTTATCTATTGAATAGAGTTCCTAACAAAAGAAACAAGGTTACCCCATATGAACTTTGGTACAAAAAGAAACCGAATTTGAACTACTTTCGAGTTTGGGGATGTAGGGCGGTCGTTAGACTACCTCAACCAAAGATTAAAAATTTGGGGGAAAGAGGTGTTGATTGCATCTTTATTGGATATGCCTCGCATTCCAAGGCTTATAGGTTTTATGTCATAAAACCTAATGACTCTAATACCATAATTGAGTCAAGAGATGCAATATTCGATGAGAATCGTTTATCATCAATACCTAAGCCAAAGGATTTAGTTCCAAATTCAAGTGTAACAAATAAAGGAGACGATACATGCGTTCCTCCTAACGAGTCACCAACGCTTCGTAAGAGCAAACGAGGGAGGATTGAAAAATCATTCGGTCCTGATTTTCAACTTTATTTAGTTGAAGGTTCAAGAGATGAGATTGAGTTTCAATACTCATATTGTTATTATATTGATGATGAACCTAGGACTTTTAGTGAGGCTATGACGTCTCATGACGTTGCTTTTTGGAAAGAAGTATGACGTCTCATGACGTTGCTTTTTGGAAAGAAGCAGTGAATGATGAAATGGACTCAATCATAGAAAATAATACATGGGTCTTGACGGATCTTCCACCCGGTTGCAAGGCTTTGGGTTCCAAATGGATCTTCAAAAAGAAGATGAAAGTCGATGGAATGATCGATAAGTTTAAGGCTCGTTTGGTTATCCAAGGCTTTAGACAAACGGAAGGTATTGATTATTTTGATACATATGCTCCCGTTGTTAGAATCTCTTCTATAAGATTATTAATTGGTTTGGCAGCCATTCATAATCTTGTGATTCACCAAATGGATGTTAAAACGGCATTTTTAAATGGTGTTTTAGAAGAAGAGGTTTATATGAAACAACCCGAAGGCTTTGTTATGCCCGATAATGAGCATAAGGTGTGTAAGTTGATAAAGTCATTGTATGGTCTAAAGCAAGCACCAAAACAGTGGCATCAAAGGTTTGATGAGGCTGTCTTATCAAGTGGATTCAAGTTAAATCAATCGGATAAGTGCCTATACAGCAAATTTGATGAGTCCGGAAATGGTGTAATCATTTGCTTGTATGTTGATGACATGTTGATCTTTGGTACTGATCTTAGACAAGTTGAAATTACAAAAGATTTTTTGTCATCAAATTTTGCCATGAAAGACATGGGGGAGGCGGACGTGATCCTTGGAATTCGAATCAAACGTAATAATAATGAACTATCTTTAACACAATCTCATTACATTGAGAAAGTGCTTAAGAGGTTTAATTGTGAGAATTGCTCTCCAATGAGCACTCCCATGGATGCGAGTGTGAAGCTTATGCCCAATACGGGACAAGCAATTTCACAACTCAAGTATTCTCAAGTAATTGGTTGCTTAATGTATGCCATGAGGAGCACTAGGCCGGATATAGCTTATGCGGTAGGAAGGTTAAGTAGGTACACTAGTAACCCGAGTACCCACCATTGGCAAGCTTTAAGACGTGTGCTTAAATACTTGAAAGGAACCATAAATTATGGTTTATCTTATGTTGGATTTCCTTCGGTCCTAGAGGGATATTCGGATGCAAGTTGGATCACCAACATAGAAGATCAATCTTCTACAAGTGGTTGGGTGTTCTTGCTTGGGGGAGGTGCCATTTCGTGGGCTTCCAAGAAACAAACTTGTATTACAAGCTCGACTATGGAATCGGAATTTGTAGCATTAGCGGCTGCGGGAAGAGAAGCAGAGTGGCTACGAAACTTAGTTTCACTACAAGAAAAAAGGTGTATTGTTACAAATTTTTTTGTCACAATACAAAAAATTACGTAGCAATAAAAATATTGTGACAACTTTACGACATTTTGTAAACAGTTACAATAGCTTCGTTGCAAATGTTTAGGAGTAACAAAAATGTTACACCAATTGTGATGACGCTATTTAGTATATATTATCTCACAAACACTAACAAAGTATACTAGTGATAAAATTGTCATAACTAAAGACTAAAAAAATTGTCACACCAATTGTTGTAATTAGTGACTTTTGTATCGTCTCAATTCCATCTTTAATTTCTACGGCAATATAGTCTTAAACCGTCACAAAAAACAACAACAAAAACGTTGTAAATCTATCACACTTACTTACTAAAAAAATTGTCACAACAATTGTTGTAATTCGTAACTTTTGTATCGTCTCAATTCCATCTTTAATTTCTACGGCAATATCGTCTTAAAACCGTCATAAAAAACAACAAAAAAGACGTTGTAAATCTATCACACTTACTTACTACAACAAAGTCTTAAAACCGTCTTATCTAATGACGGTAATAACGTTATTTTTCCGTTGCAAATGGTTACTAAAATGTTGGTATTTATTAGTCTTAATATGCAACTACTAGCTAGTATTTTAAAGTCTCAATAAAGCTACTTTTTTTTACATTTTTTGGTCACATATTAACAAAATAAATTATTACAAAACGAAAATTTGTAAAAGACTATAAATGACATAAATGAAAAACAAATTCATAAAAACACATTCAAACGGAAAGGATCATAATTTACATAAGTCATAAAGGAAACAAAAGAACTGAAACACGAGAAACATAAAAACCAAAGTGAAACAAGAAGCAAACTGAAACACAAACCAAACTGAAGCACAAAGCAAACTTAAACATAAACCAAACTAGATATCTTGATCTTCATGGCAAACTGAACATGAGTTTTCATGTCAATTTTCATAAGTTCCCAAAACTCCAAACTTATCTCTGCTTGTAATTGCCTTAACAAACCATAAAGAAAGAGTAGGAGCCAGCAAAATGAGTGGTTTAGATACTCTATTTCCTTACCATAGAGCTTCGGTTTCAATACCTTTGCATAAGAATATAATAAAATATTAGAAGAATTATGATAGTGACCTTAAGAAGAAAACACCCTACCCATACCAACTTGCCGAGACATTTCCCGTCTTTCCTTTTTTCTTTCTTTAAAGGAAGAAGAGAAGGCTAGCAACATATCCTTTCAAGAACACATGCCAAACATGGCCGGTTATGGATCGAGCGGAATCTCCTCCGTCACTTTTTCCTACAACTTGAAATTAAACTGCAACAACAACAACAAAAGGGAAAGCAAAAACGTAAATGTCTAACGGTGGCGCCCAATGGGGAAGAAAGTGGATCGTAGATTAAAAGAGTCCTCGATTATAGGCAAGAAAATGTTGTACCTCAAGAATCAAACTGCATGAAAAACAATAAAAGACAATTACAATAGCATTCAGCGATCAAAGAAGACAAAGATAAAACAGAAAATCGTTGCACAATTATCAGATGATTAAGATGTGTAAAGGGAGCATAAATCAAAAATCAAAAAACACATCTTAATCCAATTTATAATCAAACAGAAGTAAAGAATCGAATTTGGTGGGTCGAAACGAACATTGATCCAATTGTACTGAAACAAACAATAAAACCAAGGTAACTAATCCAGTTGTACTAAAACGATAATGTGATGCATATTAACAGAAATTTCAATCTTTTTACCTTGTAAGATTTATGGAAAATTGAATCATAAAAGGAACATATATCGAAGCTTTTTTGTGTGTGTAGGGGATGATATAACTCCATTGTTGAAGAGAAGATGTCAAGTGGGGAAATCTGGAGATGGAGATCGTGGGGAGAGCAGTTGGATGATTTTTTTTTCCGGCAATCAGATAAAAAAAATTTATGTGAAATTGAAACAAAATAAATCCGTCTGATTTCCTTTTGTGAAAGATGATAGAGTTAAAATTTGGGACTTTTGCCACGTATAAGAAGAATAGAGCAGCAGTTAATGAAAAATTTACTTCTGACTTATTATAATACTAGTATATGGCCCGTACTACGTTACGGGTAGGATACATGATCAAGATAATTATTTTTAAAAAATCTTTAGAATTGTAGAAAATGGATATTATTCCTTTTAAACAGGTGAAACGGTTTATTTTGGATGAGTGGGAGAGTGAGAAAGTGAATTTTGTCTTTATTTTTGAAAAACAGTTTCATAGATTCATGTTTTTTTAATAAAAGTTAATGATGTTAGATGATGTGTCACATTTCTATTGGTGCAGTGACTTATGTTTTAGTAGATAAGGATATATATACTAGTGACAAAAAATTTCAGCAATTTTGTCACAAATTACCTACTAAAAGTGACGAAATTGTTACAAACTGGTAATTTAATGGTTTCAATTACCTACTGAAAGTGACAATTGTCTAATAAAAATTAAAATATATATGTTACGTTTTTCTAATTATAGAATTCTAATGACTAATTTGGTTTCTAATTATTATATATAATCTGTAAAAAAAAAAATACATATGGAGTGCTTACCATACTTTTATTGAAACAATGAACAATGAATTATCTATAGCCGAATTGGTCTTGCAACGTCATTGTTTCACTCCTAGATCACAAGTTCGAGGGTCATCTAGTCTGGTTTATATATAATCTAATCTTACAAAATGTTTTTTTTTTAAGTGTATGTTCTTTCAAAAAATGTTAAAACTCCAAGTCTTTCATAACCTATAAAATTTTTTGTTCTTTCCATAAATACTTAATTTACAACTAATCTAACTATTAGTTATAAATAGGTAGATCACTTATAAGTTATAAATGAATGTTTATTTTCAATGAAGGCAAATTTATTTCCAACCGAATGTGCATTTGTAATAAATGAAGGCATCTCTTACAAAAAAATGGGTTATGTGAGAAACACAAATTTTTTTGTCACTAGGTGACATCGAACTCATGATCATAGGAATGGTAAAGTGCAGTGCCGGTCCTGAAAATTTATGGGCCATAAGCCAAAATAAAATTTTGGGCCACTAACTATTAAAATTTTAACAAAAGAAAATAATCAAAATATTTAATAACAAGGAATTGAACTCTCCACTTCAACATTCTTCCACGAAACACTTTACCAATAGAGGTAAAGGCAAGTTTTATCTAAAAGAGGGCCGATTTATTATATAGATTTTTTATTAAAAAAATTGGGCCAGAAGCCTATGCTTCCTTTGCTTGTGGTCAGGGCCGGGTCTGGTAAAGTGTATAGTATAACCAGTTTAGCTGCAGGTACAAGTCAAACACGTAACAAAAGTGAAATCTTATATACACATGTACCAAGTTTTGTAAGAGTAATACAAAGCAAGAATTTATGAGTTGGATTTGAGTGGCCACTCATTTTTTACTCAGAAAAATTCAAAGCAAGATTTCTGAGTTGGATTCCAGTGGTCACTCATTTTTTACTCAGAAAAATACAAAGTAAGAATTTCTGAGATGGATTCGAGTGGTCACTCATTTGTTACTCAGAATAATACAAAGCAAGAATTTTTGAGTTGGATTCGGTACAATGAGATTCCAAAATTGTTATCTCATACACTGTTTCCATCTCCGAGTAATCGAGATCCACCAGCCTATCTTTGAGTTCTTGTCTCTTCTTACGAATCCTCTCTAGTTCAGCGCATGCTTTTGTGTGTGTCCTACGAAGCTATACACAAAAGAAAAGGAAATATAAAAATCAATGTATATCAATAGAGTATAAATAATCCAAGACACCAATTCTCGCCATGTATATGTATATCAATGTATGAAAGTTAAGTAGAAGGAAGAGATTAGATTTAATTTAGACCAAGAAAAGAAAGAAAGGAAGAAGTAATTTAGAGGATTCGAAACTATAAAACTTTTTCAAAGGTTTTTCGAGTCTTTCTTTTGTTTTTGGAGTCTTTTTAGGTTGAAACATGGGTGTTGGATATGGTCCTCTTGCAGTTGGTCCACGATGGATTGCTTATAGCGGAAGTCGTATTCCTATCTTAAATTATGTTGTTTTCAGTCCATAACTTGTTTCGCTGTCATCATCACCAACTGTTGCACAATTTGCAAGAGATTCGAGCTGCGGGCTCGTAAATCTTGGAGACAAAGGGTACAAGTCATTGACTAGATACTGCTTAGAGATTCTGCCTAATCCGTATATTTCTTGTTTTAAAGGCATTGGAGTTGTTAATGAGAATGTGCCAGGCGTGGATAGCATAGGAATGGTATCCTCAAAATCCTCTTCGAGTTGTTTTGCTCTTAAGTTGATTTTTTTATCGGTTTGTGGTTTAAAAATATTCATATTGTGTCCGGGTTATTATCAGAGATATCATAAGCAAAGGTGTCATAGCACAGTTCAAGGCACACAAGAGGCTGATTGCAGCTTTGTTCTTTAATCCAAGCGGCATGCTTTTGGTGACTGCTTTGATTCAGGGACATAATATTAATGTCTTTAGAATGATGCCAAGGATCGCTACAAGTAGTTATGCAACCACATCGTCTTTTGTGCGTCTGTTCAGGCTTCAACGCGGATTCATTAATGCGGTAAGCAAAGCCCCTTCATTAGCAATGATAGCAATTTGATAATGGTTAGTTCTTCAAGAGGGACAAGTCATCTGTTTAAGATTCACCCTGTGGGAGAGGTGGTTGCTCCAGTTTCTCTATCATCGATTAATAGGATAAGAAGCGATAACAGCAGTGGATGGATTGGAACTATGAGTGGTGTTGCAGCTGGAATGGTTGGAGGCTCTCTTCTGGGTGCAATTGCATCAACATTCTGTTACTCTGATGAACAGAATAATACCTATTATTACGGTTCTGCTTCTGATATTACGTCACTGTTATTTAATTTTTGTTTGTCACAAAAATGTCAGAAATCTGGACGTTGTTTTAGTAGCCATTCCATATAAAAATACGACAAGATAAAACGTCAGTACATTAGTCTTAAATTGTGACAAAATTACTATACTTTTGATTATAATTTATGACAATAACTTTTTAGTACATGTTTAGTATTATATAGTTACTGATTGTTAATAACAGTCGCGTCATAAACCGGTACTTGCAAGTTTGTTATTATTTCGTTAAAAATAGTGACGACACATACAGTAATAAAACCGTCATAAGTGTCACGATTGTTATTTTTATCATAATTTAGTAATTAATTACCACAAATATTGATTACGATATTTCCCGTCACATTATTGAGACGATACAACTATGAATTTGAGACAAAAAAATATTTAGTAACAAAACAATATCTAAAACATCACAAATTTGTGACGGAACAAGTTTAGTCTCAAATTTTTGTCACAATAGCTTCCTTTTCTTGTAGTGTTTCCGAGATTCCATTGTGGCCAAAACCAGTGTCACCCATTTCTATCCGGTGTGATAGTCAAGCTACATTGGCTAAGGCATATAGCCAAGTGTATAATGGTAAGTCGCGACACCTAGGCGTTAGACATAGCGCGATACGTGAGTTGATCACTCATGGGGTGATCACTTTAGAGTTTGTTCGGTCTCAACAAAATCTAGCGGATCATTTGACAAAAAGATTAGCTAGAGACTTGGTGACAAAGTCGGCTAAAGGGATGGGATTAAAGTCCATATGAAATTTCTAATTATAGGAAACCCAATTCCCCTCTAATACGACATTAGTGGCTGAATTCAATGTGGAAAGCTTACAATTAGAGATTGAAGCACTAGTTTAATAACATCCCAAGGTATGTGCTTAGACCTGCAAGAAAGATGAGGCTGAAGTTTTATTCTTAATAGATTTTTTGAAAAAGTGCACTTTGCAGGTGCATGACTAAAAGATCTACCTATACGAGTGTGAAGTGTAGCCGCTTCAAGAAGCTTGGACTTGGCTCTGTAAACGCTCATGAACGGATAGGGACACATGGCTTATAATAGTGTCAAGTATAAACACTTAGAGTAGTGTATGAATTCATGTGTGTATTATCTTCATATACCCAAAATGAGTTGAAAGGATTCAATCCATTGGACATCCTAATTCTCGGGTATTTGAAATGTGTAATAACACTAAGATGTTAATTCAATCGTTGGGATATTTTCATTTATGCATGAGTTTGGTTTATGTGTTGTTGATTTTGTGAATCCAATATTACACTTAAATGGGGGAGGAATGTTGGAAATTTAAGTGAATTAATGGTTGTTTTTAAACCATTGCAAATGTTGATATTACAGTTATTTTACGAACCATTATAACTCTTGAGTTATTGGTTACATATTAAACGTACGGTTGCAAACGTACGTTACAACCGTTGGTCTTATATATAATCTATGTTTCTCTACGTCAAAAACAGAAGAGAGAAAGTGAGTAAGAAGGAAATTTCACAAGACTAAGATTTTATATCTTTGGTCAAACACACAAAAACAAAACACAAGATTCTATTTGTCTCTCTTGTATCTTTGCCTAGAACAAGAGTATTCTTTGATTGTCTTATCCTACAAGGGATTTCGTGTAACTCAAGGCATTGATCAGGGTCGAAATACTCTTTAAGGAAAGTGCTCCCGAGTACGATTCAATCATTATCCAAGTTCACCGTTCATCACGATCCCGGAGATACAACGTTATTACAACAGTTTAGGCTCATGTCTTCTTAAACGATTGTTTTGTATTTTTTTGATTGCTCAGTCTATCTCTACATTAGTTATGCATGTTTCCGAATTATCGTGTAATAGTTTTTGCATTTGGAATGGACATTATTCGTATTCTCTCTGTTTGGATCTCAGTTGCCCCTATCTAGCATTTGTTACAACATCGGTGTACTTGTCTTTTGAGTAATTTCTGTTATATTTTTGCACTTCATCGTTAAAGAATATTTTACGAGGCAGCCTTATCCCGCCTACATGCATATCTTCTATCTCACTGTCTTAGTAAATAAATTCTTCTCTCGTTCGCGCATCTTGACAATTTATCTTCGATAGTTCCTTTTTGTTGGACGAAACATCTGAGCGTGGTATATTGATATATCATGGTTTTTACCGGTTTTCGACCATGATATAAGTCCTTTTATCGAGTCTTTTCTTTGTATTTCGAGTCTTTTTAGTGTCTTAACAGGTTATTGCACGTGAGGAGCTTATATGGTGAATACGGTGCATTTTGGAACGTAAGCGAAGTTGGATTCGGATTTGCAAGAATAGAAGCTTATATGAAGAGGCCTGTCGATCGACATACATGGTGATGATCGATCGACAACTACACTACGGTCTGTCGATCGACAGACACAAGGACGATCGATCGACAGGCCAGCGCAGAAACCAACTCAAATACGTTTTAAAGAAGGAAATTCGCCAGTTAATGGGCCGAGAGCTACAATAGACCGTCATAAAAGCCCACCACGAGTTTTAACTCTATAAATAGTTTATTTTAGGTTTTTAGACCAAAAACTTCAGATTTTACTTAACAAAGTTTAGAGAGAGATTTTTAGGGTTTTTAGGGAGACAAGTTTACTTCATTACTTTGAGATTCTTCGAACCCTATTGTAATTCTTCTTTTACTCTTTCTTTATGCAGTATTATTCAGTTATGATTTGCTTTGCTGCCATGTCTGAGTAGTTTGCTTGTTAGGTTTAGGGTAGTTCGAATGGAATGATGATGAATTGTTAGGGTAAACTCACTTGTTAGGATTATCTGTTAGGTTCTTCACCTAGATTGCTTTAACTCTGATTTAGAATTGATCACTCTAAATTAGCTATCTTAGGTTGATAGATTGACACGAAAGTGTAATTGATTAGCCAGAACTAGATCTTAGGTGAGCAAAATTACTTATTCGCAAAGAAATTTGGTTTAGGGATTTTGTGAACAAATTGGACTTGAATTTAATGCTTGTTTAAATTGATTGAATTCGCAAAGAAATTTGGTTTTCTAGGGTTTAGACATAGTTAGTTTTCGCAACGACAGTTGGTTAATTATACATTAGTGTTCCAAGTTCTAGAACGGTTCTTAATTAAATCCTGATTTTGTTTAACCTGCAATTCTGATTCATCCTGAGAATTACCCAAAAGCCTAACTCTTTGTTTAATTGAATTTGAAATCAACCAACTTTCCTGTTACCAATTGAATTTGCTATTTATTTCATATTATTTTACTTAGCCGAATTTGAAGTCAATATTCCTATCGTTTGATTTGACTCCCAGTGATTCGACCCCTACTACGACGACCTCTTAATTTGAGAGAGTAGCTCAGGGTAAATTTGAGCATATCAAATTTTGGCGCCGTTGCCGGGGAGTCAAAATCTTCCATAGGATTTTGATTCTAGAATTCTGACTAAGTTTTTATTTTTCGTTTTTACGCGTTTTTCTTTTATTTTTGGTGTTTCAGGTTTATGCCTTCTAGCAGAACCAGAAGCAACAAGGATAAAGAGTTAGCGGATTTTGTTCCAGAGTTGGGAATTTTGGAAAGGGAAAACAGGCGACAAGCAAAGTTAGCTAAGATGGTTAATCGAGCTGTACTAGTTTTTCGGAATGCTGAAGGAGAGAATGTTGATCGAGATGGCAATCGATACAACAATCAGGGAGACCCCATTGATGAAGCTGGTAACATCATTGAGGTTATGGATCCAGTTGCAGCAGAGCGTGCTGAGCTAGATCGTCAAAGGGTTGAGTTAGAGCGCCAGCGCGCTGAGATCGAGCATCTGGCTCGGGCGGATCGTCAAGCTAGGGAAGTTGTAGTGAACCGACGCACTTTGGGTGATTACAACCGACCTGAAGAGTACTATGCTAACAGGGCAGCGATCCGAGCTCCTGGATTCGCTAGGCAGGACTTTGAGCTGAAGCCTGCTTTCTTCTCACTAGTGGCTCAGCATCAATTCCATGGACATCATACAGAACATCCCATGGATCATCTTGAGAGGTTCGAAGACCTCGCATCTAGCATCAAGGCAAATGGGGTGTCTCTCGATTACGTCTTCTGTAAGCTATTCCCACACTCTCTAGCTGGGGATGCAGCCTACTGGCTGAAGCAGTTGGAGCCGGGCTCACTGACCACTTGGAACGATATAAAGAATGCTTTCCTCAGTCACTTCTATGATGAGTCACGTTCAGAGGATTTACGAGCCAAGATCCAAACATTCGCTCAGAATATGACAGAGTCTTTCAAGGCTGCGTGGGAAAGGTTCAAGGGATATCAGAGAGATTGTCCTCATCACGGATTTACAGAAGTTCAGCTGCTGGGTATCTTCTACAGAGGAGTGGACTGGAAGCATCAAATGGCTTTAGATGCTGCGAGTAATGGGAATTTCAAGACCAGATTCCCAGCTGATTGCTTTGAGCTCATCAAGAACGTGTCTACTAGCAATAGTACAAAGAAGATTGATGAGGAAAGGAGACGAGGAGCTGGTCAAACAAATGGAGCTGACATCGTTGAGGAAGATGTTAATTACATCAACCAGAATGGTTACCAGAATCAGCGGTATGGGAATCAGTCAGAGAACAAAGGATACAACAACTACAATCAGAGGAACTACGGATCTTCATCGTATCAACCGATTCCCTCTAAGTCTTCAGAAAGTGACGTGAAGAGGATGTTCGAACAGCTTCTTGAGGGGCAACAAACCCTAACGGTAAATCTCAATGGGAAGATTGACAGTCTCTACACCGATCTTAATGGAAAAATAGAAGCTATCAACATTCACTTGAAGAAGCTTGATATTCAGGTTGCTCAGACTGCTGAAAATGTAAAGAGACAAGAAGGTCGTCTTCCAGGGAAATCTGACATGAACCCAAAGCATTTCTCCAATTCAATCACGTTGAAGAGTGAAGCACAAGTGATTCCAACAATTGGGAAGTGTGAGAACCTAGATTCTAAGTTCGCAGAGGCCCTGTCGATCGACAGACCTGGTGGTTGTCGATCGACAGCTACAGATAATTTCTGCACGACCACGACTTCAGCAGCCCTGTCGATCGACAGACCCGGTGGTTGTCGATCGACAGCCCCGAAAAATGCAGAAATTTTCGAATGTCAGTCTGAAACTGCCATTGAACGTGTCTACAAGCCTAAGATTCCGTACCCAAGGAGTCTGTACACTGCATGCACCGACCAAGGTAGTGACAAAGCACCTAAGGAGAAAGGGAAACAAGTTCCAACATCATTGAGGAAGCTGCCAAAGTTGTTGAATCCGGGAATGTTTGTGGTTCCTTGTTCGATCAATAGTGTAGACTTGAAGGATTCTCTATGCGACACAGGAGCAAATGTGAATGTTATGTGTGAGGCTGTTGCAAAGAAGCTAGGAATCTTGGAGTTACAACCCTTAAGGACTCCTATCGAGCTCATAGATAGATCATGTACGATTTCTAAAGGCTTCATTCCTGACGTATCGATTCAAATAGGAGATTGTCTTGTTCCTACGGACTTCTACATCATTGAGAGAAATGATGATATCTGTAAACCCTTGGTTCTTGGGGCGGAGTTCCTTGCAACAGTGGGAGCAATGGTGGATTTTCCTAATAAACGAATCTCCTTCTCGAACATCAACAAGAAAGTCTTCTATCCTTCGGTTCTTGTCACAGCAGCTTCTTGTATGAGTGTCAATGTTAGAGATACGCTGGGTTTTGAAAAAGAGACGAAGAAGGTTCAAAACGTTCTCAATTTGGCTTCTCCCATTCCACGTCGCCATGACAACATTCCAACAAGTTCCAAATGCCAAAAGATTCCCAAGGGGAAGCGCAGAAAGACCCCTAAAGCATTCTCCAAGTTCAGAATTGTCATTCCTTCGGAGTTGAGGGAGAAGGGAGAGGTAGTTGTCCAAGAGATGTTGGACAATACTATGAAGCTCTTTCCTGGTATTGTTCCTTGCAAGTCTGGGGGAGTGCATTTCAGTGATCCACCTCCGGCCTGAACATCAGACACAGTCAAGCTAATGACTGAAAACAAGCGCTTGGTGGGAGGCAACCCACCTGTAAGTTTTTCTTTTCTCTTGAGTCATTTTTCTTTATTAGAGTTAGTTAGTTCTTTGTTTCTGTTTGCCTTTTCAAAATTTGTGGAACTTGTTGTTTGCGACTCTTTGCTGTGGTATTTGATGATATTTTGTTTCAGTGATCTTCAGTTTTTCTTTAGATTTCTCCAACAACATAAGTCGTCAAAGCCAAGATTTCAGATTTTCGACGAACCTGTCGATCGACAGACCTGGTGGTTGTCGATCGACAGCCCCAATAAAACCCTGTCGATCGACACACCTTATCGTGATCGATCGACAGGCCAGCAGAACAGGTCCGAATTTCATTCTTTTCACAAATTTTCTGACTTTTTCTTTTTCTTTTCACCAATCTCATATTTAATAACACTGGGGACAGTGTTGTTTAAGTCTGGGGGAGGTAGTTACTAACATTGTTTTCTATTTTGGAGTCAAAAATTTGTTTTTATTGAGTCAAAATGTAGGGAATAATGATCTTTCTTAGGAATAAAGCTTAGTTTTTGAAACTTTTAGCTGTTGCGATGAAGCCTTTGGATGGAACGAATTCGAAATCAGATGATAGTAAAGGTTTCCCTCTTATCGCAATTTGCAGAACGAAGTAGATCAAACTCCAGACTAGCACACTTGATCTCCATCTCGCTATATTCTCTTTGGTGATATCACGACAGTAAAACATTCAGGACTCCTTATTCTCTTTACCACTCTTTGTTGATCCTGAATGGCCAGCTCATTTTTAGTTGGTACCCAACCCCTAACCTTAACCTTTTGTTCAAACCTCATGCGATCTTTTTCCTTTTGTTTTATGTGCAGGCATGTGTATAAACTCCGGAGAGAAAGAGGTCCGACGCAGTTTTTCATTCACAAAAATTGCACAGGAAAAGGATTTGGTAGGAGTACTTGAAAGAGAGCAGCAATGCTAAGCATTCCTTGGGACTTAATACACAACAATGGTAATTTTCGAGAATAACATCTTTGTAAAATCATTTCCCCCCTTAGAGTCTTGAAAAAAAAAAAAAAAAAAAAAAAAAAAAAAATTATTTTATTTCGAAAAATAAGTAAGGGAAAGGGAAATGATTATTTAAATAAGTCTCTAGCTTCAAAAGAAAAATCTCAAGGGATGAAGAAGTTGGATGTGGAAAGTGGAACATGTTATTATATGAAGGTGTTTGGTTCCTGATAACGTTTTGGAGGAGGGAGTGCAATGTGAATGAGAAACTGTGGGCATCAACTGGACCCGACTCTCTCTTGTGATTATGCATAATGTCTGCATCCACCAAATAGAATCCGGTAACCCTAAACACTCTTTAGCTCCACTTAAACACAAAAGCCTTTTACATCACACCTAGCCCTTTTACTTGGTTGATATCATTGGAGAGAATTCCATCATCACTTCGATCGAGTGTGCGACAGTTAGGAGGATGTGAAACTGATGGGTTTGCAGGTTAAGATTTGAGGCCCAACCTATGATGGTTGAGATTCGTGACCGCCAAAGGTACTTTGTTTACATACAGCAAAAGAGTCAAGAAAGCGAAAGCAATGTTCCTGAAGATAAGTAAGTTCTCGCGATTTTCAAACCTCGACTTCAGTTTTAGTCTCTAGTTTGCTTGAGGACAAGCAAAAGCTAAGTCTGGGGGAGTTGATATATCATGGTTTTTACCGGTTTTCGACCATGATATAAGTCCTTTTATCGAGTCTTTTCTTTGTATTTCGAGTCTTTTTAGTGTCTTAACAGGTTATTGCACGTGAGGAGCTTATATGGTGAATACGGTGCATTTTGGAACGTAAGCGAAGTTGGATTCGGATTTGCAAGAATAGAAGCTTATATGAAGAGGCCTGTCGATCGACATACATGGTGATGATCGATCGACAACTACACTACGGTCTGTCGATCGACAGACACAAGGACGATCGATCGACAGGCCAGCGCAGAAACCAACTCAAATACGTTTTAAAGAAGGAAATTCGCCAGTTAATGGGCCGAGAGCTACAATAGACCGTCATAAAAGCCCACCACGAGTTTTAACTCTATAAATAGTTTATTTTAGGTTTTTAGACCAAAAACTTCAGATTTTACTTAACAAAGTTTAGAGAGAGATTTTTAGGGTTTTTAGGGAGACAAGTTTACTTCATTACTTTGAGATTCTTCGAACCCTATTGTAATTCTTCTTTTACTCTTTCTTTATGCAGTATTATTCAGTTATGATTTGCTTTGCTGCCATGTCTGAGTAGTTTGCTTGTTAGGTTTAGGGTAGTTCGAATGGAATGATGATGAATTGTTAGGGTAAACTCACTTGTTAGGATTATCTGTTAGGTTCTTCACCTAGATTGCTTTAACTCTGATTTAGAATTGATCACTCTAAATTAGCTATCTTAGGTTGATAGATTGACACGAAAGTGTAATTGATTAGCCAGAACTAGATCTTAGGTGAGCAAAATTACTTATTCGCAAAGAAATTTGGTTTAGGGATTTTGTGAACAAATTGGACTTGAATTTAATGCTTGTTTAAATTGATTGAATTCGCAAAGAAATTTGGTTTTCTAGGGTTTAGACATAGTTAGTTTTCGCAACGACAGTTGGTTAATTATACATTAGTGTTCCAAGTTCTAGAACGGTTCTTAATTAAATCCTGATTTTGTTTAACCTGCAATTCTGATTCATCCTGAGAATTACCCAAAAGCCTAACTCTTTGTTTAATTGAATTTGAAATCAACCAACTTTCCTGTTACCAATTGAATTTGCTATTTATTTCATATTATTTTACTTAGCCGAATTTGAAGTCAATATTCCTATCGTTTGATTTGACTCCCAGTGATTCGACCCCTACTACGACGACCTCTTAATTTGAGAGAGTAGCTCAGGGTAAATTTGAGCATATCATATATGTTGAGCCATATTCTAGAAAAGATTTGGTATTGATTGGTTTTATCTTCATATTTGGTTGGTGGTCTTCTTCTTGGTTATCTCTTGTCTTTGTCATATTTTATTGTCTATGTTGATCTTGAGGATTAGTGGTCTCAATTGTTTGTCATATCTTCCCTTATGTTTTGGAAGAAGTTTCCCTCAGTGTTGCCTATCTTTCCATGAAGTTCAACATATAAGCCAAGTCCTCTTCATGTTTTATCTGATATGCAAATAGTTTAATTTGATCCTTACAATTTTTGTTTGTATCTCGGTTTTTGTTCCAAAGTTTATTATTTGATTTATGTTTTTATAAGTGTCTTTTTCGAAGGATTTTGGGTCTCAAAAATCTGTTTTCGGCCATCTTTATATCTCTTTATGGTTAGAAAAATATGATTAAACTGTTAAGAAATTAGGTGATCATTCATCATCACTTGACACTAAGCTTATCTACCTTATGGACAACTTTGTACTTGCTAAGCTTAACACAAATTTTACACTAATCAAGCTTTACATCTGTCCTAATGTCTTTTGGCATGTATCTCTCTCTCATATATATATATATATATATATATATATGTGTGTGTGTGAAGGAGAAGCGGATGTAAAATGTAAGAAGAATTGTATATCTCTCACACTTAAAACTCTTCCTCTTTGTTTCTTATAAGATATAGAAGTTAAATAAGCAAAATATTTATACTTCCTTCGTATATAGATTAGTATAATTCGTATATTACACAACATGTTATTAGCATGACCATCTCTTAATCCATTCTAGTCATACGCAAAGGAGTAACACTTGAAGTATAGTTTGAGATCATAAATGGAGATATATGTCTAGCGGACAGAGAAACAACGCACATAATACTTAAGGATGACAAATATTTCTCCGATCTCAAATTAAAGGACTCCGCCGGAAATGTGAGTACAATAAGTGGTAACGCAAAAGTTATTAAAGGTCATGGAAGAGCCAAATTTTCAATGCCAAGGGTACAAAATTTGAAATCAGTGATGTATTGTAGTCCCCCGATTCATACATAAACTTGTTGAGTTTCAAAGATATCGAGAAAATGGATATCATATAGAATAATGATGGCATTATATATCTTTTCATTGCATTGAAGTGGAAACATCCATTGGAAGAGTTACCAATGATGTCCTCCGGATTATATTGCACACATAATCCTATGTTACAGTAAACTAGAAGGATTCTAATACATTTAAAATATGGCATGAAAAACTAGAACATCCAGGATCAGTCATGATGAGAAAAATTGTGCAAAATCCTAATGTTCACCCATTGAAAAACAAGAAGATTTTTCAATCAGAAGAGTTTTCATTTAAGGCATGTTCTCCAGCCAAGGTTGGGAATGAATCTCTTGTAATCGTAGATAAAATGCATGTTGAAATATGTGAATTGATTCATCCATAATGCAGGTCCTTTAATTATTTCATGGTACTGATTGATGCATCTCGTCAATGGTCATACGTGTGTCTGTTGACCACAAAAATTACGGTTTTCGCAAAATTCATTACCCAAATTATCAGGTTGAAAGTACAATTCCCCTATTATGTCATAAGGCTAGATAATGCGGATGAATTTAATTATCAAGCATTTGATGAGTACTTTATGTCAATGGGATTAATGTTGAGAATCTTGTGCCCCCATATGCATATACGAAATGGCTTGGCTGAGAGCTTGATAAAACAACTACAATTAATTGAAAGGCTAATTGATATATCATAGTTTTTACCAGTTTTTGACCATGATTTAACCCGGTTTTATGGAGTCTTTTCGGTGTTTTCTAGTGTTTTAGAGTCTTTGCAAGTTTGTGTACGTGTGGAGCTTAATTGGTGATAATGGAGCATTGTGGAGCTTAATTGGTGATTATGGAGCATTTCGGAGCTTTGTGGAAAGAGGAGCTGAAGTCGGTAGGACGCATTTTCAATTGCCGTCAGATATTGTTGTCGATCGACGCCAGGAGGTGCGTCGATCGACGCAGGCCCATGACGAAAGTTAGCTTTCTAGTTTTGAATATTTCCTTTTCGCCCAAAAGTTCCAGAAGTTTACAGATCAAGCCCATCACGAATTTCCCCTTTATATATTTAGTTTTCTTTTAGGTTTTAGTACGCTATCTTTTATTCAAGACTTAGAGATTTAGAGACATTTTGAGAGTTAGGGAGATAAGTTTTCAGACGTTTCAAATTTCTTCGAACCCTTCTGTATCTCTTTCTCTATCTTTATTAATGTAGTATTATTCAGTCATCATGTTTTTTGCATCCATATCTGAGTAGTTTGCTTGTTAGGTTTAGGGTTTTTTAAAGGCTAAAGATGGATTGTTAGATTCACACAATTGATAGGATAATCATCTTGTTCTTCATCTAAGTTTATTCTTAATGCTTGTTCTAGATTGATCACCTAGAATTAAGATCTTAGGTCAATGAATTGATACGAGAGTATAATTGATTTCATGAACTATCTTAGATGAACAAAATTCTTATTCGCAAAGAGATTTGGTTTAGGGATTTTGTGAGTAATTGAACTTGAACTTTAATGCTTGTTTAAGTTGTTAGAATTCGCAAAGAGATTTGGTTTTCTAGGATTTAGGCATAGATAGCTTTCGCAACAAGAGTTGGTTATCTTTACATTCGTGTTTTATCTCAAAAACTGTTCTTAATAAAATTCTATCGTAATTGAATCTGCAATTTAGCTTTACCTGAGAAATTCCCAAAGACCTAACTGTTTAGTCCTAAATTGAATTTAAATCAAATACAACTTTCACCTGTTTTTATTTACTCTTACATTCATAATTTCATTATTCACTTAGCTTAATTCAAAGTTGAAATTCCATTGTGTGATAAAGATTCCCAGTGATTCGACCCCTTAGTACTACAACTGATCTCTTAATTTGAGAGAGTAGCTCATGGTAAATTTGAGCATATCACTAGTGATACTGAGAAAAAGCTCTCAATTTGAGCATGGTCCAGATAAAGCCAAGTACGTATAATAAATATTTCTCATTATAGTTGGCATATATCCAAGATCTCATCTATGGGTTATTGGGTGTGCGGTCTATGTTCTAATAAAGCCAGTGCAAAGAATAAAATAGGGCCGCAACGGAGATTAGGGATATATACCATGTATACGACACCAAGTATAATAAGATATCTTGAATCGGTAACTGGTGATATGTTTACGGCATGTTTTACTGATTGCCATTGAAATGAGGAAGAATTTCTTGCGGTAGGGGGAATAATTAATCAAGTACTAAAGGATGGTACATAGTGTACGCCATCTTTGGTTTATCTTGATCCCCCAACAAAACAACGCATGTTGGAAGTTCAAAAAGTTGTATATACTTACATAATATGGCAAACACAAGATGCTTCCACATATACCAAAAGAGTGACGAAGTCGTATATACTCGATGCTAATGCTCCATCAAGAGTTGATGTTTGTGAAGAACATATTGATTGAAGCAAAGAAAATGAAATAAGAGTTCAGTTAAAGTGCGGGAGGCCAATGGGCTCAAAGGATAAGAACCCCCGCAAGAAAAGAAAATTGGTTGAGCAAGATGAAAAGATTCAAGAGGAAATTTCATAATGAGAAATGTCTAGAAGATATAAGTGAAAGGGTCTAGATGAACACCATACATAAAAACGTCCATAAGACGGTGAGTATCTAGAAAATATTGAGATATCCATCAGCTACCCCCAAAATGGAAAATTATGGGGTAGAAATAAATTCGAAGATAGTTATGGGATATTCTCTTTTTTGTATCAACCAAAATTGATCATGAAGATTATTTAGATCCAAAATATGTAAAATAGTACCAAGAAAGACATCATTGGAAGAAATAGCAAGAAGCCATGATAAATGAATTAATCACCCTTAAGAAGAGAGATGTCTTTGGTCACATTGCCATTACACGAGAGGATGTGATGACTACAGATGAATGATATACTCATATATTTACCGTTTTCATGTGTATATTTGCATCCTTTTAGCATCTTTTATGCATCTCCTATCATCATTTAGAGTGCATTTAGTCTAGATTAGCTTAGATTAACATCTTAGGACGTTAGTTTAGGTTTTGTACATATTTTCTTTTCTTTTACTCTTTTTCAGGTGGTATCTGTGCATAATTGATGATATCTGGCTAGCGAAAGATGAGTGCAGAGGATGAGAATATGGGTGCAAAGGAGCCGAAAAGCTTGAAAAATAGAGTAGAGGAGCAATTATCAGGCGCTCAAATATCGGTTGAAACCAATAGACCGCGCAATTTACTGCGGTACACAAGACAGAAGAAGATTTATTGACCGCGGGACGAGAACCGGCTTATCGATGAAGACCGATAGAGAAGACAACCGATACCCCATAGTATCAATGAAGAATGATGATCAAGACCAATATTCCGCTCCTAAAAACAGACGTACCGGCTACTGACCGCCTGGATTGAAGACGGACTGCACAACCTATTGGTCACACACCATGTCGGGTGTGACCGATAACTTATGCTTTTTGTTGACTTTTTCTTTCCCTTTTATTTTGTTGACCCGCGTTGACTAGGATTGACCTAACTACTATTCATAAGGCAATATAAAAACTGTATTTTTCTCCTTGTGAAGAGTAAGCAGAGTCTCCTTATTTCATTTTTAGCTTAGCGTTCTTGAGATTTTAGCTTCCTTAGCGCATTTTGTAAACATTGGTGTGCTAAGTACTTCTTGTTTTTAGTTTTAATCAAGTTTAAGTTTCCAATTTCTGCAAGTTCTTTAATCGGTTTTATGATTTCAAGTTTTTTACTTTCTTTGAGGTCAATCATGGTTTCTTCCATAACCATGAGTGAGTAGTCAGCTCGTTGAGCTCATGAGTAGTAAGGTAGGACTTATAAGGCTTGGTTAAGGTTGCAGAAGGTCCAACGGAGTAGATCCTCGAGTTTAGGTGAGCTTAATGCTTGATCCGAGACTGATCACTTGGATCTTGAGCTCAAGCGTTTCCCTGCCTGACAAATGTTTGTGGAAATGCTTGACCGACTTTTTGCTCGGTGTAGTGTCCTCGGTCACGACAGTGATGCAGTTACGCTGTGTGGGCTCGTTTGGTCCTCCATCTGTAAAGCTTGCAGTGTCTCTGAGTCTCGACACGATAATGAAGCAAGAACAAAGACTCTCCAAAGGAGTATTGCGCCACGACAGTGGGTGTGCTTATCTCCGTGGTCCATGTCCTAGGTGGTGCTTAAAGGAGAGACCTTTACCTCGTTTAACCTTGCCTTGCTAGTTCTAACCAGTTGCTACTCCAAAAGCTCAGCTTTTTAATCATCTCTGCATCTAGAAATCATATTCTCTGCCCTTAAAGTTCTTTCATTTTTTTAGTTTTTAGCTCTGTTACTTGAAACAAACCCCCTCTTATGATTGCTTTAGCTTATTTTGAATGTTTTGTAGCTTAGTACTCTGTAACCATGCTTCCTTGTGTTCGATCCCATACCTTGTTACAATTGAATTATGAGATAGGCTGTAAGCTTGCATTGGTTTTATTTTATAGAAATCTTGTTTGTGTTTGCATTGCATTGTTAGCACGTTAACGCTCTCATTAATGGATATTTCATATTTGTAAAAAAACTAAATGAGAACAGTGAAGTCATGAGGTATAAGGCACGACTTATGGTGCAAGAATTTTCTCAAAGACCCGAAATTGATTATGAGGAGACATATTCCCCGGTAATGGATGCAATCACATTCATGTACTTGATGAGCCTAACGACATCAAATAATTTCAAAAATGTACCTCATGGATATCATGACCGCATACTTATATGAATCGCTTGATAACGACATATGTATGAAAATCCCAGAAGGATAAAATATATCGGAAGGATCTAAAAGTTTAGAAAGGCAAGAGGCATTGTTTAAAGGGATTTTTTCGGTCAAACTTTAACGATCACTTTATGGATTGAGATAATTTGGATGCATGTATAATCACTTAAGTGAATACTTGCCGATGAAAAGATATATCAACGATGTGATGTGTCCTTGTGTATTTATAAAGAAATCCTTATTGGGAATCGTGATCATTGTTGTTTATGTTGATGACGGAACTCAAAAGAATGTTGATGATTCAAGAACTCATATGAAAGAGGAGTTCAAAATGAAAGATCTTGAAAAGACAAAATTTTGTCTTGCTCCATATAGAGCATTTCCAGGATGAAATATTTCTGCATCAATCAAAAACCTTAAAGGCATCAAAACGCTTTAATATGACTAAAGTGAATCCTTAGCTTTAATATGACTAAAGTGAATCCTTTGAGTAGTCTAGTGGTTAATATATCATTTGAAGTTGAAAGTGATCCGTTTAAACCTTGTGAAGGTAAGGAAGAAATATTAAGTCATGAAGTACCTTATATGAACAATATAGGTGCATTACTTTAACTTGCAAATTGTACTAGGCTAGATATAGACTTTGCTACTAACTTACTTGGAAGGTATAACTCGGCTTCTACAAGGTACAAATGATTTGAGATTATATTATGTTGAAAACTCGAAATGTGGTCTAGTTGGTTTTGTAGATGCTTGTTATTTATCTAATCTCGACCACAAACCGAATTTGTTTTTACAATTGGTGGAACCACGATTTTAGGATGTTTGCAAAAATAGAGTTTGGTTGCCTCCTCATGAAATAATGCGGAGATCATTGCACTTCAAAATAAATGTAGAAAATGTGTGTGTTTGAGATCGATGACACAACATATACAAGGCGCAAGTGGAATATTCACCGGTAAAGAACCAACGATTTTATATGTAGATAGTGTTGCTTGCATTGTAGAAATCAAAGAAAAGAATATGTCAAGAGTGATAAGACGAGGCATATTCCCTCAAGATTTTTCTCTTATACTTAAGAGCTTGAGGATAACAAAGAGAATTTAAGTGACAATGCATCATATTAATTTACAAAGACGCTTCCTACAACGATATTCAAAAAGCACGTTCAAAGCATCGAAATGCATCATCTACATTATATAAATAGAAGAAATTTAATGAGTCATTTTCAAAGGGAGACTGCACTCTTTTTCCCTTGTTATGCTTTATGTTCCATTAGGTTTTAACATGATAAGGTTTTAATGAGGTAGTCTAAGTCCGAACACGTAAAAGATGATGAATATTCAAGGGGAAGTGTTAAGAAATTAGGTGATTATTCATCATCACTTGAAACTAAGCTGATCTAACTTATGGAAAAATGTCTACTTGCTAAACTTGACACAAATTAGGCACTAATCAAGCTTTACCTTTGTTCAAGTGTCTTTTTGCAAGTAATCTCTTCTCCTATGTATATGTGAAGGAGACGAAAATGTAAAATGTAAGATGAATACACAAGAATAAGAAGAATTCTATATCTTTCTAATTTAAAACTCTTCCTCTTTGTTTTTTATAAGATATAGAAGTTAAATAAGCAAGATATTTATACCTCCTTCTTATATAGATTAGTTGGGAACCAGGGGTATGCGGGCGGGTTTTGTGCCCACTTCATGAAGAGATGTATAACCTTTTGTGGGTTATGTCAAGTATCCGTAAACAACGACGATACTGTTCGGCTTTTTTAACCGATTCACAAGAGTTGGTGAGTATGATAGCCGATCTAGAGAGTTGGCCCCGGTTCTGACCAGAGTTGAACGAATTCTAAAAGCTACGTATTTCTTTCCAGAATTTACTCTTATGTATTGTCCTCGGAGAAAGAAAGAAAAATCAGACCTCCTTGCGAGGAATGCTCGTCTCCGCAAATCAGTTTTTTTCTATGTCAGCACTTCTATTCCTCATTGGTTCAATGTGTTGGTTGATAATTAAGTTTCATATATGTTAGTGGTCGGAACTTTTGGTGACGTTTGATCATAACGTTTTAGTGTTGTTTTACTTAAGAGTTACAAGTAGCAAAAATATATGACTTATTGTGTTGATCAGAGTTGAAGAGACACAACTCTTCACTTATGTCTCTTGGGTTTGTATATAAGTGTTATATGTCTTAATGTAACATTTGTCGAGGTTAAAGAGAAATTTTTAGATTTTGATTTATTGTTTCTCTTGTTCTCTTCCAATATGGTAGCAGAGCATGGTTGACTCAAAATTCCGCAAACGGTTCGAGCAAACTCTCGTCAAAAGTTAAACCAAAAACATAGATTGGCAGCAACGTTACAACCATTGATTCTTATCTTTGATAAAGAGCGTTGATAGTGTGTTAAGATGAAAGCGACGAGAGAATTGTGGGCGGTGGTGGAAAACGATTCTGATCCAACCGACACAATGAAAGAGGCACTCGAAGTGGTGTGATTGGAAAATGGAAAGAAATGTAACCGAAGATCAAATGGTGATGCAAGCAAACGGTTGTCACGGATCAGAGATATGTCATCCTAAAGCATCAGGAATCACATGAAAGGGTGATTGGAATCTGAAGATTAACGATAATGATAACAACAAGTTTTCACAGACAAGTTAATTAATTTCGAAAATCAATTAAGAGTTTGTGATGAAGAGAAGACAGATTGAAGACTTCAAGCACATGAAGATCATGCCTTTTATCAAAATAAAACACATATGAAGGTGTGTTTGATGTTCGATCACAAGAGGAGATTATGGTTTTTAAATCAGAATTCATTAAAAAGGAGTGATGTGTTTGTAAGAAACACAATCATACGGAAGTTGCATGTTGAAGAAACAGAGCAAGGCTGGTGATAAATGAACGATGACACCAAGCAAGGAAGGAGGTTACACAGATAACCGAAGAAAACGTAAGAAGAAATTCACGCAAAGAAGGCAGTTGTAGGGGTCAAAACTCCCCTTTTAAATCAACGAGCTAAAAACAACTAAGTATGGAAAACCAGCCATTCAATGATTAAACCTGGCGAACCGCGCGGTAGACCATTACGTTGACCATCCGTAAATTGAACCGGTAAACCAGTCAGCCGCGGTTTACCAGATATATTTTGTTGAGCCGATCTAAGAGTCTTAAGAAGTGGGCCGACCCAACGACGACTGTCATCAGGATAGGCCCAAGACGAAAGCCCAGTGCGCTTGGCGAAACTTGGAGATGAGGGAAGATCTTAGAGAATATATGGAGATCTAAGAGAATAAGGAATGTTCCCTTATTCTCTAGGGCTTACCCTAAACCGACTAGACTAGTATAAATACCCTTGTACATCCTCCTTTTGGGGGATCCGCATTTTTTACTGAGAAACAGCTTGTAATCGCTTGGCAAACTAAATCAATAAAAACTCTCTTGAGATCTTCGCTTAGTGTTTCTCATCTCAGAACTTTCAAACCTCAAAGCTTGTCTGACTATTTCAACTGTGTAGGTTTCGCCCACCACAGTTTGGCGCTAGAAGGAGGGAGATTGAAAGCTTCTTACTCCGAAGAACCACCGCGAAGAGATCCAGACACGATGACTGACGAACGACGTATGGCTGATCTGAAAGACGCCGGGCTAAGAGATCTGGAGGACAGCGAGATCCAGACCGACGGAAGCGTCCGCGAGGATCAAACTGCCCATGACAATCCGCTGCCAGCAGCTCTAGCTCGCGTTAATCCATCTAGCGAGAAGTCGAAAGAAGCCCCGAGGGCAACCTTGCTTCTTCCTGAGCTGCTGCAGAAAATGAGCGCGACACTAGACGCCTTGCTTGAGAGTGCCGATCGACAGAACAAAATCAATGGGACGATAACTGAAGAGCTCAGATCCATTGGAGCAGACGTCCGTGCACGAGCCCTCGAGCCAGGTCTGTTCAGGAAACTAGCGCCACGGCTTGACCCAGTAGCGCTTAACTTCACAACACCAGTAGGGTCATCAAATCGACCTCGGCAGCAACATCCATCGGCCGATGCGAAGGACGGATGATCTGTTCTCCGAGCTCAGGCGCGCCGCGAGAAGGCCAACATTGGTGACGAACCAATAGAAGTTGACGACGACGATGACGACCTCGCCAGACAAGTCGTGCCTGAACTTACTAAGCATGAGAGGGCTCGGCAAGCAGCGGCCAGGGGAAGGAACACCTACCATCGGCAGGCGGCTTTACAAGAGTTCCCCGCCGTCAACGACGATGGCCTCGCTGGGCGAGACGTTAACCACGCCGAGCTCCCAGAAGTAGAAGCAGCGCGGCAAGCAGCTGTGAGAGCAAAGCGCGCTGACCGACAAAAGATGACCCAACAGATCGACGCACTCATTCAGATGTCCTCGCCAAAGTCAAAACGAGAAGTGCAACGACTCACCAAGCGAGTAGCCGCACTTAACAGATTCATCTCATGGTCCACCGATAAATGCCTCTCGTTTTACGACACACTATGAAAGAATAGGAAGTTCGAATGGACAGAGAAGTGTGAAGACGCCTTTCGACAACTAAAAGAGTACCTTGCTAGCCCCCTAGTACTCGCAAAGCCAGTCCATGGTGAGCCATTATTCTTGTACACAGCAGTTTCTGAAACAGCTGTCAGCGGAGTCTTAGTCGGAGAAGAAAGAGGCGAGCAGTAGCCTATCTTATACATCTGCAAGTCGCTGACAGAAGCTGAGACTAGATACCCGGTGATGGAGAAACTATCCTTATCTGTCCTTACGGCCGCCAGAAAGCTAAGACCCTACTTTGAATCACATCTAATAGTGGTTCTTAGCACCTTCCCACTGCGATCGGTGCTGCATAGCCCGAGTCAATCTGGTCGACTGGCCAAGTGGGCGATAGAGCTGAGCGAGTACGACATCGACTACCGAGGCCGCACTAGCGCAAAATCACAAGTACTGGCCGACTTCCTGATAGAGCTGCCAGATGAAATCAAAGAAGTCGAAATCCCTAGTCTTCCTTGGCTACTTCACATTGACGGAACGTCATCCAAGAGCGGCTCAGGCGTGGGAATACGTTTGACATCGCAAACAAAAGAAGTACTCGAACAGTTGTTCCGCCTAGGATTCAACACCTCCAACAACGAAGCAAAATATGAAGCACTCCTGGCAGGAATGAGACTTGCAAAAGGTCTATAATTCGACAAAAATTCAGTGTTTTGCGACTCATAGCTCGTCGCAAACCAGTTCATCGGCGAGTATGCTACCAAGGATGAAAGGATGGAGGCTTATCTTAAAATTGTCAAGGATTTAGCAGCTCAATTCAAGGAATGCACGGTAACCCGCATCCCTCGAAAAGAAAACACCGATGCAGATGCACTCGTAGCTGTCGCGTCCAATACAGACGAAGATGTTCGAAGGATCATCCCTGTTGAGTTCATTAAAAACCGAGTATCCATCTTCACGGCTTGACCAACGTGATCACCCGCTCTCAAGCAGCCAAGAGAAAAGCGCAAAACGAATCGGCAGTCGCATAACCCTGAACCTGCCAAACAAGCTCGTCCAAGAAAGAAGGTTCGAAGCACACCAGCAGAAACGGCTCCTCCGGAACTCACTAAGTCAGCCAGTCCTCACAAACTTGCGACAATCCCACACCAAATTACCAAATTGGCTCACCCCACCTATCCCGCACCAGAGATAGCTCAGCCCGAACTCCTCAAGACAACTAACACTGAATCTGAGGTACCAGCTCCTCCCGAAGTAGTGCAGACGACTGACCGTGAACATAACGAGGTAGCTAGTCCCGAACTTCCCATTCGCGAAGACGGAATTCTACCTAAGCAAACCGACCAAACCTACTCTGAAACAAATGAAGCAGCCCCTTCCGAGCAAGTCGAGGCAGATAGCCCAACAGAGCCAGCTCATCCTCAAGCTGAAGAAGCAACCTGTTATCCGCCTTCGGCGATAATCCCTTCTAAGCCTGGCAGCATGTCCAGTACTGAACAGGTGGCAATAAAAGAGATCGACCAGCCAGCTCCTAACGGAGAAGAAGCCACAACTGAAGGCGAAGCAAGTGATAAAGAATACAGCTGCGACAAGCCGTGGATGGACCAAATCCGAAGATACATAGCTGACGGCGAGTTACTAAAAGATAAATGGGCGGCTCGTAAACTTAGAGCACATGCGGCTCGCTACGTTCTCCTCGATGGAAATGTCTTCAAGTGGCGACTGTCTGGACCTTTGCTCGTTTGCGTAGAAGGAAAATACGCCAGGCGAGTAATGGAAGAAGTTCACAGCGGCTCTTATGGTAACCACTCCGGAGGCCGAGCACTAGCATTCAGAATTAAGCGCCACGGTTACTTCTGGCCAACCATGGTCGAAGACTGTGAGAAGTTCTCCTCTCGCTGCGAAAAGTGTCAGCGGCATGCGCCAATGATTCATCAGCCTACCGAGCTCCTGTCATCCATAACATCACCTTATCCATTCATGCGCTGGGCCATGGACATCGTCAGACCTCTCCACCCCTCACGGCAAAAGCGCTATCTCCTGGTTTTGACAGATTACTTCTCCAAGTGGGTTGAGGCAGAGTCATACTCCAGCATCAAAGACAAACAAGTTGAGAAGTTCATCCGGAAGAACATCATCTGCCGGCATGGCGTGCTGTACGAGATTGTCACCGACAACGGCTCACAATTCATCTCCTCCAAATTTGACCTCTTTTGTGATAAGTGGAAAATACGCTTGAACAAGTCCACACCACGTTGTCCTCAAGGAAACGGGCAAGCTGAAGCAACTAACAAAACTTTGATTGCAGGACTTAAGAAACGGCTGGACGAAAAAAAAGGACGATGGGCAGACGAACTCGAAGGTGTCTTATGGTCCTATCGTACCACCCCACGACGAGCAACGAGCGAAACTCCATTTGCCCTCGTATATGGAACAGAGTGTGTCATTCCTCCAGAAATACACTTTCCCGGAGTCCGACGCAGACTCCTCCCAGAGCAGGAAGGACTCAACCATCTGCTACTCCTTGATGAACTAGACTTAATCAACGAGCGACGCGACCAAGCATTGCTTAACATAACCCATTACCAACTGGTTGCATCAAAGTATTATAACTCTAAAGTCCGCACCAGACGATTCCACGAAGGAGACTTAGTCTTACGAGAAGTATTCCAGAACACAGCCGAACGGAACGCCGGTAAGCTTGGAGCGCATTGGGAAGGTCCTTACGTAATCACCAACGTAGTTCGACCAGGCGTTTATGAACTCGCAAACATGGTAGGACAAGCCATTCCGCGGTCATGGAACGCGCGACATCTAAAGAAGTATTACCATTAAATTACCCTTCCACCACTAAGGCGGACTATCATTCATCTACATTCCAATTATTTAGTATGAACTTCGAGCAACTTGATCCCTGCAAAGGGTACGTAGGCAGTCCATTTTCGGATGGGTTCAGTTGCCCCCTCCCAAAAGGGGGGGGGGAGTGGGTACGTATACTCGTATACTCCCATTTTTTGTAACAAGTTTTTTCTCTAAGGAAAAACAATTTGTTCCATTTTTATTTACATCCTCCGTGGATCGATCAACTTAACATAACAGACATCTTGTCTTTACAAACGTTGCTACTGGCCATAGCAGCTAACTTATACATATTATTCAGATCTGACTATTACAATTCTCATAAACTTTACAGCGCGCTATACAAATAAAGATGTCCATTTCGAGCGGAGTCGTTCACGGGAACGTCTCCGTAACCCGAAATGTCCATCCAAAGCCCGACTATCTAAACGTCGGTTAAAACATGTTTGTTTTAGAGCAAGTGTATTCATGAGGAATCCATTTGTAAACTAAGGCAAACATCGGAAAACCCAGTAAAACAAATCACTGGTCTAAACATTACATATTTATCAACCAGTCGGCAAACCTAGACAGCCGCAAAAAGATGTTTTGTAAATGGGACGTCGTCTACGAAAAACAGAAACCTTGAACATCCAAGAGAACATTGAGACAATTATCAAAGCAAAAAAAAATGTTTTGCATTTTTTTTTCTCTAAACATTGAAGATGACGACCCATCACCCCCAGGAAACGGTTCGCGTCGTCTCAATCAAACCTACATTCTTTCGAACAAATCTCTCCATCAATGGAATCACATCATCCCTTCATTATCGAATCGCCAAGACGGACCGACACTATCTCTTTCAAAACGGCTCGTCACGGCACGACCTTAGCCATTCTAGCGAATCACGACTCGCCACTATCATGGTCACCACAACTCGCCACTAACATAGCCACCGCGGCTCGCCATAATCTCTTGAACGGCTTGGCGCTAACATGAAAATCCTCACGGCTAGACACGAAAATCAAATTTCACGTGTAGGCGTCATAATCTCTTGACCAGTTACGGATCGTCGACATCTCCCATGTACGGGTCGGCTAAAACTTTTTCTCATAATTGATTACGCCAAGAGCAAATGCGCGAAGGGCTCATCAAGTTTTTACTAACTATGGGATAAGACAAGCTACAACGCCTAGTTATGACACGTCGAAACGTGAAGGAAATCTGCATAACTTCTTTTCGTCACGGCTAGTCATAATATACATTCCTTCAATGATCGTCATGCTACCAAAGCTTTCACGAGTCGCCATCAAGTTTTTCATCATAAGATCTACATCATGCCTCACTTGGTTTGACTTGGCGTTTCTCACGGATGCTCACAACGGCTAGTCAAATATCCTCTTTCACGGATCGGCAAGCCACATCCTCCTCTCGGATCGGTATCTTTGCACAAAAATGGTTTACGACTCGTCATTGGCGAGCCATTGATATATCACAATTGGCTCGGCATATCACTCAACAATGGCTCGACATCTTTTCACGGAAATGGTTTACAGCTCGTCATCAGTTTATCACCACGGAAATCGACGTTCCCACTAAATACTCTAAGGGCCGATAAGTCTTCACCACGGCTAGTCAAAAGTTCTTTACCAAGAACCGATGTATATTCCCTTTCATAATCGATCTTGCCAAGTTAAGAAAGGCTATATGGGATCGGCATATGAACGACACAACATCAACATATTACAATGGATCGTCATCGAATTTACGTAATGACAACAATATTCACTTACATGGGCCACTAAGGGCTTGTTCACTTGGTTAAATGAAAATCTTTCATATTGGCTCACCTTCAAGTGCAAGCAACGAATCGGCATCGTCTTCCTATTCTCCATGAATTCACCATCACCATCTCGAAGTACCATGGCTCATCATTTCCCGTTGTCATGTCTTGGCAATGTCAATAATACTACACCCTCACCGCCATGACTCGTCGTCAAAAAGCATCGCTCTATCAATAACGGCTTGTCATAAATATCAAACGGGTCAGCATTATCGCATCATTGCGGCTCGTCATAGCACCTTTTCATCAACGGCTCATCATTATGGCCATCCACGGCTCGGCATCATCATGGCTCGTCATGAATGCAAGCAACGACAACGGCTCGGCACGCCAACGGATCATCGCATCTTTGCACATACGGTTCGACGCCAAGCTTATAAAACAGGTCATCAAATAGGTCTGATTCAGATCGTCCCTATCACGGCTCGTTGTCCAAATCAGTCCACCGCGGCTCGTCATCAAATAAAGACGAAACAAAGTAACAAGACCAAACGTCGTTGTATCTTGAATGTTCGACGAATTTCATCGTGAAGAAAAATCATCGGACAAATATTAACGCATGGGCCTTAATAATTCAACATGTCCATGGGCTTAAACCCATAAATTGCTATCAGCTCTTACTCAAGGCTAGTCACTAACACCATTCATGGGTCGTCATCATTTTCACACGACTAGCTGTCGTCTCAAACAACGGATCGGCATTGGTGCATTATCAAAGTTCATGGGTTTTACGTAATAACCCCATTACGTCTACTTGCATGGGCAATCACAAATTAATATTTGTGATAATGGGCCTTGTTGTACGTAAAATCTATCTCCTTATCAAAGACATGAATGTATGATTCGTTTGTCATCCGGAGATCGTCACGTCATCCTAAATAACGATTCGACATTAATGTCTTACCACGGTTCGGCATCACTTGAGTTTAGCAACTTAGCGTTTTCTCACTTAGTCTTTTGGCTCGCTGATTTTAACCACATCGATCACATTACCTCGACATTGTTATAATAAACAATGTTGAGCTGGGGGGCTAACTGTAGGGGTCAAAACTCCCCTTTTAAATCAACGAGCTAAAAACAACTAAGTATGGAAAACCAGCCATTCAATGATTAAACCAGGCGAACCGCACGGTAGACCATTACGTTGACCATCCGTAAATTGAACCGGTAAACCGGTCAGCCGTGGTTTACCAGATATATTTTGTTGAGTCGATCTAAGAATCTTAAGAAGTGGGCCGACCCAACGACGACTGTCATCAGGATAAGCCCAAGACGAAAGCCCAGCGCGCTTGGCGAAACTTGGAGATGAGGGAAGATCTTAGAGAATATATGGAAATCTAAGAGAATAAGGAATGTTCCCTTATTCTCTAGGGCTAACCCTAAACCGACTAGACTAGTATAAATACTCTTGTACATCCTCCTTTTGGGGGATCCGCAATTTTTACTGAGAAACAGCTTGTAATCGCTTGGCAAACTAAATCAATAAAAACTCTCTTGAGATCTTCGCTTAGTGTTTCTCATCTCAGAACTTTCAAACCTCAAAGCTTGTCTGACTATTTCAACTGTGTAGGTTTTGCCCACCACAGCGGTTACACATATAACCGGAGAAGACGTGGATAAGCGATTCACGCAGCGAACCGGTTATACAGGTAACCGAGAAGACGTGGAGTGGAGATTCACACAAATAATCGGTTATAAAGATAACCAGAGAAGACGTGGATAAGTTTCATGCATGAGACGTCAAGAAAAGAAAACGCGAAATAGACGTGAAGAAGTTTTATGAATGTGTCGTCAAGGAGACGTGAGGAGAGCCCGCGAGAGGCTTGAAGAAGACATGGAGAGATTCACGCATGAGATGTTATGAATGTGTCGTCAATGAGACATGGATAAGACTTATGGGTTAGAGAAAACCTAGGAGTTTCAATGTCTAAAGAAGAAATAATTGACAAGAAGATGTCACATGTGTTTGGTGAATCAAATGTCATCAAAGAAAACTCCGCAGAAGAAGAAGAAGAAGAAGAAGAAGAAGAAGAAGAAGAAGAAGAAGAAGAAGAAGAAGAAGAAGAAGAAGAAGAAGAAGAAGAAGAAGAAGAAGAAGAAGAAGAAGAAGAAGAAGAAGAAGAAGAAGAAGAAGAAGAAGAAGAAGAAGAAGAAGAAGAAGAAGAAGAAGAAGAAGAAGAAGAAGAAGAAGAAGAAGAAGAAGAAGAAGAAGAAGAAGAAGAAGAAGAAGAAGAAGAAGAAGAAGAAGAAGAAGAAGAAGAAGAAGAAGAAGAAGAAGAAGAAGAAGAAGAAGAAGAAGAAGAAGAAGAAGAAGAAGAAGAAGAAGAAGAAGAAGAAGAAGAAGGTACTTCACAAATGGTGGAGTATGAAGCTGCGACATATACTTAGAATCAATGTTTTCTCGTGTCGGAAGAATCACAATCGTACGATGAAACTTCTGCAATAAAAAAAAATGGAGAGAAGCTGCTGACTTGGTATCTTGTAAAGAAACCAAAGAAGAAGAAGTAAGAAGCAATCTTGGCGTGAGGAAACTCAAATAAGGGAGAGTATTGGTTGATAATTGAGTTTCATATATGTTAGTGGTCGGAACGTTTGATCATAACGTTTTAGTGTTGTTTTACTTAAGAGTTACAAATAGCAAAAAGACATGACTTATTGTGTTGATCAGAGTTGACACTACAAGAAAACAGGTCGTTTGTGACTCCCATAACAGTCACAAATCCGTCGCAAATAGGCTAAAAGCGTCGTATTTATGACGGAAAAAAGTCGTCCCGAAAAGTTCGTCGTAAATACAAATTGTCGCAGAAGCGTAGCACATTTGTGACGGAATTGGGTCAACCTAATTATGGTCGCAAATTTGTGACGGATGCGTGTCGCGTTTTTGTTGTCGTAATTTAGCGACGAAAGTGACATTCCGTAGCTTTTGCGACTGATTTGCTACGCATTGTTTTAGTCGTACATGTGACGGAATTGCGATGATGTGTTTAGTCGTAAATGTGAGATGGTTTTGTGACCACTTTTCCAGTGGTAAAGCAGTCCCAAATCCGACACAGATGTGTAAGTCGAATATATGCAAATCCGTCACAAATTGTTACTACTTTCAAATGTAAAAACCTGATTTTAAAGCATGTTTTGATATGATATTGAGTTTGTATATTTGATTCAAATAATAAAAGCATAAGTACCAAAAGATTATATACCAAAAAGTTAAGTCATTACAAAAGATTACTAATGTAACATTTGGTCCAAAAGAAATGCTTAAGTAGTTATACAAGTTTTTAAAAGCATGAAAGTAAGAATGTTAGAATGACTAAGGTGGGACTTGAGGAGTGTTGGCTGCTGCAGCTGGCGCAGGTGGTCGTGCTACTGGTTCTGGTTCAGTGGTGGAAGTGTCAGCCATGTGAGCTGCGATGCGCGGATCAGAATTCTTCAAGTAATTGAGAAGCTTAACCATTTCAGAGAGCTTATCCTGATCATCGTGATGGACATCATCGCATCTAGCGTTATCCTCTGTTTACTGAGCAATCCGGCGAGCATTTTCCTCATCTTGTTGAGCAATCCGACGAGCAGTTTCCTCATCTTGTTGAGCAATCCTGCGATTTGCTGCGTCAAGCTGTTGAAGGATCTCCGGTAGGCCTGTCATAGAAGAGCTTTCATTGCTCTCGTTACGCTTTCGTTTACCACGCGAGGCAGACAGTTGGCCTAGTCCAAATGGTGTCCCCTTGGGATCTTTCATTGTACACTGAAAGAGTGAAAGCATATGGACATAAGTTGTACATAAGAAGACAGTGAGAAACCACATCATGTAAGTTAGAAATCTTTATAAGAACAAGTAAATCTATCAAGATTATCTAAAACGAAAGGCACATATATTGGTTTCAAAACAAGAAGTTGATCATACGTAATTGACACAAGGGCAGTCCATAAACAGTTATTCAGTCAAGCAATCACAAGTAAACTGAATACAACAGAATATTATATAAAGTAAAATAGATAGCAAAATACCTTGAGAAATATAGCATTCTTTTGATTGATTGCAAGTGTGCGTTGAGTAGAGTGTTAAGAAGAATTGTGTGAAACCTCTGGGCCGTTTGAATCCTCCTCAGACATAACTTCTGCAAGTTCATGTTCATATGCCTCAGCAACTTCTTTCGCCTTGTAATCAATGAACGTACCGTCTGCCTTGGTGTGTGTCTTCAAAAACACTTCACCCCAAGACACAGGACGACCTAATTCCTGCTCCTGTAATGATACATAACAGTGTTAGAGTACAGTTTTGGATTATAAAATCAGAGGAAGTGTAGAGGAATTACCATTTCCTGTTGACATCTCAAGAATGATTTCTGACCAGAGGTGTGCTTTGCGATGCCTAGACCTCCACGATCAGATCTCCGACACTCTGAAGTAGTAATGCTCTTCTCTTGTGCCTCCGGTGTTTCCCAATACATGTTCATTGTCTCCCAAAGTTTAGGCCGGATCCAGTTTGGCCTTCAACGATTCCTCCTAGCCCGGCTAACGATCCCTCTCAATCTTTTTTTCGCAATCTCCACGAAATGCCACTTCACATTTGCCATAATCCCAAGGTCCCTGTTGTACATCCGCTATAGAGAGTGGGTCTGTTAGTAATGCTTTAGCGAAGTGACTTACAACTTAAATTGAAAAGAGGCGTTTACATGGAAATCTTACCGCAAAAGTTCTAAACATGCGTTCTTGGACGGGTATAGGAGTAAACTTCCAGCTGTAGTAAGCTTTATTAAACTTACTACGCAAAATTTGACCAATGACATTAGACAATTCTCCATTGTCCCGATCAAACCTTAGAAAAAATTATGGAAAGATGGTTAAAATATAAACATATGGCTAAGAAACAGTTAAATCATGATGATGTATGAACACACAAATACAAGTAATCAACTACAGACGAGTATGTATCAAGTCAGGCAACTATAGGCAGTTATGATGATGTATGAATCAACTAAGGCAAGTTAGACAGTTATAGGGACGTGCGTATCAATGACCTCAGACAAGTTTGTGACTAGTGAGGCAAGTGAAAGCACATACCAAATTGACTGCAAGGGTGGGATTGGATGCGGGGACAAACACATCAACTGTTCTCGGCCAGGAAGCCGCAGAAGGTCATCCAGCAGCTAGTCGAAGTCTTGATCCTCTGCATTGGGAGCATCAACTGGATTCGGAGCATCAACTTCATCTTCTTCCTCGTCCTCCAATTCCAAACCGATGTTGTAATCTACCTCTTCATCGCTATTGTTGTTCTCCTCGTCAGAAGCTTGCAGAGGAGGAGACTGGTTGACAAGAGGAAGGGGGTGTCTGTGAAGAGGATTTTTAGGCGGATAGCTTGTTCTCAACATTGACCCCGAGAGTGTTTGCTCAGAAGAACGACCCTCCCTCGCACGACTTCCACTGGTCCCGGCGACCTCAGATACACCAGCTCGGATTAGGCCTGTCCCTTATCTTAGCCCTTGTCCGACTGAGTTCTCGGAGTGTGTTTTGTTGGGTCCATTACCACCACCACCTGCTAATAAAAATGACCTGTGTTGAGAGCCATTACCACCACCAACGTCTTCTGGTAAAACACCTTTGCGTTGAGAGCCATTACCACCACCAACGTCTTCTGGTAAAACAGCTTTGCGTTTTGAGCCAGATCCAGGAGCACCGAGTCTCAAAGTACCAGGTCGGTCATGGGCTTGTGTAATGCCTCCACGAGCAGAACCACCTTTACCACGACCACCGACGGTTCCTCTTCCACGAGAACAAGTTGTTCCTCTTCCAAGATCAACGACGGTTCCTCTACCGCCGGTAACCTCTCGAGTTTGAGCTTTATGAAGAGGGTTTTGAACGCTGTGAGGCATCGCTAAAGAGAGAATTATAGATTGTGTTTTGAGAAGAAGAAGATAATTCGAACTGAAAGAGAGAAGAGGATTCAAACCGAAAGAGAGAAGAAAAACAGAAGAACAAGGAGAGGGATCGAAATTGATCAAGAAACAAACGAGAAATGTTTGATTTGATCGGAAAACATAGGTTTCTCTCTGAATCGCCTTGGAGTCGAGAGAGAAACGAAAATTAGGGTTTGTGAGTGAAATGAATTGGGGATCTGAGAACTCTGCGTTTGTTACCCAAAACAACGACGTTTTGCACAAAACAGAGGGAAAAAACATTTGGGTCCAAATATTTGGCGCCTAAGCCCAAAAATTGGTGCCATGGGCCATAATTTTTTACTCCCTCTGTTCCTAAAAGATAAAAACTTTACAAAAAAATTTTGTTCCAAAAAGATAGAATGTTTACTATTTTCTATGCACTTTTACAAATTACAAGTACTGAAACACTATTGGTTAAACTTTATTGAAAACTGTATTTCGTAGAAATCAATGCATTATCTTAATAAATGTGCATAACCTTATCTTTAAGGAACGGAGGGAGTAACATTTATCTTTATCTTTATCTTTAAGGAACGGAGGGAGTAATTGTTTTTGAAACCCAAAATCGCAAAACGTCACAAATGTCTCACAAATGAAACAAATGTCACTAAACCGTCGCAAATATAGACGTAATTGTCACACATTTGTGACCCTAGTACTATTCACAACTTCATACCCTAAACCCTAAACGATTAGCCCCATAATTGTGTGGCCTATAAACTATTCAAATCTCTATTTTATCTAATTGTTAACTATTAAGAACCATTTAAGTTGAATTTAAATTTATAAATTCAATTTTTCATCAAGGAAACATGATTTTCAAATGTATGAGTTAATACTTATGAAGTTTATGATGAAAGTTGATTAAGCAATGTGAAATAGTTGGAAAATTGAAAAATTGTAAAACATAGAATGTGTTATAGGTAAATATCATGTAAGTAGTATTATTTAATGATATACATTTATAAAAAGTGTCTTTTCTAATGAAATTTTATGTACAATTCTCCAAAAAACTTACTAAGAGTTGCAAAACCGTCGCAACTAGTGACTTATTTGTGACGCATTTGTGACTCCTGTATTATTCACAACTTCATACCCTAAACCCTAAACGATTAGCCTCATAGTTGTGTGGCCTATAAACCATTTTTTAACTATTAAGAAGCATATAATCTGAATTTCAACTTGTAAATTCAGTTATTCATAAAAGGATGATGAATTTCTAAAGTATGAATGAAATGATATGGTGTTTATTATGAAAGTTTATTAGTTATTAATTTTTGAAAAGTATGAATGTGTTATAGGTAACTATCATGTATCAAGTTAATTTTTATAATTGAAATTAATCATTTGTTGCCTTTTACTTGTAAACTATTCAATTTATCTACAAAATTGTAGCTGTCCGTTGCTAAAATGTTGCAAATTCGTCACAAATATTTTCCTGATGTTGCAAAAGCGGCACAAATGCTCTTTTGTGACGCTTTTGTTATGATTTAAACCTCAACTGTGTTAAAATTGGATTGCTCTTCCAAATGAACTGTGTATGGTCGAACCCGAGACCTTGTAGAAGTTGGACAAATGCTCTTCCATCATGCTAAAGTTAATAATCTGTTATGATTGTACTAGTAATATTTTATGAAATTGTAAATACAGATTAAATAGAATTTTTTTGGTCAAAATGTAACTAATAGGAATCGAACCCACAACCTAAGGTGTATTAACTCGGTTCTTTGCCACTACGCTGTTGTAACCTTTTGTTCTGATTCCCATTTGCATATATTTATTGTAATAAGACATGGTAAATTTATTTATGAAAACAAACAATTTATTATGAAAATCTAATACTTATCAAACAATCTATATATTTCATACATTTTGTCACATAATCATTTCATTTTTTTCAAACTTTCATCTTCATCTCCCTCTTCTTGTTCATCTTCCTCTGAAGTTGATAAATTACAAAGAAATTCATCTTCTGGTTCACTGTCTTCAAATTTTGAATCAATTCTTTGTACTGGATGATTTCTGTCAACCAATGTATCGACATCAATTTCTGCAACAATTTCTGGTTGATTTTCATCTTGTGTTTGTTGCAAAATCACTATCTCCTTCTGGATAAATTTTCCTTGAATACGACTTCTCGGATTAACTTGTATTACAGTATGCCATTCTTTTCGAGGATGTTTAATAGTTGGATAAAGAAGATAACAAACTTGATCTGCTTGAGACCCTGCCATTAGTAAATATTTAAATAAAGAATTTCAAAATAGTGTCAAATATGAATTATTTGTAATGAAAAAATAAATCTTACCTAAAATATAAGGTTCGTAGGTTCGATATTTCTCTTTAACAACTACATCAATAATACAACCTTGAATTATCCGAATACCTTTTCCGATCGTAGGGTTGAACCATTTGCAATAAAAAAGTATAACTTTTAGATTCATAAATCAGGGATATTGGAACTCCATTATCTTTTCCACTTCCCCATAATAATCATCCTCGCGAGTTGATTCAGAATAATGTTGGCCTCGGACGACTACCCCATAATTCATAGTTTTTTCCCCTTCTCCATGTTGTTTTGTGTGAAATAAATATCCTCGCGTAAAATACATGGGCCATGTTCTAACTTGATTTATAGGGCCTTCCACAATATCAAAAACCCAAGCCGGAAATCTTTGTTGGCCCTTGGTGAAATTGACCTGCAAATGGAAAATACACTGTAGTTAGAAATATAACAATTTACAAATCATTATTTCATAATTAACGAAATACATACATATTCAGTGATCCACGAATGGAAGTCTGCATCTACTTTGGCCATGACCTCATGATCTAATAGATCATGGTTTTCTTCTCGTATTTGTGTTTCCAACATCCTATATTGTATTCAAGCAAAAGATAAGATTAAACAGAACTGTAAATAAATTATTCAAAATTACGTTCTAACTTGGGTTACCTCACGTAGGGCCTAAAATATTCACAATTTTGCAGAATATATGAATGTGCGCTATGATAATCAGTCTCGCCTAACCAATACTCTTTACATTGGCCACTTGGCCGACCTACAGCTTTGAATATATCACGCACCTTAATGGGATATACGGGTACTTCACCTTCGTCATACCGACTTATCCTGCAGAACATTTAACATTTAAACAAAAACATGATATATAACAATTTTAACATAAATATATAAGGTAAATTTACCTTCTTCTGCTAGCTGTAGAAATTGTAGAGGCAAAGTAGTGTTGTGAGAAATAACATATCTCACCATTTATGTACGACTGAACAATTGATCCCGCTAGATATCTTTTGTTCTTCGCTTTGCCTTTCAAACGTTTAAAAAACATTTCAAATGGATACATCCACCGATATTGCACAGGACCACCAAGCTCTGCTTCGTATGGTAGGTGGATAGGTAGATGCTCCATCACATCAAAGAAGGAAGGTGGAAAGATTTTTTCCAAATTACACAAAATCATCTAGTGTTCTCCTTCAGAATTTGGACACGGTTTTGATCCAATGATCTACTGGAAAGGTCACGAAAAAATGCTCCCATCGCTGTAAAATAAAACATGATGAGTATATACTACGAATACACGTTAATAATAGATACAGAGAAACAAGAGTTGTATGTATACCTGATAATGCTTGGTGCACGTTGCGAGGGAGAAATTCTGCAAATACAAATGGAAGTAATCTTTCCATAAATACATGGCTGTCGTGACTTTTCATTTCCGATAACTTCTCACCGTTGACGTCTGCACAACTAGCTAAATCTGCCACATACCCGTCTGGGAATTTTACGTCATTCTTCACCCATAGAAGTAAAGAATATTTTGCTCTTGTAGATAATCTCCAAATAGGAAATGGGGCGTTACCACGAGCATCCAAATGCAATTCTTTCCGAGCTCAAAATCTTGTGATATCTACTCTTGACTTGGTGTTATCTTTTGATTTGTCTTTGACATTCATAACAGTGTATAGGATGTTATCTTCAAAAAATTTCTCGATATGCATCACATCAAGATTGGAACGAAGTTCCAAATCCTTCCAGTAAGGTAGCTCCCAAAATATGCTCTCTTTATGCCAATTATGCCAATCTCCATATCCATATGGTTTTCTTTCATGCCCATTTCCACCAACCTCAGAAGTTTTAGGTGCCCCAGCATTCCGTATACTCTGCAAAACTTCAACTCCACTCAACAGTCTTGGTGGATCATCGTCCAATGCAGTTTGTCCCTTCTTGAAGTTAACTTTATTCTTCCGTAAAGGATGCTCGCTGGGCAGAAATCTTTTGTGACAGTCGAACCAACATGGTTTCCTACCAGCCGGTAATCGAAAAGCATTTGTATCACTCCTACAAATTGGACAGGATAAATTTCCATGTGTAGTCCAGCCCGACAACATACCATACGCCAGAAAATCGCTTATCGTCCACAAAAGAATAACTTTAAGGTTGAAGTTTTCCTGTAAGGAAATATCATTCGCCTCAACTCCGTAATTCCATACATTCTTTAGCTCCTCGATCAGTGGTTGGAGGAACACATCATGGCTGGCACGTGGGTGATTTGGTCCCGAATTCAAAATCGTGACAAACAAATACTCACTCTTCATGGCCATATCGGGCGGTAAGTTGTACGGTGTCATGATCACATGCCACAACAAATGGTTTTTGGACATACCAAATGGATTAAACCCGTATGTACACAATCCTAGATAAACGTTTCGCTTTTCCACTGCAAAACTGGGATAAATTTCATTGAAATTTTTCCACTCAGCCGCGTCAGATGGATGGCACATAACTCCGTCTTCTGACTCGTGTTCAGCATGCCATCTCATCGTTGCGGCAATCTTCTCTGATTGATACATCCTCTTCAATCGGTCACTAATAGGTAAATACCACATACGACTAAACGGCATTTTCGTTCGTCCCCGACTTTCCTTATATCTTGGTTTTCTGCAAAACCTACATTCCTCCAACTCCTCATCTTCTCTCCAGAAGAGCATACAGTTATCTATACATACATCATACGTATGATATGGCAATCCTAGCTTTCACATCAAACTTTCTGTTTCATAGTATGAACCAGTGGCCTGATTAGGCTGTGGTAAATACTCCGAAAACATTTCCTCCCAATCATCCATGCAATTTTCAGACTGATTATGGTTTGTCTTGTTGCTCATGAACCGCGCAGCTAACGATAACTGTGAATGACCTTCCTGGCAACCATCATACAATGGCGTATTTACAGCTTCTAACAACTCATAGAATTTTTTCGCCTCATGGGTTGGTTCTTCATAAACATGATCATTGCCACTTTGACCATGTTCATGATCATGATGATAATCATTTAATGGTGTAGAACCATGAAACACATCATTTACCAACCCAGCGTAAACATTCCCCCCATAATTTTCCATCCCAGCATAAACATTCCCCCCATAATTTTCCATCCCAGCATAAAACCCCCCTCCCCCATAATTTTCCATCCCAGCATAAACATTCCCCCATCATTTCCCATTCCAGCATAAACATCCCTCCCATCATAATTAAATTCTTGATTATGGCTACTAGATCCTGCCCCAGTAACATGATAATCCTCCCCATGGTTATACCATACATGATACCCGAGCATAAACCCTTTACTAAGCAAATGGTCAGACACAGTTCGAGCTGGTCTTATTCTAGTAGAGTTTTTATATTTACTACATGGGCAAAGCATCTTACCATCACTACTCAAAGCCATATCCTGGTTGCTGGCGAATGTGATGAATTATCGTACTCATTCCACAAACTCGGCTGATAGATTATTGGTGCGCGGATCGATCCGGTTGTACATCCATTCTCGATAAGAATTCCACATTTTTTTTTTAACAAATAAATTTTTTAACTTTTTTTTCCCCTCTGATTTTCGAAAATGGGAGAAGATATTATTTGTGAAAATGGAAGAGGAAGACTCATTCTATGTATAGGCATTTTATTTTGTCACGTTTTTGCGACGTCCTCAATTCCGTCACAAAAGTGTGACGGAATTACGACGCAAATATGACTACCTCCAAATGTTAGGTGGAAGTTAGGTGAGAGTTTGGTGGAAATTCGGTGGAAGTTAGGTGAGTTTTCAAGACCAAATTTATCACGTTTTGTTGTTGCCGACATGAATTTTGTTACGCTTTTGCTACGGAATGTTTTCGTCACAATTTGTAACGGAATTGTGACGCAATGTACATCTCCGTTCTGACTAAATAAGTAGTCGCAAAGTGGTCACAATTTGCAACGATTTTGCGACGGTTTTTTATCCGTCATATTTCCGTCATAATTCCGTCGCAAAGTTGTGACGCTTGTATGACTGATTATTTCCGTCGCAAGTGTGTGACGCTTTTGCCTCTGCGATTTTGTCCGTCGCAAAACCGTAGCAATACCGTTACATTAGAGTCACAGATATTTGTGACGGAAAAAAATGTCACAAATGGTAGTCACAAATTGACTGTTTTCTTGTAGTGTGAAGAGACACAACTCTTCATTTGTGTCTCTTGGGTTTGTATATAAGTGTTATATGTCTTAATGTAACATTTGTCGAGAATAAAAAGAAGTTTATAGATTTGTGTTTTCTTTTTCTTGTTCTCTTCTAATACAATGATGCTTATGTATTCTTGTAATCAAAAGGAATGAATGCGTTCGTGACCAAAAAAAGAAAAAAAAAGCATACATTTATGCTAGTAAAAAAGGATTTGAAAGATAGATGATAAAAAGTTGGAGGAGAAATATTCCACATTAATCATGGATATCATTTTTTTTTTATCATCCAAAGAATTTTTTTGAAAGAATGGCTTGTCAAATTTAATTTCAATATTGGTCTCACCCATGAATGTAGGGTATAACCATAGTGTTTTGGTAAGCATTGATTTATCCAATCCTGAAGCAATATGGCTTGACCCTGGTTTTGAAAAAGAGATGGTTTGAAATGATTTGTAAGTGTCATTTAAACATGAACAAATAATCTTATTGGTTTTCACGTTGCTATTTATTTATCTACTATTCGATGATCGGATATTTTTCTTAAAACAATTGTTCGTTTTGTTTTCATCAAATATTGTTTCCAAATATTATGTATATTTAAATTTGGCGGATTATCCGTTAACCTACGGTCCATTAAACCTAATGCCCATCATGGGTTAACCTATGAGACCCGTATTTTTTGGGGTTTAACCCAACTCCGTCCCATGGAGGGATGGGTCGGGTCCAACCGGTGCATTTTGGACCATTTTAATAGTTCTTAGATATAAGTTGTAATATTGTTAGATAGTTACTAGATAAACACCCGCGTTACGCCGCGGGATTTTGTTTTGTTTTTTGTTTTCCTTTAAAATGATTAAGATTGTCTTTATTTTGTTTTCCTACTATTCTAGCAGACCACACTACAAGAGAACATGTGATATTCCAACGGATGTTTCCAATAATCGTATTTTGTTGAAAATTTCCACTGAATGTCACATAAAATATCGTCTAATGCTCTATTTGTTCGAAGTTCATTGCAAATTTACGACAAATTTTGGTTGTGACAATTACCTCGCATAATTCGTAGGAAAGCCGTTAGTATAAATTTTGGTTGATCATAAGTATAAATTATATTTTTCATATAATACCTTTTTACCTCAAAATCATTATTTTGTTTGCTTACAATATAACTATATATATATATATTATTATTATTATTATTTTTTTCCTTCTCTTTGTTGTATGACTATGATTTTTCGTGGTAGAGCAACAAACATAAGGCTAAAATCATTTGGAGACATATTATGTGTTTTTAAAACTTCTTAACTCTTATTCTTAACCTGCAAATAATGTTTTTGTACATCAAGTCTTTTAAATTTCTCTCACTAAATCAGTTTATGCTAGAGAATGTAAGCAAGTGAGAAGAGACGTTCAACATTCATCTGCTACATAATTATTTTTGGCGCTGCGTTTTTACCCTAGATGAGCCACCTAGAATTTTAGACTATGATCACTAATTTTCCAACATTCATGTAAAAATCTCTTATGTAGCTGCGGTGTTCACACCATATACTACCGTTTAATTATTTTATCAGACAGATCTTTACTCTCAGAATCTCTTTCCTCCCCCATCCACCGTCATCCAGTTTCTTCTGTTTCGTCAGGTGGATCTCGCACTTCTCAGTTTACCTCCTCGCCTAGAACCGAGGTGTTTCACGATGAGGCATTCCACCATAAGATCCTTTGTTGCGTCACAACGCGCTCATGTTTTATGACGCGCGATTGACGTTATGGTTCTCTTTTTATAGCAAACCATGCAGACAAAACATAACTTGTACTCATAGTCATTTAAGTAACTTTCACAATCATAGAAACGTTGCAAGTAAACGATGATGATCTAAATTAAGGTTGATCCTTAAATGTACAAGTTTTTGGTAGAAAGTACCATACTTGTTGTTTCTTATCACGGGTATATCTCTATGTCAGTGCATCATGAATTTTAAACCCCACAATACCTCTGCTCTAAGTAAAAAAGTTCAATTACTTAAATTGTTCCCCACGAGAAACAAAGCTTTTGACTCAAAGAAGTTTGAGAATTTAAATCTCTTAAATTAGTGTGCTTAGTCTAAGATAATCCAATACGCTTATTTTCAAAGTATGTATTTAATAGATTCATCATGTTAAGCACACAACAACAACAATGGACATATCAAAACAGATGGAGTATGTATAGACTTCACATATAACAAAAAAAGTAAAAACAGACAGAGTTCACTAACAAACAATTTTTAGGCTTTGACAATTGTCCAATTCAGTAATTTTTTTTTAATGTACAACCATAAAAATGTATCCAACAGGGCAACAACCTTTAGACATAGACTAATTCAACGGTCCCATGAGGTTTACCAACATCATTAAGATCGATGCTGCCGAGTAGCAGTCGAGAAATCCTAGCTCCTGGAGAACATATGGTCGACACCAATTAATTCATCATCTGATTATAGCTTTCAATCAATTCAATATCATATATTAATCGAGAATTAGAAACTAACGAATCTGGTTGTATCAATTCTATATGGGTTAAGTTCGATGCTTCTTCTTGTTTTCTGGTTCTTTTTGTTTGTAAACTCACCCCCTCTCTTCGTGAAATTTTTTTTTTTGTTAAACAAGAAACAACTTGAAACTCAGTTTCTATCCAAGAAATCAAACCCGATACAGGAGAATACGCACAAAGGATTATAACTGAAACTGTTACCTCCTTGTAAGTTGTGCTGATTAGGAACCACCCTTTTGTGTTTACGACATAAACTGAAATTGCAGATCCCGCGACAAATCCACGGCTTCAAGCACATGTTCTTCATATATGTTCAATCACCAAAACAAATCATAAAACATTTATGGGAGGATGCATAAGCCATGATACTGGCTTTGATTCGATAATATTAATGATTGACCAAAAAATTTAGCTTTAATTGCAACCTTGGTTTTTGACCTAATAAGATTTTGAAGAGACATTGTCGATTGAAAAAACTGACGTGGAACATTTGAATTGATGTGTAAAATTAAAATGTTTTTATTGGTTTTCCATAATCTTATGTGTCAACTCTATAATTGCATAAAATGGTGATGTGTCAACACATGGAGAGGCACTTGTGTTATTATAGTATTGATTATAAAAATAGAAATTCATTAACGTTTTTGTATATAATTTATAAAAAGATTATAATAACATGGAATACATATATTATCAAACTAAATGTTTCTTATTTTAGTTAGTCAAGGAAAGTCCATGCATAATAAATACTTAGTATAACTAGCAAACTAGAACCTCTATAAATTAATACTTTACAATTTAATAATCACCATAAATTAATAAAATATTCCGGTTCCAAGTTGAACAAATGTAAAAATTAGTGAAATTCGATGAAATAATAATATAATAATTTTTTTGAAACTCCTATGTAAAATATGGTCCCAATAATAGTATAAACTAATAATCATACATAAATATGCATATATATATATATATATATATCTATGACAGTGTATTAAAACATTGCTTTAATGATTTTTGTTTTGACTTAAAATTTAAAATCTCCAAAACCTTATCTTTAGCTTTCGTTATTGCATCAAAAACTTTTAGGATTGTTTTCTTGGGTTGTATCTTTAACTTGTGATAATTTTAGACAAAACAATTAATTCTTTATACATAAGTCATTCTAAAAGTATCAATCGACATTAGGGATAACAATTATGATCTCTTCTAAATTTTATACATAGTATATCATTGTAATTTCATCGTCTATTATGATAATGACATCCATTTTATTGCGATAATCGAAATTCTAATTAAAATTTCTTGTCAATTTTGCAAATAGATTCATTAAATTTCTAATATAACATCATTCAAAAAAGTAAATTAAGAAAATTATTTCCTAAAACTTATTTCTCTTCATAAATTGATAAATATTAGTTTATCGATAAAATAATATTTCTTTAAATTAATAAATTTTCAAAGTCCCAAAATTATTAATTTATAGAGGTTTTATTGTATATGCCCATAACCAATTCCAAGTGTCTGAAGATCATTCTTAAATATAAAGATTATGCTTGCTTGACTAAGTCTCATTTTGCACTTTCAATCTAGTCTCGTAAAGTTCATTTGCCCAACTACACAAGTAAATTTTAGCAAAAAAAAAAAACTATTCAAGTAAATCAATAATATTAGGCCGAGTCAATAATATCACTTTTATGATTCAATACTTTTTAAAATAGTATAACTTTTTCAATCAAACATATTTTCTTGCAAATTGTATAATGAAGACGTCTAATGAAAATAATTTTGTTTTATTATTATTAAATACTAGATTAGGACCCGCATAATATGCGGGTATTAGATATTAAAATTGACAACTTGTGTAGTTATACCCGTAAAGTACATTTTTTTAATTGTGAGTAAGTAAATCAATAATGAGTTTCAATCTTTAAAAAAATATAAAAATCATCTAAACGAATGATAAGGTTTTCAACCATATTTGAAATCTTATATACTTTGAAACTGAATCTATTTTATTAATAAACATTACTTATTTTTAAAAAGTAATTTTTTAAAATAAATTTCCTTACATATTTGATAATTTTTAAATAAAGTTTCAGTTACGAAAATATAAACTTGAATCTTTATATTACAACATAAATTTCAGAAAATACAATTACATACACTAACAAAATATTCCGAAAATAGGTAACATAAATAAAATTAGTACATTAACTCTATCATAAATGTTAATATTTAGATATTTTCTTCCTAAATAATAACAAAAAGTGAGAAAAGGTGTGTATATGTTATAATACTTTTATTTTCTTACATTTTAAATCTTTGCTCATCAACTATCTTATGTAATATAAAATTACAATTTGATATAATTGATATATTAACCTTTTCATCAAGTAAAAGTACTTACATTTCCATTAGTACGTTGTTTGCTTTAAAAAATTTAGCCTCCCACTTTCAAAGAATACATGCAATAGTTCGATGGTAAACACGATTTCAATCTATTTGATCGAAAATTAAATAGCTTTAACAGATTTGTGGGATGGTGGTATTCTTGATTTGCAAAGAAAATTAAGGATTTGCCTTCTCTGAAGTAATAACATTTTTGGAAGGTTGAATGTATGTTTACTTTTCATTTTTAAATAATTTATGGTTTAACATTTATAAAGTTGTAAGTATGTTTACTTTTTCTTTTAAAATATTTATGATTTAACACTTTTTTTTTTTTATATATAAAGTTTCATTTTTGTGATGTGACATTTTATTTTGTTTAACATAATAGTATTTATATTTTGCTTTTCTTTTTAACGACTTACATCAGATTTGGTTTGGCCTTTAGAAATATGTTAATGAAATAATAAGAAAAATGTTAATGTGTCTTTAATTATTTTATTGGTTTAACATAATGAAATCTTTATTTTTCTAATTGCTTGATTCTAAATAGAGAATTTTAACACGTGTCATCAACTCGATCGATAATTGACACATGTCGCGATCCCGTGAGTTACAATTTTGATAAACTCTCCTTTATATAATAAGATATAATGCGTTTTGTGTTTATGTTTACAATTTTAACTTTTACAAAAACACTTAGACCTTGTTATGATATATCAAAAACACTAAGACCTTGTTATCACTGATCAAAATACAATTTTCGATATCAATTAATACTTCTGTAAGTTTTTTTACTCACAAACACTTGCACATACACAAAAAAATACTTATGGGGGTGTATTCAATATGGAATTTGGTGTGATTTGTATTAAAGTGACAAATTCTCTGTTATTCAAACGTGAATTTAAAAAACTCTTTCAAAATCTAGTGTTATTGAACTTTAAAATCTAATACAAAATCCTGTGTTATTGAAAATGTTTTGAGTAGTGAATTTTATGAAACTTGATGTGATTTTAATGTGTTTTGGTGGATTTCCTTAGTTAAAAATATGATAAAACAAATCCATGGGTTTATATGGGATTTCAATATTTTAACTAAAATCATAACAACTCTTCTAAATCACCCAAAATCATCTAAAAACTCAACTAAAATCAAATTCTCTCAAATACAAGATTGAATACACCCCCCTCTTACTAATTCTCAAAAACCTATTTAGAAAAGGGAAAAAAGAGAGGCAGATTTACCACAAAACAAAAGATGGTAGAGCTGCGTGACTTGTTGTGGTTACACTGTGAAAGGGAGAGCCGACTGAGAGAGACCAAGTCAAGATAAGTTTGACATTATACTTTCATATTTTTTGTGGTCATTTGTTGTAAGAAAATTTCGTTAGTTGAGTTGATTACTTGATTTAAACCATTTTTCTAGCATTAATTATATGGCGGATAGGACTTTTTCTGCCAATTTTTAAACAAATTTGAAAAGAACTGAAAAACTATTTGTTTAAAGGTCTAAACCAAATTTTGCTTTCAAATTTTCATCGCCCCTGCTGTTAACTGAATGCTTCCCAAAAACACACCATTTGTTTTATTAAAAAAAGGCTAAAGGAAAATAATGTTTAAATCAAATAGCAATAATTAATGTTGTAATCATATTTGCTCAGTCAAGGTTGGATGAAATTGAAAAGTCAAAGCGTTGGTGCTCAAAATTAGCGAGTACATTGATTGAGAGCATAATAATGATATTATATGAATAATGTAAGATGCAAGTGGTTGATCCTGGACCGTGTTTATAAGCGTGCAAAGCACGATTTCGGAGAAGAAAACAAAAATAACACAAAGACAGAGAGAGACAAAAAGAAAGAGGATGGCGAAACAATTACATGAAACCGTGGAGGCTGCGTACGTCGAACGAACCATCGGAACACAAGACACGTCTCCGGGAAACGAGAATGAAAAATCACATAACCATAGAAGATTATTCCACCTTCACCATCACTCAAAGGATGAGAAAGAGGAAGACAAGAAGAAAGAAGGATCAAAGAGAGAGAAGATAGCTGCAGCAATGGTTGGTCTCGGAGCCACCCTCAAGAAGATTAAGCATCCGCGACACCACGAAGGCGGTGGAAAAGAGGAAGGAGGAGCAGAGGAAGGAGAAGAAGAGGAGGAGGAGGAGGAAGAAGAAGAAGAAGAAGACGAAGGAGATGATGGTGGGGATGAAGAAGGGGGAGGCAAGTTTAGTGCTTTCATTTCGATGATCGCTGAAGCCTTTGAAGAGTAGTTTTTCAATTGTTTGTGATCATTTTTTTTTTTGTATTTCTGATTTGAAACATTCTATCAAATATAACAGTGTTAATTTTTCTCTTCTTTCCAAAGTTTGTAATGAGATGCTAAATTATACTCCTATGTTTTCATTTTTGTTTTTGACATCTGAAAACTTTATATTGATAACTCGCAAAGATACAAAGCTCCGCGAAAAAGAGATGGAGTTTTAACAACTACAACTCTGCGAAAGAAAGACAATGAAATCAAACTTAGTACAAAAACTACAAAGCTTGTAACCATACTAATCAATCACAAATCTAAGGCAAGAACCCAAAAACGATTTTAGACCACAATCACCGGCCTTGCTTGCACACAAGCCCACTCAGAAGACCTTTGTTACGACAAGCCGATAAGACCAAACCTGATCAAATAAACGACTTCCATTCTCCTATAACGAATAAGTACTACCTCACAAATTTAAAGAACAATGGCTTCACACCCGAAAGCAGGAACATGATTTCTTTCCATCAAAGAAACAGGGACGACGCAATCTCTTTGAACGCGATCCTGTAAAGCACCACACATTAAACATAGTGGGAATGTCAGCAATCGAATAAGCTGAAGCGTAGAAAAAATGAGCAACAACAGCTCCACACCGGTAATTACAACTCCCAAGAACAAGCTACAAAGAACGATTTTGGAATGGAACCAAGGATCTAAACTGAGCGAAGGCCCATGCAAGACAAAGAACGAAGACCTGGCCACAAAACCACCGAAGTATAACCACCAGAGATGAGACCAGACTAAGCATGGCCGGAGCAGCGGAACCAAGGGAGAAGGCTTCACCGTCTAAGGACAGTGAACATGGACATAACCTAGAAGGCAAATTTGGCGAGCAAATCTAGATCGGAAATGAAGGAGATTTTTAGCGTTTCCTTCCGGTGACATCATAACCGGATAACTGTGAGCCTAAGAGGTCCGGCGCTTCCTCCACCATGTCCTGAACCAAACCCGAGTCAGAATCACCCCTCTCAACTCCAAACACTACACGAAAACAAACTGATCTTGACCACGAAATTGATATATATATGGTAAAAACAGATGTTTTTATGGTTTTGTGACCAAATCTCGTTTGTCAAGAAACGGTGGTTGAAAATAATTATTCATAAAAAAATAGTCAAAATATATTGATCAATACGAGTTGGTCCAAACATGGTGAAATATTTCTGACCAAATAAATAGTCAATCATTTTTTACAAGAAATAATGGTAAAAACATTTCTAACCAAATAATTGGTAGAAATTTCGAAATTTTTGACAAAAATATATGGTCAAAATTATTTTGGATCAAACAACTGGTCAAAACAAGCTAGACGTCGAGTACCCCTATAGCCGATTCAATTTACTCATAATTGATTTATTCATAATCGATCTAATTACACGAACCATCATTAATTGGCCCGTTAAAAATAATTAATTAGATTATACCGATCTTTTCACTCCTTAACCAACATTATTTTAGAAGGAACTCGGCTTATTTTTAAACCCATTACCGTCCGATTATTAAAACCACAACCAAGCATTTATTATACAGTAAATGTTCTTTTCATTCTCCTTTTGCCCAATCGATGTGGGACATAATGACATTACTTTTTTTATTGGTCACACATCTTATTACATTAACGATTCGGTTTTCTTAAATATATTATATTTACATATAAGTAAGTTGTCACCAGGTTGTGTGTAATATCAATTATCCAATGGATGTGAATTTAGATATAAATTCAAATGATCATTTTTCTGCATATACATAAGATAATTGAAAAAATAAAATAATTTAATAACGCTTAATGGATCTATGCGTTACGCACCTATCGAACGCATAGATACAATAATGTTGATAACATAAAAATTTAAATTTCAATATCTAAAATAAAATGCTAAGCATTTAAAAAGTAAATATACCATAATCCTAGTTATCATTTTAAATCGAACGATCCAATTCTCCATTTATGTTTGGAGAGTAATCACTCTATTTCTTATGGCTTTCGATTTATGTTGGCTTATGGAGTGGGTAGTGTTTTATTCTGCTCAAACAGAAATTGTAATTATTGGGCCTAACCCCGAATATTTCTTCTTTCTTATTATATTTAGATTCATATAATTGTATTTTATTATTTAGACACACAATCCAATCATATTCAGCATAAAACATATAAAACATAATTTAGTAACGCATTGAAAATGCACAAATCCAAAACTCTTCACCCTAGCTTTGATACCGTGTAGCAGATTCATTCAAAACAACGAAACAAAACTTTTTGGATGACCTTTCAGTGATATCGGGTTTAGCACCCATTACCATACCCGACCCAACCCGACGCAGAGCTCCAAAAGACAACTCGAAGAACGGGCCAGCGAAGATCCATTAACGATGACTCGGCCCATAAAGACATATCCGCCGTCCTAGGCAAAAACAAGCAAAAAAGAAGACTTAGCTCGGATAAAAGAAAATACTTAGAATTACTATATTATCTTTTTATCTTTTAAGAGATTTTCCATTTATCTTTTAGAGTTAATTCGACCGACTTAATAGAGAATTATATACACATCTTTCTAAGTTCTTATTTTAATTTTGATTTTACGCTTAAACCTAATTTCTTAAATCTTTGGAACAATATCAGAGTGTTGCTCAATTCAACATCACCAATTTGGCGTCGATTAAGGAGACCGATTAGGTTTACTGCGCAACTCTCACCGGAAAACTTCTTATGAATATGTCTAAAGGCAAAGACCTAACTCCACTTATAACGCCCCGACCGCCCTGCATGTGAGCCCCAAGCTCACTTTTGGCCCCCGGGCCGAGACTTTTTTGATGGTTGGTGCATTAGTCCGGGAGGCTCGAAATGCATGCTTACAGACCCTGCAATCACCATTCCCCGTGTTTTGGCCTCACTCGCACAGTACTGGAAATGACTTCCTAGTAGGTCACCCATCATTCGATTGCTCCGCCTCAAGCACCCTTAACTCTGGAGTTCTCTCAAGACAAGTGACCGAAAATATAAGTGCACTTTGGTGACATAGGTAGCTAAATCAATTCTTTTAAGCCTCTTCACATGCACCACATATTCTCATAAATGCACCATGCATTTCCAGAATCGAGGGTGTTACAATCACCCCCTCTCATAGCGCGCAACATCGTCGTTGCGTACCAAAATTGTTACCCTGACAGTGTTATACCCACACTTGTCAAAATTCGGCTCTGATACCACTTATAATGCCCCGACGGCCCTGCCTTTGGGCCCCAAGCCCACTCTCGGCCTGTGGGCCGAGACTTCTCTGACGGTCACTGCGTTAGTCTGGGAGGCTCGAAATACATGTTTACTTACCCTGAAATCACCACACGATCTTTCCCCATGTTTTGGCCTCACTCACACAGTACTGGAAATGGCTTCCCAGTAGGTCACCCTTCCTTCGATTGCTCCACCTCAAGCACGCTTAAATCTGGAGTTCTCTCAAGACAAGTGACCGAAAAGATAAGTGCACTTTGCTGACATAGGTAGCCAAATCAATTCTTTCAAGCCTTTTCGCATGCACCACATATTCTCAGAACATAACGGGGGAATAAAGAAGAGCAGAGGGAGACGATGATTCTCGTGAGGTACAGAGAACCCCAGAGAAGCAGAATCGTATCCTAAACACCCTCGATGCTGAAAAAGAGAATCCACCTGAAAGTCGAGTTGAAACTACGCCCTCAAACTGATCACGATCGAGGATCCGGAGCTTGTTGTCTCTGCAACGCTAAGCAAAGTATGACAATCAGCAGAGCGAAAGCTAGAAGATCTGTGAAAAAATTACATTGCTCACGGAACATACAGAGGAAAACTCCCCAAACATATCGACACACATCGATCAGAACTTGTTCCTGCCAAAGAAACGCCTAGAATTTTGTTGTATGAAACCAACCAGCAACTCTTGTCACACCTCCCTCATGAATTTTAGAAGAAAGAGACAAAAAGATTGCAGCCATGAAGGAGACGATCTGGCAGATGAATTCGAGGATGCACCATGTGGTTAGCTCAACACTCGAGCTAAATAAGGTCCTTGAAAGAATAAAGCAGACCCCCTTCACTCCCCAAATTATTAACACTGTAGTGAAACCTAACACCAAGATCAGGATCGCGCCTTACGATGGGAAGACCAATATGACTCAACATCTCATTGCGTTTAACATCGCCATGGGCCGAGCTCACTTTCCTCCCAAGGAAAAAGAGACAGGATACTGCCAACTATTCGTAGAGCACCTTTCTGATGATACTCTAGCTTGGTTCTCACAACTCAATCGAAATTTGGTCGATAACTATCACCAGCTTTCTCGAAATACTACTTGATGCACTTCGAGGAACAAGCGTCTACCGCCAACCAATTGTCTCTCTAGCAGAAGTTGAACAAGTACTTAAGGGTTGGGTACCAACTAAAAATGAGCTGGCCGTTCAGGATAACCAAAGAGTGGTAAAAGGGATAAGAAGTCCTGAATATTGGATTGTTTACTAGCATGACATCACAAAAGAATAATAGTGAGATGGAAGATTAAATGTCGTAGGCCGGGATGCGATTCATATCGTCATGCAAGCCTTGATAAGATGGGAACTTGTACTATCATTTGGGTTCGAAACACTCCAAAGGCTTCGCCGCAACAACTATTAGATCGCGGAGACTAAGCGTCTGTTCCTAGTAAAATTCGTTGTTCCCAACAGTTTTGACTCAATAAAACGTTTTTGAGAAAGAAAAAGAAATAAAACTTTTAAAATTGACTCGAAAAATGACAAAAAGTAAACCAAAAGAATGCAAACATTGTTAGTAACATATGAATCCTCCCAGATTTAAATCGCACCATCTCAGTGTGAAAATAAGTTGTAGAAGGGCATAATCAAAATGTAAAAATTGAAGAGAAAAGATAGATGTTACCTCGATTTGCTATCCAATGGTGAGAATAATGGTGGATAAAGGGATGTAATGAAGGAAAGAAAATAGAAGAAAGGGAAAGAAAAAAAAGAAAACATGTTTTTTTTTTTCGAAACAGGAAGAAACTGTACAGACTTGAGTGGTGTTCGATCGATCATCTTCGGTGAACGATCGATCATGGAGTCTCTGGAAAAATCAAAAATCGTGATTCTTTCGGTGATCGATCGACCAAATTTTGTGACCGATCAATCATCTCTATTCTGATGATGGTCTAATTTTGTATGATAGGTGGTCGATCGATCGTTAAGGGTGATCAATTGATCTTCTGTCCTCTGGAAAACTTTGATGCTGATTTTTGTGTGAGGTTATTGATCGATCGAGTGTGGTGACCAATCGTTCACCAGGCCTATGGAAAAATCCATGTATCGATTTTACTTAGTGATGGATCGTTCTCCTATGGTGTTGGATCGGTCACTATTGTTTTCGAACATTTTGTTTTTATCTTGAAACACTACGTAAAATTTTTAAAAACGAAAGGAATTTAAAAGCTAAAAGAAACAAGAAAACTTACATAGTGAGTTGCCTCTCACTCAGCGATTTTGTTATAGTCGTTTAGCTCGACGTAGCTTCTTTAGGAGTTTACGGGGAAGGTGATTTTGAGGCTCTAAATGGTTCCTCGTCTTCTCAATCCTTTTACTGCTTTGTAACATGTTTCCCTATCCATAGTGGTGAGTACCACCTTCCCATTTGGAATGTCAAGTACGGCTCAGGCGGTGGCAAGGAACGGTCTTCCTAGCAAGCTCTTACCGTGCGACACAATTTATCTCCAAGGTTATATTATGGTCTTCTTTATGTACAACTACTCATCCCTCTTTATGTACCACTACTCCTCCCTGGTTTGGTTTTTTTTTTTTTGCATGCACAAATTATTGTCTTATTACAGCCTTTGCACCACCAACATCCATGACCAACAAATATCCTGGTTGGATTATATCTCAACCTTTAAAACTAGCCATGAGTTATCCAACTCTTGCCCATTGTCCTCTTTCTGTACATTCTTTTTATGCTATCTTTCCGATTAGAGGAGCTCTATCTCCACTACAATTGTTACATTCATAGACTTCATTATTCAGCAACATGTTACGCATGATGAAGATATCCACAATTTTTATGATTTTCATTGTAAAAACAAAAATTCCTAACCCTTCGGTTTTGGACCACCCTTCTTTCTCATTTGTTGACGCTAAATGACTCCCTTGTCTCCCTCCAAACATTGCATCCCGAAACTGGAAACATATTTCTATACTTCGAAAATATTTAGGGTTCATACACAATGATTTTCCATCAACTTCAGGATTGATTTACGGATGGACCTTACCTCGGATTCAGAATCGGAAACGTGTTCTAGAAACTAGAGAATGTGCTTTTTCCAACGACGTGCATATCGCACTCTGGTTCATTTGAAAGTCACCGGAAAACCTCTGCGAAGTCAGCTGCTCGCAGACTCGCTCTTCACGGATCAGTCACAGAAAAACAGCCATAACATTCAGTCCATAACTCCAAACGATAAAATTCTTTCGACCATAACTAGATCAGTGAGTTGTCTACGTACCTATAAAGTTTCATTTCATTCCAATCTGTATTGACATCGGTTTCTTTCATTCTCCATATTAATGTATATAATTACATACCAGTTTAATGTTGTTAACCGGATACATGTACATTATAGCTTAGTTGGTTAGCTTAGTGTAGAGTGTATATATATAGAGCACTTGTACATTGATTAACATTAACGAGATTAATAGAATCATTAATATCCAAGTGTGTTTGCTAATATGGTATCAGTGGTCAACGGTTTGATTTTTCTGTTAGATCTCTTTCCTTTCCACCATTTTCATCTATGAATCCCAAATCTAAGCTCCATTTTTGTGATTTTTCAACCTCCGAAGCTCTAATTTTGCTGCTTTGATCTTCGTCTCTGGTTTAATCGCGTTTTTCTGAGCTCAATATCGATTCTAATGGTGAAACAAGTTCGGAAACTTTGTGGCCGTACTTCTCAGTCCGATATCGAGGCTACTGCGTCGCGAGATTGTCCTCGCTCTGTTCTACCTGACGACGATGAAGATCTCGAGTAGCCTCCGCGACGGACTCCGATTTAACACTCGCGGTCACTCTGGTATGGTTTCTTCTGGAATTAATGCATTCGATATCGCTCATAGTCCGTATTTTCTTCATTCTTCTGATCATCCTGGTCTAGCGATTGTAACGATTGTCTTGGATGGATCGAATTACAATAATTGGGCGATTGCTATGAGAATTAGTCTCGAAGCGAAGAATAAACTTGCTTTCGTTAATAGTTCTTTGCCTCGTCCTGATGTTACTGATGGTTTACTCAAGATATGGAGTCGTTGTAAAAGTATGGTCAAACCTAGGGTGATGAATGTGGTTAATAGAGAAATATATGATAGTATACTCTATTATGAAGATGTGGCTGAGATGTGGGATGATCTACTCTTACGATTTTGTGTGAGTAATTTGCCAAGAAAATATCAACTTGAATAGTCGATTTACAGTCTTAGGCAAGCATCACTTGATATATCTACATATTATACTAAAAAGAAGATTATGTGGGAGCAACTTGCTAACACTAAATCTCATTTGGCGAAGAGATGTAAATGTGATCATCTGAAAGAATTGATGGAAGATGCTGAAACAAGTGGGGTTGTCCAATTCTTAACGATTCTTTTGCTAACATTGGAGGTCAAATTCTGAATATGAGGCCTAGACATGGACTACCAGAGATATAGAATATGTTGGATCAAGAAGAAAGTCAAAGGAGTATTGGAATGTCACACAAACCTAGTCCTCCTCCAACTGCTTTCCAGATTCAAGACAATGTTACCTCTGATAAGTCCCAAATCCTCCTTTCTCAAGGTAGTTTCAAGAAGCCAAAATGTTCACATTGTTTCTGAGTTGGTTATATAGTTGACAAGTGCTACAAAGTTCATGGATTTCCTCCAGGTCATCATAGAGCAAAGCAACAACAACCTATGGGATCAACTAATTTGGCTGCTCTTACTCAATCAACTCCAATTAGTTTATCACCTCATGTTCAGTTGTTCAACACACCTACTCCAGCACATGTGACTAATATTTCTAGAAACTCTGGTTCTCCACTAGTGAGTTACCCTGAGGATATGTCTACAGAACATATTCAAGATATGATTTCATTCTTTAGCTCTAAGCTCCACACTCCTGATATTGCATCTTCTCCTTCAGTTAATTGTGCTTTGACTGCAACATTTGTACCTGTTATCTCATCGGTGTCAGGTACATTTCTCAAACACTATAATAACTCCTATTATGACATGCATATATCTTTTGTATCTTCTAAACCATTTGTGTCTCATAGATCATTGATTATAGACTGAGGAGCCACTCACCATGTCACACATGTGATATACTCATATATTTACCGTTTTTATGTATATTTGCATCTCTTTAGCATCCTTTATGTACATTTTATCATCATTTAGAGTGCATTTAGTCAAGATTAGCTTAGGTTACCATTTTTGGACCTTAGTTTAGGATTTATACATAATTTCTTCTTTTTTACCTTTTTCAGGTGGTATATGTGCTTAAATGGTGATATCTAGCTAGTAAGAGCTTGGAGGAGTGCAGAGGATGAAAATTTGGGTGCAAAGGTGCAGAAAAGCTTGAAGATTAGAGGAGAGGAACAGTTATCGGGTGCTCAATATCGGTTGGGATCGATAGACCGCGCAACTGACTGTGGTACACAAACAGAAGAAGTTTTATTGACCGCGGTATGAGGGCGGGCTTATCGATAAAGACCGATATAGAACACAATTAATACCATGTGGTATCGATGAAGACAGTTGCAAAGACCGATATACCGCTCCTGCCAATAGATGTACCGGCTACTGACCGCCTGGACTGAAGACGGACTGCACAGCCTATCGGTCACACATCATGTTGGGTGTGCCGACGACTACTTATGCGTTTTGTTGACTTTTTCTTTCCTTTTTATTTTGTTGACCCGCGTTGACTAGGGTTGACCCAACTACTGTTCACAAGGGAGTATAAAAACCATGTTTTAGCCTTTTGAAGAGTAAGCAGAGTCTCCTGATTTTCGTTGTATCTTAGTTTTCGTTGTATACATTGGTGTGCTAAGTATTTCTTGTTTTTGAGTTTAATCGCATTTAAGTCTACAATTTTTGCTTCTCTTTACTCGCTTTTTATGATTTCAAGTTCATCACTTTGCCTGAGCTCAATCATGGTTTTTTCACCATGAGTGAGTAGTCAGCTCGTTGAGCTAAGGAGTAGTAGGTTAGAGCTTATAAGGTCTTGCTAAAGTTACGGAAAGTCCAAAGGAGTAGATTTTCGAGCTTAGGTGAGCTTAATGTTGGATCCGAGATTGATCACTCGGATCTTGAGCTCAAGCGTTTCTATGCCCTATAAGTGTTTGTGGAAATGCTTGACCGACCTTTTACTCGGCGTACTGTCCTCTGCCCTGACAGTGATGCAATTGCGGTGCGTGGACTCTATTGGATCTTGACCTATAAAGCTTGGAGTGTCTATAAGTCTCTCCACGATAGTGATGCAAGAACAGATATGCTCCAAAGGAGTATTGCGCCACGACATTGGGTGTGCTCATCTCCATGGTCCATGTCTTAGGTGGTTCTTAAAGGAGAGCCCTTTAACTCGTTTAGCTTGACATTGCTAGTTCTTACTAATTGTTATTCCTAAAGCTCAATGCTTTAACCATCCTTGCATCTAAAAATCATACTCTCTGCGTTTAAAGTTCTTTCTTTTCTTTATTGTTCAGCTCTGCTACATGAAACAAACCACTCTCTGTACTTGCTTTACCTTAATCTGAATGTCCTGCATCTTAGTGCTATGTAACCATGCTTCCTTGTGTTCGATCCCATACCTTGCTACAATCTGATTATGAGATAGGTTGTTAGCTTGCTTTGGTTTTATTTGGTAACTTGCTTGTGTTTGCATTTCTTTGATTAGAACGCATAAAAAAGTCTCATCAAATTGGCACCGTTGCCGGGGAAGCATTGCACATATAGATATTAAGTTTGAACTACCAGTATTAAGACTAAGGTGTTTAATTTCTGCAATTTTATTTTGTATTTGTGTTTGCTCTTGGGAACATTGTTTTTCTCTGTTTTGTAGTGTATGATAAGAAGGAGCCAAAGAGAAGAAATTCTTGACTTGGTACCTGATATCAGAAAACTTGAAAGATAGATAAGAGCAGAGACCGTGAAGAGAAGAGTTACTCTAGCTTGCGATATGGAAAATCGTGGAGCTAATGCTAATGTTGCACCTGCAACAGCTCAGATTAACCCAGTCCAACCACCTGCTTTGGAGGTTGCAGTTAATAATTAGAATCTTGTCCTGCAGATGCACTAGAAGTTGGGAGCTGGACCTCAACCAAGAGCACCACCCATAGCTCATGGAAGACCTGTAGCTGCTATGAGGCCTATTGCAGCTTTTGATGAGCCCAATGTTTGGAGCATTGAACTTGGAATTCGCCCACCTCTTGTACATAACAACAACTTTGAGATCCAGTCTAGCATGATCAACCTAGTGTAGAATTCTATCTTCAATGGGCTACTATCTGAATACCCTCTAGTCTAGACCATCTGGATAAGTTTGACAGGTTATGCAGGACAATGAAGATGAATGGTGTTCCTGAAGACACCATCATAATGATATTGTTTCCATTCTCTCTTGGATGCAAAGCATCACAGTGGGAGCATGACATTCCGTTTGAGTTTGTCAGCACATGGGACCTCTGTAAGAAGGAATTTATCTCTAAGTTCTTTCCCAAGTAGAAGACTGCTAAGTACAGAAGTGACATCAACTCCTTTAGGCAAGGTGGTCAAGAATCTCTAAGTGTAGCTTAAGAGCGTCTGAAAGGATACACTAGAAGCTGTCCTCACCATGGAATCTCTAAAGATCATCTTCTGGGTTTTTTCTATAGAGGAGTTACCAAGAGTACGGCTACTCAGCATGAAACTGCCAGTCAAGGAAACTTCAGTGGACTAAATGAAGGTCAAGCTGAACAGCTTATTGAGAACATAGCTCAAAGTGATGCATGCTATGGAGGTGACTCTGACAGAAGCTTCCCTGCTTCTAACACTAACAGTGAACACAAGTTCAAAGAGATGAATGAGAAACTTGATAGAATGGGCAAGCTATTGATGGCTAGCCAAAAAGGTATCCACTTTATTGGAGAAGCTGATGGATTCACTCATGCGTATCAAGAGGAGAATGTTGAGTTGACTACTGAGCAGATAGAGGAGGATAAATACATTGCTAATCAAGACAACTATCAGTTCAGGAACTACAACTCCGAATTCAAGCCCATCAACCTCTCTTACAGAAGCACCAATGTTGAGAATCCTCAAGGCCAAGTGTATCCACCTCAACAGGGACAAGGATACCAGGACAAAGGGTACAACAACTACTCTCAGACTCTCAGGGATTTCAACAGAAGAACCAGTTTGTGCCAGCTGCCACTCAAGGTTTCCAACCTCAACAAGCTCAAGGATAACATCAAGCCACAACTGCACCTGGAGTTCCTCCTGGTTTCGATCTTAAGGGTGCTTTCCAGCAGATACTTTATAGTCAGGCTAAGACCTAGAATGACTTTGATAAGAAGATTGTGGAGATGAAGCAACATGTCAATGGAGATATGATGACCTCTTGGGTTAATTTGAAACTCTGAAGAATCAGATCAAATCTTTGGACACGAGGATTGCACTGGTTGCATCTTCTTCTTAGAGAACTCCAGGCACTTTACGTGGAAAGTGTGTGGCTAATCCCAAGGAATCTTGTAATGTTGTCTTCTCTGCAGATCAACTGACTGATAAAAGTATTGAAGAACCTCAACTGGAGGAAGACTCTGATGTGTCTTTAAGTGATAATGAAGCCATGTTTACTACTCAGAACGAAGAAGGATCTGGAGAAAACTCCACACTACTAGTTAAGGAAGAAAGCTTTGAAAAAGCTTTCCCAGAAGTTAATAAGTTGATGAACGAACTCTTAGTACCGCTCCCTAGGAGAGATGTCTCACTCAAAGACCCCTTGGAACAGAGGTTCATACAAATCATTCTGCAGTGTTAAAGAAAATTCAAAGAATCTATGGAACTCTACCATAAAAAAAGAGAAGAAGTATCAGAACTGAGAGTTCTCAAGCAATGGAAAAATCCTGGAAGATTTATCTTGCCTTGCTCTTTAGGATACTACAAGACTAATGGGCTATGTGATACAGGATCTAGCATTAACCTCATTTCTGCTGCCTTAGTAAGGAGTCTTGGACTGAAGGAGAACAAGAAGAGAATATGTACTCTCACTATGGCATACTCGTCATTAGTCACCTCTCTTAGCACAATGGAAAGCTATCCATTGAGGATAGCAAATGCATTGATCCCTACAGACTTTGTGGTGCTTCAAATGACGAATGATAAAGAGCTGCCATTAGTACTTGGAATGTCTTCCTTAAGGACTACTCGAGCAGTAATGAATCTGCCAGACCTTACTGTGATCATGGGAAACATTTATGCAAAGGTCACTTATGACATAGATGTTGCTTCCACACTGATAAGTGGAGATTTGCCTGCTATGGAGGATTATGGTGACCCTACAAAAACTCGCCCTCTACTTCCACATGCGAGACTAGTGACCAGGAAGAAAGAAGCTTCAAGCAATGAGAACAGACTACACCTTCCACCTGATATTACTGACAAGAACTAGAGCTTCAAGGATAAGTACAAGGAAGGAATTTGTTGTCCAAGCCCTTCTGTTGGTAATAGTGACACGGGAGATGACTCAGTAAGGAATGACATAAACTTTGTCTCTGCAACAACACATGATTGGGGACCTAGCTCGGATAATGTGTCTCCACCTTCCTCCAACTAAAAAGGAACACCAATGTCAAGCATAGTGACATAAAACAAGCGCATTTGAGAGGCAATCTTATGTTTATCCTTTTTGTATATACTTTGTTTATCTTTTTCTAAGTTTTAGTCTTTATGTTTCTGCAACTCCATCCTTAGTTCTATGTGGCTCAGTAGCAGGGATTACACGGCAAGATAATGAGAGGTCAAGGACTTTGACTGAGTAGAGACTAACAGCTGGGGAACCAGAAACTGGAATAGATGGGCGTTGTGCAGCACCCCTACACCGGTTCCTGGTACATAAACCACAAACAAAGAAAAGAGGAAAGAGCTAGGAGCTCAAACAAAGACTACTACAATCAACCTCTTTGATCACTTCTCTATGAAGGAGAATCCGGACGTGGACATCTATTTGATTAAACCGGGTTTTTGAAATTCTTGGTTATTTCTAATTGATTTTTGTTTAAGATGGGTTCGATTTAAGTACTGTTTATCCGGTATGGTTTTGATTTTCCAATTTTCGTTCTGGTTTGAGTCAGTTTGCATCACTCATCCCATGACTCCTCTTCTTCCTATTTGTATTCCACTTCCCTCACTTCCAGCTTGTTTTATTACGCAAGAAACATGCTGAATTCGTTATAAATTTTGTCATCCTGCTTTGAATTTGCTATCGTTTTTCTCTGTTTCTCAAGCTCAATCGATAGAACCCAGTTTTGCTATTTTTCGTTTGCTCTAGTTGAGTCGCACAACATGGTAATATCTCTAGCCCTGTTTATTTTGAAAAAAATTGGGTACGGAAGAAAGGTCTTTTCAGCTTAAATCTATAGCTTAAACCCTCTTGTTTGTCTAGAGTTTTGTTCAGCTTAATTTTTAGCAACCAAAAAACCTACTTGCTCACATTCTTTAAGTTCTATGCAGAAATTAACAAGGAGTTCAATAAGCAGATCTAGTATCACCTACGACCCAGAGACCAAGTTTGTCCAGCAACCAAGTTTGTCCAGCAACCAAGGCAAAGAAGGGGAGGAAGACTAATGCAGACATGCGTGTCAGGAAAACTTTTAACGAAGGGTTGTTCATCCCAAACAAGTTTGCTTCTACACCTCTGCTTGTACAGATGGGGGTAGCAGCTGTTGTAGATCAGCTCCTAAGGAATATGCAGTTGGGAGGCCTTGCTTTCATGCAGTTTGATTTGTACCTTGAGCAGTGTAAGGACCTACTCTCTACTACCAGCCTAGTTGATACAGATGAGGGAGAGGTCAAGATTGAGTTTCTACTGGAAGAAAAGAGACACTGTATCTCCATGACGCGGTTCTGTGAATTCTAACACTTCCATGTTGGAGCTTTTGAGCCAGAACCCCGTTTCAACCAGGCAACTAATGTTTGGAGAAAAATAGCCTTCGATGAATTGGTGGAGAATCCAGGCTGTCACAAGTGAAGAATCCTTCAATTCGCTACGTTCAGAACATGTTAGGACACACTTACTTTGGGCGACACAATGCAGCGTACCCAACCAGAGCCTAGCTACTCCTCCTGTTCCAAGTGATCCATCCAATACTGGAAATAGCAGCAGAACATCATATACATGAAGCATACCCTCCTCCCAACCCTGGATCCATGTTCCTTAGAGAGTTGCTGAGGTTCATGCATCTATTATGCTACCATGATGCCTCACCAGACGTCTTCATAGGTTCAATGCTCACACTCGTATTCATGGAACTTATTGACCATCTGGATGAGCACTACCATGAAGAGCCAAAATATTTGGATGAAGAATACCTTCTCCGCACTCAGCACCTACAAGGAATATTCAGTATGCCAGATAAACTCATCCATCAATTTGTGACACGCACCGGAGGTATGAAGGCTTTGCCTCTGCCAAATCTCCTTGCTGGAAGGGTAGGAAGGCACAATCATCTTCAGCTCCTGGAGATCGATGATCATGAGTTCTTCACACCTCCTCATGGTTATAATCATCCACCTAAGTATCACTGAGGTACCGCCTACCTATTTTCTTATCTTTTGTAAATAATTTAGACTTCTTTTCTTTTGTTCTGCATTTTTGTTTTCTTTTTAATGTGTTGTGCGCAGTTCTTTCTCTGAGGGGCTTGCCTATCTCTGTCTCACTGGGACAGTGAGAAGCAAGTCCGGAGGAGAGAGTACACACACGCATAGTTTCTAATGTACGGTTTAATTTCTTTTGTTTCCTTCCTCTTGCCTCATAGAGTATGCATCATTGTACATAAAAATCATGAAAATTTCAAGACATTTTCTTTTTGTTCTTCTTTTTCTTTTCACCTGCATCACTTAGGATTGCATTTTAGAACCTTGTACATACTTGTTCATGCATTTGCATCTTAGAACAATGAAGGTTAAGCTCATAACTTGTGCATTATACGTTTCACACCTGCAGCCTTAGTTGAAGTTTCACCAATGCTAGAACATGAACTGAATATTGAATCCCAACCATGTTTGGAATGGCACCCTTGAAAGTGCCTACTTGTTGAAAACCTGTTTGATCTAGAGTCATCTCTGTTTTTTAGAACCTAATCTTGACATTAATTATCCCTCCGATGGAACTTGATATCTTACATGTGGATACAATATACACACTCATGTCATGTTTATTCCATTTTACCACTCTTTCTTGACCTGAGTGGCCATTCCGACCTGAGTTCATCTTCTTAGATGAGAATGGTACCCTGCCTATATGAACCTAAGCCTTTTTCTTCTTCCCCTGTATTATTTATTGAGTGGTAAGCCTTTTTCTTGGTGCATTATTGACAAAAGCCTAAAAGTGTTTGGGCCGACAAGAAGAGGAATCCATTTTAAGCTAGTTTCTTGCGTCTAAGACTAGCTTTAGGGTCTGGGAACTGGGAAATGGTTGGTTCTGAGCTTGAATAGATACATCCAGTGGGTATGAAATGTGTATCTTGAAGTAAGAAAGGGATAGAATGTTATGCTAGTCCTCTCTTTGAGAACAAGTAAAAAGATAAATGAAAAGTAAACAGAGAGCTAGACTAGTTTATGAAAGCAAAAACCTGAGCTGAGAAAGTGTTAAAAATATTACCTCTATAGGTTTAGAGCAAAAAAGGAAAGAAAGAAGGGATTGGGGAAAGTCTTATCTAGCAAATCAAGGCTAGGGGTTATTGGAAAGTGAGGAAGAGAGGTGAAAAGTTGAGTGTACACTCTGGAGATTGGGTATTCTAATGGATTCCAGCCCTTGTATTCTTAAATTGGCCCTTATCTTTACTTGCTTTCATATAATATTGCACTGTATTCATGAGAGTTAACCACCTTAAAGCTGTTGAACCCATCTATTTGTTCTCTATTAACCCTTTTAACACCTAGCCAAACGGGTTTGATTTACTTTCCATCTCAGGGATCGCACCAAACACTTTTAATGAATGTCAAAGAGTTGAGTTCTAGTTGACAGTAGAAGTTTCTCCAAGTCTCGGAGAGTAGAGTGTGCTCTGTGATGAGCATGGAACAGTTTTCTAATAGTAAGAGCATGTTGAGCATCGATTTAATTCTTCCTATGACTGATCTGTGAAGCTGTTAATGCATAGACTGAGCACTTAGTTCATATTTTCAAACTCCTTCTTCAGGTTTGCTTGGCTTTTTGTAGTTTGCTTACGGACAAGCACAAGGCAAGTCAGGGGGAGTTGATATACTCATATATTTACCCTTTTCATGTGCATATTTGCATCTCTTTAGCATTCTTTCTGTATCTTTTATCATCATTTAGAATGCATTTAGTCTAGATTAGCTTAGGTTAGCATTTTAGGACCTTAGTTTAGGATTTGTACATATTTTCTTCTCTTTAACCCTTTTTTAGGTGGTATATGTGCTTAAATAATGATATCTAGCTAGTAAGAGCTTGGAGGAGTGCAGAGGATAAAAATCTGGCTGCAAAGGTGCAAAAAAGCTTGAACATAGAGTAAATGAGCAGTTATCGGGCGCTCAGTTATCAGTTGGGACCGACAGACCGCGCAACTGACCGCGGTACACAAACAAAAGAAGATTTATTGACTGCGGTACGAGGGCCTACTTATCAATGAAGACTGATAGAGAAGACAACTGATACCCCGTGGTATAGATGAAGACCAATAGCCAAGACCAATATACCGCTTCTGCCGACAGACTCACCGGCTACTGACCACCTGGACTGAAGATGGACTGCACAGCCTATCAGTCACACACCATGTCGGGTGTCACCGATTACTTATGTTGACATTTTCTTCCCCTTTCATTTTGTTGACCTGCATTAACTAGGGTTGACCCGACTACTGTTCACAAGGCAGTATAAAAACCATGTTTTTAGCCTTGTGAAGAGTAAGCAGAGTCTCCTGATTTTCGTTGTAACTTAGTTTTCTTGAGATTTTAGCTTCATTAGCACATTCTTGTATACATTGGTGTGCTAAGTACTTATTGTTTTTGAGTTTAATCACATTTAAGTTTACTATTTCTGCTTCTCTTTACTCGCTTATTATGATTTCAAGTTCATCACTTTCCCTGAGCTCAATCATGGTTTTTTCCGTAACCATGAGTGAGTAGTCAGCTCGTTGAGCTAAGGAGTAATAAGTTAGAGCTTATAAGGTCTTTTTAAGGTTGAGGAAGGTCAAAAGGAGTAGGTCATTGAGCTTAGGTGAGCCTAATGATGGATCCAATATTGATCACTCGGAACTTGAGATCAAGCATTTCTGTGCCCGACAAGTGTTTGTGGAAATGCTTAACCGACTTTTTGCTCGGCGTACTATCCTCTCCCACGACAGTGATGCAGTTGCGGTGCGTGGACTCTATTGAATCTTGACCTATAAAGCTTGGAGTGTCTCTGAGTCTCACCACGACAGTGAGGCAAGAACAGAGACGCTCCAAAGGAGTATTGCGCCATGACATTGGGTGTGCTCATCTCCATGTCCTAGGTGGTTCTTAAAGGAGAGACCTTTAACTCGTTTAGCTTGACCTTGTTAGTTCTTACCGGTTGTATTCCTAAAGCTCAACGCTTTAACCATCCCTGTATCTAGAAATCATACTCTCAGCGTTTAAATTTTTTTCTTTTCTTTATTGTTCAGCTCTACTACATGAAACAAACCACTCTCTCTCTACTTGCTTTAGCTTTATCTGAATGTCCTCTATCTTAGAACCCTGTAACCATGCTTCTTTGTGTTTAATCCCATACCTTGCTACAATCGGATTATGAGATAGGTTGTTAGCTTGCTTTGGTTTTATTTGGTAACTTGCTTGTGTTTGCATTTCTTTGATTAATTAGCACGCATAAAAACAGCCTCATCAACATGATAGGAAACTTTATAGAGATTTTAAACCTTTAGATAATACTTTTGTAACTTTACCTAATGATGTTACTGTTAAGATAATGGGGATATGTTTTGTTCAATTGACTGATTTGATTCTCTTGTTGATGTCCTATTCATACCTGAATTCAAATTTAACTTGTTAAGTGTTAGTGTATTGACCAAGTCTTTGCATTCACAAGTTACATTCACTGCTGATGCATGTTTTATTCACGCAATTACACAGGAGTTGCTAATTGGTCAAGGTAGTCAAGTTGGGAACCTATATGTGTTCGATTTCAATGTTTCAAGTAATTCATTTTCTTTATCAGGTATTTCTCCTACTTGTGCTAGTATAGTTATTGATAAAGCTACTTGGCATAAGCGTTTGGGTCATCCAGTTATGTCCAAAGTAGATATTCTAAAAGATGTACTTCACTTGGGAAATTTAAAGTCTAATAAAAAGGTATCTAGTGTTTGTCATGTTTGTCACTTATCAAAACAAAAACATTTGCCATTTAAATCTCGTCATAACATTTGTTCTGTTGCTTTTGATTTAGTGCATATTGACACATGGGGACCATTTTCTGTTCCTACTGTAGATGGCTATAAATATTTCCTCACAGTTGTTGATGACTTTAGTCGAGCTACATGGGTTTATCTCTTGCATAAGAAATCTAATGTTTTACATTTCTTTCCTGACTTTTTTGCATATAATTGAAAGACAATATAACTTGAAAGTTAAAGCTGTGAGATCTGATAATGCACATGAATTACAATATAAAGAACTCTTTTCTTTACATGGCACTATTGCATATCATTGATGTACTGATACACCTGGGCAGAATTCTGTGGTAGAGCGTAAACATCAGCATAATTTAAATGTGGTTAGAGCATTATTGTTCCAGTCTCAAGTTCCTTTAAAGTTTTGGGATGATTGTGTCCTTACTGCTCTCTTTCTTATAAATAGAACACCATCCTTAGTCCTTAATAAACTGACTCCTTATGAGAAACTCTCCAGCAAGTCTCCTGATTGAAACGACCCGACCCGTTTTTTTTTTTTTTTAAAACAATAAACCCTTGGTCTCGGACTAGCATTCCCATAAATGCTATCCTCAACAACCAAGCAAAACAACACAGTTAACTACAGCGGATAACCAACAAAATAAACCAACAAGACAATTCCATTAAAACTACCAAAACCGGTTCAACAACAATTCAAAATAAGAGGTTCCACAATACCAGCAACCTAACAGCCGTTCTAAAACGATAAAAGCAATAAACACACAGCAGGAAACCGAGACCCTAGATCATCTCCCTCTTCGTTGCCATGATTCCACGATCACAATTTGCCTTTACCTGCATCACATGGAAAAAAGAGATGCGTGAGTATTATCACAAATACCCAGTGAGACGGTCCTCCCATCTACGACTGCGCACTCAGACGCGATGGATCCGGCAAACACGCATCAAACAATCACACAATCACAACAACGCGGCTCAACCACAGCCCAACAGGCAGCATGTCGATCGACACTACCACTAGGTGTTGATCGACACCCCTGTGCACACTTGTCGATCGACACACCCACAGTGCCTGTCGATCGACAGCTCCAGAAGACCCTGTCGATCGACACAACCACTAGGTGTCGATCAACAGCTCCTCGATCACCTGTCGATCGACACAACCTCTAGGTGTCGATCGACAGCTCTCGTGTTGCCCTGTCGATCGACACACCCAAGTGCTGTCGATCGACAGGCCGTTGCAGATTCATGGGAAATCGATCATTATCCTCTCGGATCGATTTCCTCCTCTGTGATGACACGAAACCTGCACGAAAACACAATCCAAACACAAATCACATACACAATCAATCCACAACACAATCCAATCAATCAATTCAACCTACCACCAATCAACCCTAACGAATCCACCGGCCTAGAAGCCATGGTCACACACTCACCTTAGATTTTCGGATAGAATCTGGTAGAACTGAGGCTAGACACGAATCCACGACAATCTCCACAAGAAACTACTCCAAATCTCTCAAGAAACGAAACCCTAATCCACAAAACTATCAGGAACAAGAGAAACTCCTCTCAAAACTCTTTGCTGCTGATTTTGGGACTTTGGTTCGCTCAGATGCGGCTAAAAAGCCTTAAATACGAAATCCTAGGGTTTTCCTAAACCGGCCCGGTCCAATTGAACGACTTAAATCGAACCAGAAAACCAACCAATTCAGGCACCTGTCGATCGACATACGCTAGGTGTGTCGATCGACAGCCCCTAAGAGCCCTGTCGATCGACAGACACCACGTGTGTCGATCGACAGCCCATCTATTTTAACAAAAATGGTTCACGGGCGTCACAATTCTCCCCCACTAAAACTGGATTTGTCCTCGAATCCTCTAACACTACCCACCAAGCTAACCCCTGGCCAACCCGCCAGTAAAACCGGAGACTACATCTCCCAGACCCTCTCGAGGTTCACATCCGTCCTATGCACATAGACCCGTCTCAGACATTGATTGCCCATAGCTCATAACTCGTAACCACCATCTAGCTCTCGGGATCGTCACCCCTCAGCTCTAGGTATCTAGTATCAACCCACCTCAGTCCGCGCAGTCCTGACGGTGTTTGATACTCAACCATCTCCACACCTCAACCCATCAAGACACACAGTCTATCAAGCTCTCGGTATGCAAAGATCTGCTAGAGGTTGCAACCTCCCAAACTATCCCCATACCCGCACGCTCTCAGTCCTCGCAGTCCTGACAAACGATCAGTATGCGGGGAACCCACTGTCCCCCGGAGAGACGCATCTCTCAAGATCTGCCGGAGACTCATCTCCAAGAAAGAACCAATGTCTATCTCTGAGCTATGCAATCAATTCCTAACGTCTATAATGCACCTCTGACCGGAACTACCTCCTAAGGTCTCACATGATATTCCCCATCCGGAATACCATCCCAATCGTGATCATCAGAGATCACCTGGACCATCCATTACCCCGGATGTCCCCTCAGAGTCTCTCCGGAACTAGACAGTTCTAACCACCGTAAAAGTTCTATTCCGAGACTCTCTCACACATACTCACACAAACCGCTAGAGTCCCCTCCGAAACTGGCAAATTCTATTCGCAATAAAACTTCCATTTTTGGGTTCTCTAACCACAAACACCTGACTCTCAAAGTCAAAACACATAAGAAAAACACTTTCTTATTCACTGGAAAATGTCATAATCATTACAACTTTAATGAAAATACAAAATCCACAACCAAAAACATCACCACACACGGTGACTACAACTCAAAACCGAAAATGGGACACCACAAAGAAAAACGAAATCACTTCTCGGCTTGCTTCTCGAACCACTTCTTGAACTTTGTTTTCATCTTTGCCTCTGGTTCCCAAGTCTCCTCTTGAATACCGTCACAGTCCCACAAGACTCTCAACAACGGCACTCTTTTTCGGCGCAGAACCTTGATACTTCTCTCAAGAATCCTAACCGGCCTCATCCCAATAGTCAGATTTGGCTGAAGATCCGCATGAATCGTCACTGCTACCTCCTCAGAAGCATGCAAGCATCTCCTGAGTTTCGAAACATGAAACACATCATGGAATTTCTCCATAATCGGAGGCAGCTCCAACCGATAAGCAACTGGTCCCACACGTTCCACAACCCGGAACGGACCCATGTACCTCGTACTAAGCTTATCCTCGGATATGGACCTGTTCAGACCCCACATCATCGCCATCTTGAGATACACTCGATCTCCGACTGCAAACTCCAACTCTTTCCTTCTCCTATTGGCATAACTCTTCTGCCGATCCTGAGCCTCTTTCATGTTCAGCTTCACAACACGGATCTTCTCCGTCGTCTCCTGAACAAAATCGGCCCCAAAGATGCTCCTCTCCCCCACTTGGGTAAAACATAGCGGAGTACGACATGGCCTCCCATACAACGCCTCAAAAGGAGTCATTCCGATACTCGCCTGAAAACTGTTGTTATATGCGAACTCCACCAAACTCAAGTGATCCGCCCAATGACCACCCCAATCTAGCACGCACATCCTTAACAAATCTTCCAGTGTATGAATCGTCCTTTCGGACTGCCCATCTCAGCCTGAAACGCTCTCCAGAACACTGAAGCAAACCTCGGATCTCAATCCGACACAATACTTGCTGGCACTCCATGCAACCTCACAATCTCCTTCACATACTTCTTAGCCAAGACCTCAGCTCCATCTGTCTTCTTAATGGCCAGAAAATGTGCGGACTTAGTCAGTCGGTCCACAATCACCCAAATCGCATCATAGGTCCGAGAAACCGGCAACCCTACTACGAAATCCATAGTGATCATGTCCCACTTCCACTCTGGAATGGGTAGACTCTGCAATAAGCCACTAGGAACTTGGTGCTCGGCCTTCACCAACTGACACACATTGCAAGCTGCAACCCAATCTGCCACATCTCTCTTCATTCTGACCCAATGATAATACCGTTTCAGATCCCGATACATCTTAGTCGCTCCCGGATGAATCGAAAACTTACTCGCATGAGCTTCTCTCAGAATTTCCTGCCTCAAGTCCTCATCCTTAGGAACACAGACTCGTCCATGCACTAAGATAGTCCCATTGGCAGAAACCTGATATTCGGAACCAGTAGCCTTGGAGAGATCTAACAACACCGGATCCTTCTCCTGAGCTACTCGGATCCTGCTCAATAGATCCGCCTGATTTGCCGCCGCTAACCCCAACGGTTCCTCTGAAGTAACACACAACCTCAAAGTACTCAACTCACACACAAGAGCCTCCACATCCCGCGCCTAAGATGAATCATACCTCCTCCGACTAAGAGCATCCCCTACAGTGTTAGCCTTACCTGGATGGTAAACAATGTCTAGGTCGTAATCAGCCAACAACTCTGACCATCGCCTCTGTCGTACATTTAAATTCTGCTGAGTAAAAATGTACTTCAGATTATGATGATCAGTGAACACCTGAACTCTGCCACCATACAAGTAAGACCTCCAGATTTTCAACGCGAAGATCACTGCAGCCAATTCTAAGTCATGAACAGGATAATTGCCCTCATGCTTCCTCAACTGTCTTGAAGCATAAGCAATCACCTTACCATGCTGCATCAGCACACAACCCAAGCCAACTCCCGAAGCATCTGTGTACACCACATAAGGCTCACCCGGTTCAGGCAACGCCAATACTGGTGTACTAGTCAACATCGTCTTCAGTTTCGCAAAACTCAACTCACAATCCGCCGACCACACAAAAGGAAAATCCTTCCCTGTCAGCTTCGTCATGGACCGAGCCATACTCGCAAAACCTTTGACGAATCTCCGATAATAGCCTGCCAACCCAAGAAAACTCCGGATCTCAGTTGCATTCCTCGGTCTAGGCCAATCTCGGATAGACTGAATCGTTGCCGGATCCACAGAAACTCCTTCTGCAGAAACGATGTGACCCAAAAATCCCATCTCTCTCTACTAAAAACTGCACTTACTCAACTTCGCAAACAACTTTTGTTCCCGCAACTTCTCCAGAACTTTCCTCAAATGAACCTCATGTTCCTCCAGACTCTTTGAATACACCAGAATATCATCGATGAAGATGATTACGAACTCATCCAGATACTCCTGGAAAACTCCGTTCATCAACCTCATAAATGCCGCCGGTGCATTCGTCAACCCGAATGGCATCACTACAAACTCAAAATGCCCATACCGAGTCCTGAAAGCCATCTTCCGAACATCTACTTCGTCGATCGGAATCTGGTGGTAACCGGATGCCAAATCAATCTTGGAGAACCAAGTAGCCCCTCTCAACTGATCCAACAACTCATCAATTCTCGGAAGAGGATACTTGTTCTTCACAGTGACTCGGTTAAGACCTCGATAATCGATGCACAACCGGAAACTACCATCTTTCTTCTTCACAAACAACATCGGTGCTCCCCACGGTGAAGTACTTGGTTTAATAAACCCCTTCTCCAACAAATCCTCCAACTGCTTCTTCAATTCAGCCAACTCTGCTGGAGCCATTCGATAGGGCGCCTTAGAAAACGGCGTCGTTCCGGGTTCTAACTCAATCGTGAAAGGATCCGACCGAGATGGTGGTAATCCCTGCAGCGACTGAAAGACATCCTCGAAATCCCGAGCGACCCGAATATCTCTCACAACAACTCCACCAACAGCCTCCGGCATTACAATCGTGGCCAAGTAAGCCTCGCAACCCCTCTCAATCATCGCCTCAGCCTGGACAAGAGAGATCACAAGACTACCTGAAGTCGGTCTCACTCCTTGGTAAACCAACCTACCACTCTCACGTTCGAATACCACTCGACCCCGATGACAGTCCAGATGAACTTTGTACCGATTCAACCAATCCATACCAAGGATAACATCGTACAGCTCTACCGGACTAATCACCAAGTCAGCTGGCATCAACTCACCCGCTACCAGAATATCCACCTCCTTTGCCCGGCCATGCGTAGCTAGAAATTCTCCTCCAGCAACCATAACCGGTCCAGTCCGCTCACCAGCGTCAATCCGGATACCACTTCTCTCTGCATTATCCGGAGTAATGAAGCAATTCGATGCTCCAGAATCAAACAACACGTGGGACTCACACCCACCTACAAACAAGGTCCCTACACAATTCCCAAGTGCTAAGCAACCTAACTTTCTATCACAGGCAAACATTCTAAAACAAGCACCAAGAATTCTACACTACTGAATTTACAAAGTCTGAATTAGAAAGTTACCTATGATCGGCCTCGAGCTCGGCTCTCCCGGCGCTGCAATAGCCGGCGGACGCTCCATCGCCGCGATCTGGTCCAAAGGCTGCACCGCCCCATACTGAGCTACTGGCTGGACCACTGCCACCGCCAACGGCTGTAACTTCGGACAGTTCGGCCTAATGTGCCCCGACTTTCCACACTGATAGCACGTTCGAGCCGCTCGAACCTCGCTCTGCTTTGGGCAACTCGCCCTCTTGTGGTCTAGACTACCACAAACGTAACAGCCTCGGCCACTCTGGCCCGATCCCGAAGCACCTTCCCACTTCCTCTTCTGTCCTTGCGCAGGCTTGCCGCCTTTGCCAAGACCAGCCTGCTGCACCTGCTGGAACTACAATCGCAGCCTGCTCCCTCAGATCCTCCTCGATCTGTGCAGCCACCTCTACCAACTCCACTCTACACCCGAACCTGATGTCTCTGCACCGATTCCGCAAATCTGGTCGAAGTCCTCGCAAGAACCTCCGAACCTGAGCATGCTCATCCTCCAAGCTCCTACCAGCATAACCCAGGAGTCTGTTAAACTCCACGTCATACTCTCGCACAGACCTCGCGCCCTGAGTCAAGTCCAAGAACCTCGCCTCCAAACGATCTAACGCCTCCTGAGGAAAGAACTTGGAGTTAAACTCCGTCACAAAATCTGACCACGACATCGCATTCCCGGCCCATCTAGCCGCCACACTCCTCCACCAGAGGTGTGCATCACCGTCCAAATAATGGACCGCCAAGTCAACCTTGTATCCCTCGGGACACCTAATCGAGCGAAAGTTCCGCTCCAACCTCATCCGCCTCCTCAGGCTTCACACCTCCCGCAAAAGAATCAGTATCGATCCTCTGCATCTGTTCCATCATACGGATATATGACGGAACCTCATCAGCAACCGCAGCCCTCGGCTGCACCTCTGCCACTCGTGGCAACACTGGAGCATGCACTGGCACCGCCCCCAGTAACCGCTCCAACAACTGTCTCAGCAGATCAGCCAACCGATCATCTCCAGCTTGGGCTACCCCTGCGGCCGCGACCGCAGCCCCAGCTGCGCCAACACCACTAGCACCACCAGCCTCAGCGGGACCCAAACCAGCCCCTACAGGACCCACACCGGCCCCAACAGGACCCAAACCGGCCCCCACACTGGCAGTCACACTAGCAGTCTGACCATCATGTACCGACTACTGACCTGCCGCAGACCCATGCGCGGAACTCTGAGTCTCACTCACGACTGGCTCCTCGACGAGTCCACGACCCTGGCCTCGGCCCCCACGACCACGTCCTCTAGTAGCTCTAGCTATCTCACTGCACTCACAAGCAGCCCAACTAAGCACTAGAAAGACCAATCACAAAACAATCAACACTTACTGTGGAATCTCTTTGAAGGCTCGAAGGAAGATGATCTAGTACCCCTAACTCATAGAATTGCAATTTACCAAATTCAATCCTAGCAGTTCTAACCCGTCCTAAAACCGTAAGGGCTCTGATACCAAACTGAAACGACCCGACCCGTTTTTTTTTTTTTAAAAACAATAAACCCTTGGTCTCGGACTAGCATTCCCATAAATGTTATCCTCAACAACCAAGCAAAACAACACAGTCAACTACAGCGGATAACCAACAAAATAAACCAACAAGACAATTCCATCAAAACTACCAAGACCGGTTCAACAACTATTCAAAATAAGAGGTTCCACAAAACCAGCAACCTAACAGCCGTTCTAAAACGATAAAAGCAATAAACACACAGCAGGAAACCGAGACCCTAGATCATCTCCCTCTTCGTTGCCATGATTCCACGATCACAATTTGCCTTTACCTGCATCACATGGAAAAAAGAGATGCGTGAGTATTATCACAAATACCCAGTGAGACGGTCCTCCCATCTACGACTGCGCACTCAGACGCGATGGATCCGGCAAACACGCATCAAACAATCACACAATCACAACAACGCAGCTCAACCACAGCCCAACAGGCAGCATGTCGATCGACACTACCACTAGGTGTTGATCGACACCCCTGTGCACACTTGTCGATCGACACACCCACGGTGCCTGTCGATCGACAGCTCCAGAAGACCCTGTCGATCGACACAACCACTAGGTGTCGATCAACAGCTCCTCGATCACCTGTCGATCGACACAACCTCTAGGTGTCGATCGACAGCTCTCGTGTTGCCCTGTCGATCGACACACCCAAGTGCTGTCGATCGACAGGCCGTCGCAGATTCATGGGAAATCGATCATTATCCTGTCGGATCGATTTCCTCCTCTGTGATGACACGAAACCTGCACGAAAACACAATCCAAACACAAATCACAGACACAATCAATCCACAACACAATCCAATCAATCAATTCAACCTACCACCAATCAACCCTAACGAATCCACCGGCCTAGAAGCCATGGTCACGCACTCACCTTAGATTTTCGGATAGAATCTGGTAGAACTGAGGCTAGACACGAATCCACGACAATCTCCACAAGAAACTACTCCAAATCTCTCAAGAAACGAAACCCTAATCCACAAAACTATCAGGAACAAGAAAAACTCCTCTCAAAACTCTTTGCTGCTGATTTTGGGACTTTGGTTCCCTCAAATGCGGCCAAAAAGCCTTAAATACGAAGCCCTAGGCTTTCCCCAAACCGGCCCGGTCCAATTGAATGACTTAAATCGTACCAGAAAACCAACCAATTCGGGCACCTTTCGATCGACATACGCTAGGTGTGTCGATCGACAGCCCCTAAGAGCCCTGTCGATCGACAGACACCACGTGTGTCGATCGACAGCCCCTCCATTTTAACAAAAATTGTTCACGGGCGTCACACTGATTATGAAGGCCTAAGAACTTTTGGTTGTCTCTATTACTACTCTACTTCTCCTCAGGGTAGAAATAAGTTTAAATCTAGATCCAAAGCATGTGTGTTCTTAGGTTATCCGAGTGGCTTCAAAGGATATAAACTCCTAGACATTGAGACATATACTGCTTCAATTTCTCGGCATGTCATCTTTCATGAATATATTTTTCCTTTTGATGTATCCACTATCAAGGATTCAACAAAGATTTCTTTCCTCTATTACATAAACATGTAATCCCTGATGGACATTTGCCTTCTAAGCAACCATTTGTGGGATATTTGTGATTTGCCTCCTGAAAAGGTTGATATGATATGTAAATGGGTATATACTGTGAAGTTTTTAGCTGATGGGAGTTTAGGGATATATAAAGCACGTTTTGTTGCTAAAGGTTATACACAACAAGAAGGGATTGACTTCCTAGATACTTTCTCACTTGTTGCAAAGCTAGCCACAATGAAGCTTCTATTATCTTTGGCTCCAAAGTTCAAATGGTCTTTGAATCAATTGGACATTTCTAATGCCTTTCTCAATGGTGAATTGGATGAGGAGATATACATGAAGCTTCCTCCTGGTTATGCTGAGTTAAAAGGTATTACAGTCTCTCCTAATTTTGTGTGCAAACTGTTGAAGTCAATCTATGGTTAAAAACAGGCTTCAAGACAGTGGTTCCTTAAATTTTGTACTACTCTGTGTCTCATGTGGTTTGAAATGTGTAATTGTGATCATATTATGTCTGTGAAGCAGTTTGGTGGAATTTTTATGGTGGTTCTCGTATATGTGGATGACATTCTCTTGGCTAGCACTAATGATGAAGCTGTAGTTGTCTTCACTAATCAGTTGAGCACTTATTTTAAACTTCGTTTTCTTGGTGCACCAAAGTTCTTTCTTGGTTTGGAGATTGCTCGTTCCAGTGTAGGAATTTCAGTCAATCAGAGGAAGTATGCACTGGACCTGCTGACTTATAGTGGTTTTGAAGGATGTAAGCCATCATCTATTCCTATGGAACCTAACCAGAAACTTTCCAAGGAATCTGGTGTTGTATTGGAAGTTGTGAAGCCTTATAGGAGATTACTTGGTAAGTTGCAATATCTGTGTATCACTAGACCAGATATCACATATGTTGTCTCTAAGCTGGCTCAGTACACAACTAAACCTACTTATATTCATCTTAGAGCAGTTCATAAGGTCATTTGCTATATCAAGGGGACTATTGGTGAAGGCTTGTTTTATCCGACTGATGATAAATGATGCACACAAAATGATCAATGCTAAAGCAATTTCACAAAAGTGCTATGAGTTTCAATTCCTCAATTACTAAACCACAAGTGCATGGAAATATGTTATTGTGTAATCAAGGGTCATTCTTCCACAAGGATTGTGACAAAGGCAATGAGAATGCAAAGAACTAAGTAAGCTAAATCTAGCAAAGTTCTTGGGTTTTCTAATGATTCCTAATGACAATTACGAAACTAAATGCAATAATGAAAAGACAATAAGTAAATAGTAAGATGAAATGATGGAATGCAAAACTAAACAAGAAACAAGACTAATGCAACAAGATTAAAAACAATACTAAAGTTTACTAAGCAAATTTCAAAATCAAGATTAAAAAGTATGGATCATGGGTTTAAGCAATTGATTCAAGTTCATTAACTATTGGGGAGTATTGCAAAGCTCTAATCAAGATCAATCCTAGAGCAAAGATCACTAATTTAAGACTAATCCACTTCCATGGTACTAATCACTTTCTAAATTTCCTAATTACACAAACTTCCATTTTGCAATTAATGAATCTAAAAGCTATACTTATAAGTCCATATACTCACAATTCTCCTGAAACATCAACTTCCATTGACTAAGATGAGAAAAGCTCATTTGAATTTCTTCTAGACATTTTCACAAACACCTTTCATGTGTCAAAAAGACCATGTTCTAAAAATTGAGTGATCAAGTCAATCTCATCATTCAAATGAAGGATCTTTCAAGATCTAAGCATAAGCAATACAACCCAATATCTAAATCACTCTAATCTACTCAACCCATAATTCATATGGTAACTACTCACACATATTTAAACAATAAATGAAAGCTAAGGCAATAAACATGATTAAGAAATGATAAAGAAAACCTTCATGATTCATAAAAGATTCAAAACTCAAACAAAAGCATCTAAAACTCAAGAACAAAACTCATAAACATAACATAAGAACATATGAGGCTTAAATCTTAGGGTTTTAATGCAATTACAAATATTTATAAGAAAAACTAAGTGTACCCGGGTCAAACTGCAAATTTAACAAAGGGGAGAGCGGAAGGATCAGACTTGAATCACACCGTCTCAGTGTGATAAGTAAACCGAGAGATTAAAGCTAAACACACGAAAACGGAAATAAAGCTTAAAACGAAATGGTACAATGGTGGAAGCAATCAAACAAGCAAGCAAATTCAAAGCGAGGTATGGATGGGACAATGGTTTGGCGGGGTACTTGGTTTAGCGGCGAGTTGGGATAGAAGAGGTGCTACGACTTCCGGTCCTTGAGCTAGCTCATCCATCACCTCTTCGATCACGACGGGTGTCGTTGCGAAAGCTATGACGAACCATTTCAAGCATTGTTGGATCGTCATCCAGTGGTGTAGGCGTGCCTTCATCGGAAACATAGTCCTCTCCTTGTATCTTCTTGAACCTCTGGTTAAATTTTCCAACCCATTTCACACACCACGCTTCCAACCGCCTTAGTCTCTTGAATTCTCGGTGATGATCTCTTTCACGCGCATTGATCGGCTTGAAATCATATGGTGGGAGACAAACGTTTGGGAAAGGCGTGTTGTTGGAGTAGTGGTCCGCCTCGCGCTCTAGCTCCATTGTATCAAAGTCGTTGTCCTCATCTTCCTATTGGACATCTTCTTCTTCTTCCTCATCTTCTTCCGCTTCGACACACTCACTATCCGAGATATCGAATATGATGTTGGCATGAGCATCGAGTGACATCATATCGTGAGGAAAGCTCACGTATCGCTTATTTCCATTCCTCTTGAAGAATATGTAGTTGTAAGGAGGGTATCCGTCCTTGCGAGTCTCGATCATGTTTGACTTGAGGAGATGAGTAAGATCTATGAAGGACTTAGGAAGGACCCTATTCTTTGCTTCTAGTTTGATACCAAGCTTCTTGAAGATTAGAGTTAGGACTCCTCCCATGCCAAGATGTGGTCGTGATGATGTTCGTAGCTTAATGCAATGGTTGATGAAGACCGATGTATAATTGATGTTGTCTCCGAGTGGGTCACGGTAACGTACTTTCTCTTCCATATCTTCCCTTCGTAGCCGGAACTTGAATGATTGAAAAAGGAAACACATGTCTTCATGTGTCACCACACTCGGCTCACGCTTCCCAAAGTATGTGAACCCGATCACCTTGTGCATATAGCACACCACGGGGTTGCGAATGAGTGTGTTCTTCGCGCGTCGAGTTAGGTAACCTCCTTGTTTTGCAATGGGTCCCCAAAGTTCTTCGTTATCGTGTAACCTTGGGAACCTCACCGTTTCTCCTTTTTCAAAGTCGAATATGTCACATATATCAAAAATTGATAGACCATACTCCTTGGCTCCAAGCTTCAAACTAACAAGAGCCTCTGACGCCCTCTTGCAATTTTCTCATTGATACTCCACGTTGACCGTTGCAAGAAACTCACAAGTAGGAGTGATGTAGGTGTGCTCATCCATGGTGTTAAAGATCTCCATTCCCATGTCTAGCATGGATTGATCAAAGGCTTCAAGCATTTTCATCTTGTTGAGTAACTTCCGATCCGCAAATCCTTGTAGCGGGAACTCCATGGTCTTTCAAAGTTTCGAAAAACTCTCGCTCTTCTCGTGTCCAAACGGTACAGATTCCTTTGGTGAGTCTTTTGTAGTCTTCATTGCTCAAATTCTCTAGAGGAGACTCCTATATAATCAAAGGTAAAGAGAAGAATAAGTGAGCAATGGTTTCCAATATCCAACAAAAGCATAACAAAGATAAAGATGTAAACATTATCAAAAATTCTTATAATTCAATAAGCATGGAATTTAAATTGCAAGAATTAGCATAATAAGAATAGTAAATTCAATACTCATCACAACTCAATTATAAAGAAAAATTCCTAGTTTTAACAATGAAGATTTGGATTATAAGAATTTAACTCACAATAATTAAAGTAAAGCTTAAGGAAGACCATACCATAGGGAAAGTTTAAAAGAGTAAGGGTTAAGAAGACCATACCATAACCTTAGTAGTGGATTAAAGCTTGAAAACTAAGAAGAAAAGAGCTAAAAATTATGTGGCTCTTAGCTATGACAAGAGAGAGATGCTAAAAACTATGAGATGATAAGAAAATGAGAGGTGTGGAGGTAAGTGGATGCATATGCTCCCTTTTAAATAGATGTTGGAGAGTGGGAAGCATAGTAATGCATGTGATTTAATGGGGGAACAAATTGGTGAGGTAGGTGGGTAGTTGAGAGGTGATAAACCATGTGCCAAAGGAGTTTCAAGTGAAACCATGGGTGAGAAGAAGACAAACCTCAAAATCATATATGGGGTAATCGCACGGATCAGGCAGCTGACTGGCTTGCTAGCGGGTCAAAGTGGAATTTTGGTGGCAGAGGTTTTTGTGAGTTCTAGGCCTCTAACGGATCGGGTTGGTGACCGGCTTGCAAGCCGATCTACCCTGATTCTCATTGTTTTTGGCCTTCTCCACCTTCCTTACTTGATCAAATCCAACTCCACCCTTCACCTCAAATATCTACGATAAAACAATCTCCAAAAACATGCTAAACATAAATAAAAACCGAAAGAGATATGTACAAAGGATATCATGGGATGTCTTCCAAGCGCACTTGTTTAACGTCTCTAAGCTTGACGGTTATAGCTCTTTATGCTTCATTAGGTTCCGAGAGAATAATGTTAACATCGCCCTCTATACAAACATTCACGTGGTAGAGCTTGCATTTGACCATTAACCATGAATTCTCCCCCGGACTTGTTATCTAACACAATAGCGCCATAGGGTTTTACCTTGTTTATGGTGAACGGACCTGACCGTCTTGACTTAAGCTTTTCGGGAAACAACCTCAAACGCGAGTTGAATAGAAGAATTTGATCTCCCGCTTTGAAATCGGAAAGCTTTTGTCCGCTCCTTGTAATTTTTCGAATTCTCATAAGCATCAAGGCGCATCTCTTCTAACTTTTCTAGTTGTATCATCCACTTTTCGGTAGTCGTCTTTATATAAGAGTTTAGCAACTTGGTAGCCCATAAAGCTTTGTATTCTAACTCAACCGGTAGGTGGCAAGACTTTCCATATAGAAGATTGAAAGGTGTTGTTCCAATTGGCGTCTTATAAGCGGTTCTATAAGCCCATAGTGTATTGTCTAGCTTGTTTGCGCAGTCCTTTCGAGTTTTGCTAACCGTTTTCTCAAGAAATGGCTTTTATTTGACGGTTAGAAACTTCATCTTGACCTGAAGTTTGTGGATGGTAGGTGTTGCCACTTTATGCTTAACTCCATACTTCTTTAGCAATCCCTCGAAAACATTGTTGGGGAAATATGTTTTGCCATCGCTTATCACAACTCGTGGAACCCCAAAACGCGGAAATCTTATCGTCTTGAATGCTTAACCACAACACTCACATCAATTGTCGGACTAGCTATGGCTTCAACCCATTTAGAAACATAGTCGACAGCTACCAAAATATACTTGTTCCCGTACGATGAAGGGATAGGTCCCATAAAGTCGATTCCCCATACATCGAATAGCTCAAATTCTAGAATCCCACTTTGTGGCATCTCATGTCTTCTACTCAAACTTCCAACCTTTTGACAAGGGTCACATCTAGAGATGTATTCATTAGCATCCTTGAAAACTGTTGGCCACGAAAAATCCGTTTGTAGAATCTTTCAGACCGTCTTAAACGTTGCAAAATTCCCACCATAATCTGAACCATGACAATGAAACAATATACCGGAAGCTTATTCTTCCGCTACACACCTTCTAAACAACTTATCCTTTCTTTGTCGATATAGGTACAGCTCATCCCAATAGTAATACTTGAGTTGCTTGAAGAACCGTTTCCTATTACCCTGCTCAAGACTTGGCGGTGAGACTCCTAGTGTTAAGTAGTTGACAATATCCGCGTACCAAGGCTCTTTCTCGTTATCCTTAATGGCGGTTGCCACAATTAGCTCATCTAGACCTTCATTTCCCATGTATAGCACTTTTATATCGTTTATATGTTCTTCGGGAAGTTGATCATCTTGTGGAACGCCATCTTCAATCTCATTCTAGACAATTGATTCGCAACTCCATTTTCAATCTCTTTCTTATCCTTGATCTCAAGATCAAACTCTTGAAGTAGTAGAATCCATCTCAACAATCTCGGCTTAGCGTCTTTTGATATGCTCAAATTTACCCTGAGCTACTCTCTCAAATTAAGAGATCAATTGTAGTAAGGGGTTTAATCATTGAGAGTTAAATCAAACAATAGGATAATTGACTTCGAATTGAGCTAAGCGAAATAAAGTAAAATAGAAATAAAAGCAATATAAAACAGAGAAAGATTGTTGTTTTCTTAAGATTCAATTAAACGAAAGCTAGGTTTTCAGGTAATTCTCAGGATGAATCAGAATTGCAGATTAAACAAAATCAGGATTTAATTACGAACCGTTCTTGAACTTGGAACACTAAGATATAATTAACCAACTTTCGTTGCGAAAACTAACTATGCCTAAACTTTAGAAAGCCAAATTTCTTTGCGAATTCAATCAATTTAAGCAAGCTTTAAATTCAAGTCCAATTTGTTCACAAAATTCCTAAACCAAATTTCTTTGCGAATAAGTAATTTTGCTCACCTAAGACCTAGTTCAGGCTAATCAATTACACTTTTCTGTCAATATATCAACCTAAGATATCCAAATTCAGGGTCGCGAATCCTAAATCATAGTTAAAGCAATCTAGGTGAAAAACCAAATAGATAATCCTAACAAGTGAGTTTAACCTAACAATTCATCTTCAATCCATTCGAATCACCTTAAACCTAACAAGCAAACTACTTAGACATGGAAGCAAAGCAAATCATAACTGAATAATACTGCATAAAGAAAGATAATATGAAGAAGTACAGTAGGGTTCGAAGAATCTCAAGAACAAAGTAGACTTGTCTCCCTAAAAACTCTCAAAAGCTCTCTCTAAATTTGTTCAATAGAATCTAAGATTATGATCTAAAAACCTAAAAGAAAGCTATATATAAAGCCTCAAATTCGTGATGGGCTTTTATTGTAAACTTCTGGTGCAAAAAGGAAATCTTCAAAACTGGAAAATATTTTCGTCATGGGCACGTGTCGATCGACACACCTCCTAGTGTCGATCGATACCAATATCTGACGGCAATTGAAAATCCATCCTAGCGACTTCATCTCCTCTTTCTACAATGCTCCAAAATGCTCCATTATCATCAATTAAGCTCCACATGTACACAAACCTGCAAAGACTCTAAAACACTCGAAAAACACCGAAAAGACTCGATAAAACCGGGTTAAATCATGGTCAAAAACTGGTAAAACCATGATATATCATCTTTCTTGGCCAAGAGATAACGTAGAGCCACGTGATCCGTGTGTACTATAACCTTCGATCCAACCTTCGAAGGCAAAAATGATAGCTAAGAGTTCTTATTGCGTTGTTGCATAATTGACTTGAGCGTCATCAAGTGTTCTACTTGCATAGTGAATAACATGGAGCTTCTTATCTTTCTTTTAACCCAAAACCGCTCCAAACGCATAGTCACTAGCATCACACATAATCTCAAATGGTAAACTCCAATCCGATTCTTGGACTATCGGTGAACTCACAAGAGCGTGTTTTAGCTTCAAAAATGCTTCATGACATTCTTCATCAAAACTCAAATGTAGTATCCTTACACAAAAGTCTACTAAATGGTCTTGCAACTTTCGAGAAATCCTTAATGAACCATCTATAGAAACATGCATGACCTAAAAAGCTTCTTATACCTTTAACCGTTGATGGTGGCTCAAGACTCATCATGACTTCTATCTTAGCTTTGTCAACCTCAATACCCTTCTCCGATATTTTGTGACCGAGAACTATACAATCTTTAACCATGAAATGACATTTTCCCAATTTAGAACCAAGTTCTTCTCATCACATCTCTTGAGTACCTTGCAAAGATTAAACAAACAACCACCAAAAGAGTTCCCATAGACGGAAAAGTTGTCCTGAAGACCTCCATTATATCCTCTATTAGATCTGAGAAGATCGACATCATACACCGTTGAAAATTTGCCGGTGCATTACATAATCCAAATGGCATTCTACGATATGTGTAGGTACCATAAAGACATGTGAAAGTTCTCTTGATCTTGGGGATGTATTGGAATTTGGAGAAGAAAAAAACCCGAATATCCATTAAGAAAGCAATAATGAGAGTGATTTGCTAAACGCTCAAGCATTTGATCAATGAATGGTAAAGGAAAATGATCTTTTTCTAATAGACGAATTCAATTTTCGATAATCAATGCACATTCTATGTCCACTAGTCACCCTAGTTGCTATCAATTCATCTTTATCATTCTTAATGACGGTCACACCACCTTTTTTAGGTACCGGAGATATCTATGGACTATCCGAAATAGCATAGATGATCCCCGCTCTAAGCAATTTCAAAATTTATTTCTTAACCACTTGTTTCAAATTAGGATTCAACCTTCTTTGATGTTCAGTTGATGATTTAGACTCATCTTCAAGATAAATTATATGCATGTACAAAGAGGGTGAAATGCCTTTAATGTCATCTAAGGAATAGCCAATGGCTTTCCTATACTTCCTAAGTTCATTTAAAAGCTTTTCGGTTTCATTTTCACTCAAATCATCATTTATGATAACCGGATATGTAGAGTTAGAGCCGAGAAACGCGTACCTCAATCCAATTGGTAGTGGTTTGAGTTCCACTTGTTGTGCGTTTAGCTCGTTCCAATCGTCTTCAATGATAGTTTTACCATTGCTAGCCGTCTTTTGCTCATTGTATAACTCGTTGGCCTCTAATTCCAAAGGTAAAACCGCACTTTCCTTACCCTTTTGAGAGTCAAGCAACTTAACATACTCAATAGCTTCTTCACTTGCTTTTTCAAGTTCGTTACCATACAAGGTAAGAGCTAATTCCAAATGATCTTCTTCATTAATGAAATCCATGTAATCTTCAACTAGCTCATCAAAAGTTTCCACATAGAATGTTTGCCCTTCTATAGTGGGTTTCTTCATAGTCTTGGCCATATCAAAGTTGAGTTCCATTCCACCCAACTCTAACTTGTGGGTTTCATATCTATTATAGCTCCCGCGGTTGCTAGAAACGGTCTACTAAGAATTATTGGATCATTGGACTCAATATCCATCTCTAACACAACAAAGTCGGTGGGAACTATGTATTTCCCTAGCTTCAAAGGCAAGTCTTTGAGAACTTCAACGGGATATCTCAAAGATCTATCCGCTAACACCAAAGTCATTTTTCGTCTTCTTTAAATCCGTCAAACCAAGCCTCTTTGAAATGGAGAGTGGCATCAAGCTCACACTTGATCCTAGATCAACAAACCTCTCTTGAAGAACAAATGTCCTAACGAACAAGGCAATGTAAAGCTTCTCGGATCTTGTAACTTGTTGGGAAGGTAGCTTTGTATCACCGTGGAACATTCTTCACTCATTAAAAGCATGGACTCTCTTAGTATTATCTTCTTTGTCATAATGTCCTTGAAGATCTTGTTGTAGATGGGACATTTCAATAGCAAATCGGTGAAAGTAATCGTGACTTCTACCTTGTCAAGAACATCCTTGAACTTTTCGAACTCTTTCTCTAAAATTTGCTTCTTGAAACGCCCGGGAAATGGTAATTTCGGTTCATAAGGAGGTAACTCAAAGGTGACCTTTTTATTTTCATTATCCCTTGGTGATTCTAGAATTGGTGTATCTTCTTCAATTAAGATTGGCTTCTTGCTCAAATCTTCTTTTTCATTCTCATGCACTTCTTTTCTTGATTCCTCTACAACATCCTTTTCAAGATTATCCTTCCTTTTCTCAACTACTTGTGGTTCCGTAGGTGGTATGTTGGTTCCACTTCTCAAAGTAGCTTGACAATACTCTCTTGGTGCTAACTCAAACTCCCTTTGTTGCTTTGCTAATTCAAATTGAGAAGCCAACATCTCAATCTTAGCTCTAAGCTCATTGTTGACCCCTTCAAATTTCTCTTGAATGACCTTTACTTTTTCTTGCATTCTCGAAACACCCTTATCTTGATCATCTAGAATACAAGCAAACATAGACGCAATGGTATTGTCTAATGGTGGCGAGATCGGCGTGGAGTAAGGTTGATGGTGTGTAGTTTGAAACCCTCTTGGTAAGAACTTGAATCTTGGACAATAGCTATACTCTTATGGATGGCTTGATTCCTCATGTCCAACGACCATAACCCTTTCGTTTTTGACTTCTTGTTCCGCTATCAAACCCACATCTTTCTCATTCATGTGAATGAGCTTATCTAGCTTTTCCTCTAGCCTTTTGACTTCCATACCTTCCTTCACTTTGAGCCAAGTTCTCAATAAGTTCTTCCCGTTGCTCGATTAAGAGATTAGAAATATCGCCATTACTAGAGATGTTCAATGCGGTATAGTGCTTCTCTATCAATCCCTTATGGATAATCCCAAGAAGTGCATCAATAGATATACCATGGTGATGGCAAGCTCTTGTGTACCCCTTCATACGCTCCCATGCATAATACAAACTCTCTTCTTCGCCTTCTCGAATCTAGCTATATCATTCCTTATTTTAGCGGTCTTTTGAGGCGAGAAAAACTTCATTAGAAGGTCTTCTTACACTCTTCCCACATGGTTATTGATATGCTCAAATTTACCCTGAGCTACTCTCTCAAATTAAGAGATCAATTGTAGTAGGGGTCGAATCACTGGGAGTTAAATCAAACAATAGGAATATTGACTTCGAATTGAGCTAAGTAAAATAATGTAAAATAAAAACAAAAGCAATTGTTAACAGGCAAGATTGTTGATTTAAAATTCAATAAAACAAAGAGCTAGGCTTTTGGGTAATTCTCAGGATGAATCAGAATTGCAGTTTAAACAAAATTAGGATTTAATTAAGAATTGTTTTACAACTTGAAACACTAAGATATAATTAACCAATTGTCGTTGCGAAAACTAACTATGCCTAAACCCTAGAAAACCAAATTTTTTTGCGAATTCAATAAATTTAAACAAGCTTTATATTAAAATCCAATTTGTTCACAAAATTCCTAAACCAAATTTCTTTGCGAATAAGTAATTTTGCTCACCTAAGATCTAGTTCTAGTTAATCAATTACACTTTCGTGTCAATCTATCAACCTAAGATATCTAAATTCAGGGTCGCGAATCCTAAATCAGAGTTAAAGCAATCTAGGTGAAGAACCAAATAGATAATTCTAACAAGTGAGTTTAACCTAACAATTCATCTTTGATCCTTTCGAATCACCCTAAACCTAACAAGCAAACTACTCAGACATGGAAGCAAAGCAAATCATAGCTGAATAATACTGCATAAAGAAAGAGAAAAAGAAGAATTACAATAGGGTTCGAAGAATCTCAAAGTATGAAGTAGACTTGTCTCCCTAAAATCTCTCAAAAGCTCTCTCTAAACTTTGTTCAATAAAATCTGAAGTCATGATCTAAAAACCTAAAATAAACTATTTATAGAGGTAAGACTCGTGGTGGGCTTTTTGGACGACTTTTGGTAACTTTTGGCCCGTTAACGGGCAATTTTCCTTCTTTAAAACGTATTATGACAGCTTCAGAAAAGTGGCTGTCGATCGACAACCGCATGGTCTATTGAACGACAGGTGACTAACGTTGTTGTCGATCGACAACCACCATGCGTGTCGATCGACAAGTTGCTTCATTTCTGCTTCTCCACTTGCAAATCCGACTCCAATCTCGTTTACGCTTCTAAACGCACTGTAATCATCCATTTAGCTTCCCACGTGCAATAACCTATTAAGACACTAGAAAGACTCGAAAAGCAATGAAAAGACTCGATAAAATGACTTATATCATGGTCGAAAACGGGTAAAACCCATGATATATCAGTTATCGAAGAAAACTTGATACTTCTTTCCCATTCACTAGCTTTATCACCCAATGAAAAAGGAAATAGAGTAAGCATCACGACATCTTCGGATACACCACTTCTACTAACAGTTGAGCTCAAACTATCAAAGATGGTGAGATGCTCAATGGGATTCTCTTCCGGTAAACCTAAGAATCGGTGATTCAATACCATAGTGATCAAATTCGGCTTTATATCCCATTCAACTCCATCACTAGGCGATGCTCTAATCCCCATCTTTTCGATCTTAGTAAATGGCTCGTCATAATCTTTAATCCTTCTCTCCATAATTGTAGATTAGTACCTATACAATCAAAGAAGGAAAACAAACAAACAAACACAAAATAGATAGATAATATAAATGATTTAGTCTTTCAAAGATTTCAAATCTTAATGCCTAATGCAAATCCCCGGCAACGGCGCCAAAAACTTGATGCACATAAAATGAGCAATTTCACAAAAGTGCTATGAGTTTCAATTCCTCAATTACTAAACCACAAGTGCATGGCAATATGTCATTGTGTAATCAAGGGTCATTCTTCCACAAGGATTGTGACCAAGGCAATGGGAATGCAAAGAACTAAGTAAGCTAAATCTAGCAATGCTCTTGGGTTTTCTAATGATTACTAATAACAATTATGAAACTAAATGCAACAATGAAATGACAATAAGTAAATAGCAAGATAAAATGATGGAATGCAAAACTAAACAAGAAACACGACTAATGCAACAAGATTAAAAACAATACTAAACTTTACTAAGCAAATTGATTAAAAACTATCGATCATGGGTTTAAGCAATTGATTCAAGTTCATTAACTATTGGGGAGTATTGCAAAGCTCTAATCAAGATCAATCCTAGAGCAAAGATCACTAATTTAAGACAAATTCATTTCCATGGTACTTCTTGTTCTTCATTCTTCCATCTTGATTCTTCTCTCCATTTGTTCCATAATTGTTCCAAGACTCCATTTGCACCTAAAATAGACAAAATATGCATGCAAATGCAAGAAAACAAAAACTTGGACTCTAAACTCAATCTAATCTAAAATGAACAGAATATGCATTAAAACATGTAAAAACCTAAGCTAAATGTCTCAAAATACTACTAAAATGCATGGTAAGAAAGAGCAATTTATGCACTTATCAATAAACTTGATCTGATAGGTTATGTAGATGCAGATTGGGCGGCTTGTATTGATACACGCAGGTCAGTTACAAGCTATGCTATGTTCCTAGGAGATTCTTTTATCTCTTGGAGGTCGAAGAAACAAGATACAGTCTCTTTAAGTACTACTGTGGCTGATTATAGAGCAATGTGTGTTGCTACAAAAGAAATGATATGCTGGTTATGGTGTTAAAGGATCTTCAGATTCAAATCAGCTTACATGTTCATCTCTACGGTGATAATCAATCAGCTTTTAAAATTGCACGCAATCCTATCTTTCATGAAAGAACTAAACACATCGAGTTGGATTGTCACAGTTAGACAAATGATTGATCTTGGTTTTCTGAAGACTATGTTTGTGGGTATAAACCAACAACTCGCATATGTTTTGACCAAAGCCTTGTACGCAGTTCCTTTTCGAGATATGATACACATGTCTGCACATAAAACTAATGGAAAGAGATCGCATGAGGCTTGAACAAAAAGTTAAGGTTAGGGGTTGGGTACCAACTAAAAATGAGTTGGCCATTCGGGATCAACAAAGAGTGGTAAAGAGAATAAGGAGACCTGAATGTTGGATCGATTACTGTTGTGATATCATCAAAGAGAATATAGCGAAATGGAGATCAAGTGCACTAGTCTGGAATTTGATCTACTTCGTTCTGCACGTCGCGATAAGCGGGGAACCTGTACTATCATCTGGTTTCGAATTCGCTCCATCCAAAGGCTTCATCGCAACAGCTAAAAGTCTTAAAAACTAAGCTTTGTTCTTAGGAAAGATCGTTGTTCCCTACATTTTGACTCAATAAAACAAATTTTTGACTCCAAAATAGAAAGCAATGTTAGCAACTACCTCCCCCAGACTTAAACAACATTGTCCCAGTGTTATTAAATCTGAGCTTGGTGAGAAGGAAAAGAAAAGATTAGAAAAATTTGGGAAAACGAGAAATTTGGACGTGTACTGTATAGCTGTCGGTCGACAACCACAATGTGTGTCGATCGACAGGTTCTGCATGGGGCTGTCGATCGACAGTCACAGTGATTGTCGATAGATAAGCTGGTCGGATTTCTGGGATCGTGGCTGAAGTGGCTTCTGTCGTTTGAGCAGTCTATAGGAATACTGTAGATCACTAAAACGAAACACGATCAAATAGCACAACACATAGTCTCAAACAACAAGTTTCACAAATCTGAAAAATTAAACGGAAACAAAGAACAAACTGACTCAAAGAAAGAAAAATGACTCAAATGAAAAGAAAAAGGAGAAATTAAATCGGGATAAAAAGGAGGTGATCTAATCCTCATCTTCGTCCTCCTCTGCATCCTCATCATCTGCAAGTGGTGAACTAGCTGGTAGAGGAGTCGGTGAACGAGGGCGAACACAACCGCAGCGGGACAAGTCAACAAAGGCATCCCAGAGAGTCTGAATGCTCGTGATGATCCATCTCTGAACCGGATCCATGTCAACCTGAGGAGGAGGCGCCAAACGACGAGCTAACAAGTGGAAGCGGCAGCAGCTGAAGCTGAGGAAGAAGCACCCCTGCGGCGAGAAGAAGCTCTGCGAGTGGTGCGTCTACTGACAACGTGCTGGCACTGATCAGGTAGGAAGTAAAGTGCAGCGGAGCTAACTCTGATATCTGTCAACTCTGGAAGCGGCAAAAGGACCTGAAACTGTGTCCTGGAATCATCGCGGATGAGCCACTAGCGATCACCCCCAATCCATGTGGCACTCACCATGTGCATGTTGTCCATAGAGCATGGGATGCGAATCGCAGCATAACGAGTACAATCAATGCCACAGAACTCCAAGATAGGAGTAATAAGGCTACCTGCGCGAAATGGATGACAAGCCTTAAGAGTGAACGGGGTGCTCTTCTGTTCCACCAAATGATCAGCTAGAACAGCTCCCCAGTTGAGATCCTCTAGAAGATCACCATAGGATTGCCAGGTAATGTCCGGAGAGATGAGATAGTAGAGAGCCAGAAGCTCGTCATGGCGAACCTTACCAGGCTCGTTACGATACAAAACAGTGTTGGAGAGCAGGCGAATCACATAACGGAGAACAGGATGGCGAATGTCTGTGTGAGAGACGCGGTTTCCTGCGAATTTGCCAGCTCCAAACAAACGCCAAAAAGCCTTCATCTCTTAAAACGCAGAAGGTAAGATGACGTTGTCCTTCTCTGATGGAAATTTGTAGACATCACAAAACTGCCTGGGGCTAACTCTGTATCTGACCCCTACGATCATAAAAGTCAGAGTCCCATTCCCTCCTATCTGCAAAGCCTCCCTGGGGTAATAAACCCGAACTGTAGCGAAAAACTGACACACCAAATCGGGATGCAGGTTATGATGTTTGGTGGTGATGTTACCCAAACCTACACGTTCCAGCAAACGCTTAACCTCGTCAAAAATACCCAACTCCTTCAATGCAAGTCGGTCTGCAATCTGTATAGGCTGCATAGACACACTCAGCCACTGGTTGTAGAAGAGGAAATCATAATCATCACAAGTCTCCACTGTTGACCAATTGGGATCTTCACTCCCTCTCCCTTAGGCCATGGGTTAACACCGTTGGTCCGTGATCGCTTAGCCATCTCCACACAATCAAAACAAAAACAAATAATTGGAATTAGGAATTTTGGGCGTTGATATGTACCTATCGATCGACAGTCCCAGTGTCTATCGAACGACAGGGCCTTAACAGGCCTGTCGATCGACACTCACCGTAGCTGTCGATCGACAGCCTGCAAAAATAAGACAATCGACAACCATTCTAAAACCCTGCAATTCTCTCATTTTTATACTAAAATTCGACCACAATTCACTCCTAAACATCACTAGGGGTTAACCCAATCCATGAAACAATCAAAATCGAACCCAATTTGTACCTAAATTCTCCATCAAAAACGAGACCAAGAACAAGAGATTTCGGGTACATACCTTTGTAGATCGAGAAAATAAGTGATAGAAATAGAAAGAGGAAGAGATGTAAATCCAAAATTTGCTCAAAACTATGAAGATTTGAGAGAGTTAGGGTTTGTGGAAGTTGTGTGTTGAGTGTTGAGTGAATAAGAAAAGTGTTTGTGTCGAGTGTTTATAATCGACTTACCTTGGTGTCTCCGCTGGGCCTGTCGATCGACAACCACATGGTGTGCCGATCGACAGGTATCTCGATTTTTTTTTTTTTAAAACTGAATACAAAACTCAACGGAAGTTAGTAGAAAATGAAAAATAAAAACGAATTTTGTACAGAAACTTACTAGTGGGTTGCCTCCCACTAAGCGCTTGTTTTCAGTCATTAGCTTGACTGTGTCTGAAATTAGACAGTGGGTGCATCATCCAGTGACACAATGTGCCCATCTGGAATTTCGGCTTTCGCCCAATAATGCTTCACCCTTTGGCCATTCACAGTGAATTTTTGGCCTTCCTGACTGATAAGCACAATAGCTCCATGTGGTCGAACTTCCTTGATGGTGAATGGACCTGACCAACGAGAACGCAACTTTCCAGGAAACCAAGTTAGACGAGAGTTATACAGGAGTACCTGATCATTTGGTTCGAAAGTTCGGGAGACGATCTTCCTGTCATGATACGCTTTAGTCCGCTCTTTGTATAACTTGGAGTTTTCATAAGTGTGATGTCGAATCTCATCCAACTCGTTCAACTGAATCATACGTCGTTCTGCGGCAGGTTTGATGTTGAAATTGTACTGTTTCACTGCCCAAGCTGCTCGGTGTTCAAGTTCCAATGAAAAATGACATGCTTTGCCATATAGCAAATGGAAAGGAGTAGTGCCCAAAGGTGTTTTGAATGCAGTTCGATAAGCCCAAAGTGCGTCATCCATCTTTGCAGACCAATCCTTTCTTGTAGCATTGACAGTTTTCTCCAAGAATTCCTTAATCTGGCGATTAGAAACTTTAACTTGTCCACTCGTTTGAGGATGATATGGACTAGCTACGCGATGCTGAACTCCATACTTAGCCAACAAACGATCAAAAGCTTTGTTGATGAAATGAGCTCCTCCATCACTAATGACAACACGAGACACTCCGAATCGTGGGAAAATGATGGTTTTAAACAGCTTAATAACCACCCCCGAATTGTTCTTTGGACTAGCAATTGCCTCTACCCACTTGGATACGTAATCCACAGCAACCAAGATGTAGGAGTTTCCATAAGATGATGGGAAAAGACCCATGAAATCAATGCCCCAACAATCGAAAACCTCTACTTCCAGGATAAAGTTCTGAGGCATCTCATGTCGTCTGCTGATCTTCCCTCTTCGTTGACAAGCATCGCACTGCTTGACAAAGGCGTGAGCATCCTTGAACAAAGTAGGCCACCAGAAACACGCTTGAAGAACTTGGAAGTTGTCTTGAAGGAGGCGAAATGCCCTGCATAATCGGAACCGTGACAGTGGAACAACACATCTTGGGTCTCGGGCTCAGCAATGCATCTCCTGTAAATACTATCAGAACAAAACTTGTAGAGATAAGGTTCATCCCAATAGTACCTACGAAGTTCTCGGATAAACTTCTTCCTTTCATACCCTTTGAGATCACTCGGCATATCCTCTGCAGCATAATTAGCAATATCAACATACCAAACACGAGTAGAAGAAGAAACAGTGAAGACATATGCCTGGACTGGGTCGGTGATGATTTTAGAAAGGCGATCCAATGCTCTGTACAGAGGTTGTCAATCGACACACATAGTGTCCGTAGAACGACAGCTCTGTTGTAGGCCTGTCGATCGACACCCAATGGGTGTGTCGAACGACAGGTTCTGTTTTTCTCTCGAACATGGCGGATTTTCAGCTTGGAAACCACTTTCAACGAAGTTACATCCCTCCGTTGGGAAGAAATCATCAATAGGAACGTGATCCTCGATCCAAATCCTTGAGAGATGATCCGCAACTCCATTTTCAACTCATTTCTTATCCTTAACCTCAACATCAAACTCTTGAAGGAGAAGAATCCATCTTAACAACCGCGGCTTCGCATCCTTTTCTGCATCAAATACTTAAGGATGATTCATGTGTACAATCACCTTAGAACCAATCAGATAGGGACGAAATTTCTCAAACGAAAGCACCACTGCCAACAATTCCTTCTATGTAGTAGCATAATTCTTTTACGCATCATCAAGAGTCCGGCTAGCGTAGTAAATAGCATTAAGCTTCTTGTCCTTCTTCTGACCCAATACAGCCCCAACCGCGAAATCGCTAGCATCACAAATCACTTCAAAAGGAAGTATCCAATCTGGAGGTTGTACAATTGGAGCACTTACTAAAGCCTGCTTAATCTGTTCGAAAGCAACAAGACAATCAGCATCAAACACAAACTTGACGTTTTTACAAAGCAGGGAGGTAAGCGGACGGGCAATCTTGGAGAAATCCTTGATGAATCTCCTATAAAAACCAGCGTGACCAAGAAAACTCCTAACAGATTTCACACAAGTAGGCGGCTGCAAACTTGTCATAACTTCAATCTTGGCATGATCTACCTCAATCCCAGCTTCTGACACTTTATGTCCAAGAACAATGCCACTGTTTACCATGAAATGACATTTTTCCCAATTCAGCACTAAGTATTTCTCTTCACATCTAGCAAGTACCTTCTCCAAATTATCCAAACATTCCTTGAAAGAAGACCCGTAGACTGAGAAATCATCCATGAAGACTTCCATGTAATCTTCGATCATATCTGTGAAAATCGACATCATACATCTCTAAAAAGTAGCTGGAGTGTTACATAGTCCAAATGGCATTCTGCGATATGCAAAAGTACCATAAGGACATGTAAAGGTTATCTTTTCCTGATCATCCAGATGAATCAGAATATGAAAGAACCCTTAATAACCATCCAAGAAGCAGTAGTAGGGATGATTCGCAAGTCTTTCCAGTATCTGATCAATGAAAGGCAAAGGGAAATGATCCTTTCTGGTAGCAGCGTTGAGCTTTCTGTAATCAATACACATCCTGTGCCATGTTACAGTCCTTGTAGGAATAAGCTCGTTCTTATCGTTCTTGACCACTGTAACCCAACCTTTCTTAGGAACCACATGAACCGGACTAACCCAAGGACTATCTGAAATAGGATATATGATCCCAGCTTCTAGTAGTTTCAAGATCTCTTTCTTAACTACTTCCTGAAGATTCGGATTCAGCCTTCTTTGATGCTCAACTGACGTCTTTGCTCCTTCCTCAAGGTGAATCATGTGCATGCATAAGTCTGGAGAAATACCTGCAATATCATCAAGAGAATACCCAACAACTTTGCGATACTTGCGCAGCTTACTTAGTAACAAGGTTTGCTCAATATTGTTCAAAGAAGAACTAACAATAACAGGATAAGTGGAATTACAACCAAGAAAAGCGTACTTGAGTCCTGCTGGTAGTTGTTTGAGTTGGATCTTTGGAGCTTTTTCTTCACTCCAGTCACTTACCCTTTCCGATTTCTCAGAAACTCCAACCAGTTCCATATTTGCAACCACTTGTTTTACTAACTCACTGTCATTCATCAACTTAGCATACCCTTTTGAAGCGTCGTCAAGCTGTCCAGTCTCAATCACAGAATTAACCAATGTCCTTTCCAATGGATCAATGGGATAATCTTCGTTTAAAACCTCTTGTGTGATATCATCCAATGTATCCACATAGAATGTCTGGCCATCAATGGTGGGTTTCTGAACCATTTGGTCCATATAAAACTTCATTTCTAAATCCCCCACACTTAGAGTAATTATGCCTCCTCTTACATCTATCATAGCATCAGTTGTAGCTAAGAACGGACGTCCAAGAATAAGAGGATCCTTAGGCTCTTCACAATACTGCAAAACCACGAAATCAGCAGGAATCAAGCAATCTCCAACCTTGATTGAAACATCTTCCAATACCCCTTCTGGAACTCTCACTGATCTGTCGGCAAGGATAAGAGAAATCCTTGTAGGCTGGAAATCCATCATCCCAAGACTTTGAGCAACTGAAAGTAGCATCAAGTTGATGGTAGAACCTAAATCACACAGGGACCGTGGAAACCTATCCGAGAAAATGAAGCAATCCAACACAAAGCTTCCCGGATCAGCTAGCTTCTTTGGAACCTTGTTCAGAATTATAGCACTCACTTGTTCTGTGATCATAGCAACTCCTTCTTCAACGCACAAGTTCTTAGTGACCAATTTCTTCACATACCGACGACTAACCGAAGAAGTTCTAATCGCCTCAACCAATGGCATCTCAACCGTGATCTTGTCAATGATTACCTTACACTTAGCTTCCTCAAGCTCCTGTCTAGACTTCTTAAGACCTCTAGGATAAAGGATCTTTGGCTTGTACACTCTCTCTCTGTAGGCAGAACCTGACATTGGTCCGTCTGGGTGCCTGTCGATCGACACCCGTTGGGTGTGTCGAAGACATCTCTGTTGTGGGCCTGTCGATCGACACCCAATGGGTGTGTCGAACGACAGGTCTTCTGGATTCCTGTCTTCATCGATAATTTATGGCCATGTCGATCGACACTCCTTGTGTCTGTCGATTGACAGGTCATCCGGAATAAAAAGTTCTTGATCCTCAACGTCTTCAAGATCGTCCAGCTGTTCGATTGTAAGTGGTTTCTTGAGTACTGGCGTGATAAGCTTACCACTTCTGGTTGTGATAGCTGCTACACCATGTTGCTTAGGATTCGTATCGGTTCTGGCAGGAAGAAACCCATCTTGTCTTCTCATGTTCTTTGTAGTCTGAGCTACCTGAGTGTCCAATTTCTTCATGTGAATGTTGATGGCTTCTATCTTTCCATTAAGGTCAGTGTAGAGGCTGTCAATCTTCCCATTGAAGTTCACAGTCCGTGCTTGTTGCCCCTCAAGAATATGTTCGAGCATAGCCTTCATGTCGCCTTCTGAAGACTTAGCAGGAATCGGTTGATACGATGAAGATCCGTAGTTCTTTTGGTTGATGTTGCTGCCAAATGGTTTCTGAAACTGCAACTTCTGAGCATAGTTTGAAGAACCAGGAGTTCCAGAGAATGAGCTCCTCTTATTATAATTGTTGTATCCCTTGTTCTCTGACTGATTCCCATAACGTTGATTCTGGTAGCCATTCTCGTTGATGTAGTTAACATCTTCCTGCTCTCTGTCTTCATCATGATAGAAAGTGTCAACTTCCTGTGAAAAATGAACCGACGTCTTGTTCACCAGAAGGTTATGCATGGAATCTATCTTAGCTTTAACCTCAGCAATCTAAGCTCCACCTGACATCCCATCTTTTTTTTTTTCCTCATCGATCTTCTTAGTATTGTTACTAGTAGATACGTTCTTGATGAGCTCAAGGCAGTCAGTTGGGAATCTTGTCTTGAAGTTCCCATTACTCGAAGCATCTAAATCCATCTGATGCCTCAAATCCATTCATTTGTAGAAGATACCCAGCAGTTGAACCTCGGTAAACCCGTGATGTGGACAGTCTCTCTGATATCCCTTGAACCTCTCCCACACAGCTTTGAAAGTTTCAGTCGGACCCTGAACAAACGTGGAGATCTTAGCGCGAAGATCCTCTGAACGCGACTCATCGTAGAAGTGATTCAGGAAAGTATTCTTCGTATCTCTCCAAGTCGTCAGTGAGCCTGGCTCCAACTGCTTCAGCCAAGAGGCTGCCTCTCCATCAAGAGAAAATGGAAAGAGCTTACACATGATGTAGTCTTCATACACGTTGTTAGCCTTGATGTTGGACGCAAGATCCTCAAACATCTCGAGATGATCCATGGGGTGCTCAGATGGGTGCCCATGGAACTGATGCTGAGCCACTAGAGAGAAGTAGGCAGGCTTCAACTCAAAATCCCTCCTTTGAAATCTAGGAGGCCGAATCGCTGCCCTGTTAGCGTAGTGTTCTTCAGGATGGTAGTAGTCTCCCAAAGTACGTTGGTTAACCACTGCCTCTTGACGTCTGCGATTAGCCTGACGCTCAAACTCAGCACGCTGACGTTCTAATTCAGCCCGTTGACGATCCAGCTCAGCCTGCTATGCTGCAACCGGACCGTCCACCTCGATGACATTACCAGCATCATCAATTCGGTCGCCCTGATCATTGTATCGATTACCATCTCTATCGAACAACTCTCCTTGAGTGTTCGGAAGAATAACCAAAGCACGATTAACCATCTTTGCTAACTTTGCTTGTCGTCTGTTTTCCCGTTCCAAAACACCTAACTCTGGAACAAAATCTTCTAACTTCTGATCTTTGTTGCTTCTGGTTCTGCTAGAAGGTATAAACCTGAAACACCAAAAACAAAAGAAACGAAATCAAAAATAAAAAGAAAACTTAGTCAGAATTCTAGAATCAAAATCTTATGGAAGATTTTGATTCCCCGGCAACGGCGCCAAAATTTGATATGCTCAAATTTACCCTGAGCTACTCTCTCAAATTAAGAGATCAAGTGTAGTAGGGGTCAAATCACTGGGAGTCAAATCAAACAATAGGAATATTGACTTCGAATTGAGCTAAGTAAAATAATGTAAAATAAAAACAAAAGCAATTGGTAACATGTAAGATTGTTGATTTAAAATTCAATTAAACAAAGAGCTAGGCTTTTGGGTAATTCTCATGATGAATCAGAATTGCAGTTTAAACAAAATTAGGATTTAATTAAGAATTGTTCTAGAACTTGGAACACTAAGATATAATTAACCAACTGTCGTTGCGAAAATTAACTATGCCTAAACCCTAGAAAACCAAATTTCTTTACGAATTCAATAAATTTAAACAAGCTTTAAATTCAAGTCCAATTTCTTCACAAAATTCCTAAACCAAATTTCGTTGCGAATAAGTAATTTTGCTCACCTAAGATCTAGTTCTAGTTAATCAATTACACTTTCGTGTCAATCTATCAACCTAAGATATCTAAATTCAGGGTCGCGAATCCTAAATCAGAGTTAAAGCAATTTAGGTGAAGAACCAAATAGATAATCCTAACAAGTGAGTTTAACCTAACAATTCATCTTCGATCATTTCGAATCACCCTAAACCTAACAAGAAAACTACTCAGACATGGAAGCAAAGCAAATCATAGCTGAATAATACTGCATAAAGAAAGAGAAAAAGAAGAATTACAATAGGGTTCGAAGAATCTCAAAGTATGAAGTAGACTTGTCTCCCTAAAATCTCTCAAAAGCTCTCTCTAAACTTTGTTCAATAAAATCTGAAGTCATGATCTAAGAACCTAAAATAAACTATTTATAGAGGTAAGACTCGTGGTGGGCTTTTTGGACGACTTTTGGTAACTTTTGGCCCGTTAACGGGCAATTTTCCTTCGTTTACGCTCCTAAAGGCACCGTAATCATCCATTTAGCTTCTCACGTGCAATAACCTGTTAAGACACTAAAAATACTCGAAAAGCAATGAAAAGACTCGATAAAAGGACTTATATCATGGTCGAAAATGGGTAAAACCCATGATATATCAGTTATCGAAGAAAACTTGATACTTCTTTCCCATTCACTAGCTTTATCACCCAATGAGAAAGGAAATAGAGTAAGCATCCCGACATCTTCGGATACACCACTTCTACTAACAGTTGAGCTCAAACTATCAAAGATGGTGAGATGCTCAATGGGATTCTCTTCCGGTAAACCTAAGAATCGGTGATTCAATACCATAGTGATCAAATTCGGCTTTATATCCCATTCAACTCCATCACTAGGCGATGCTCTAATCCCCATCTTTTCGATCTTAGTAAATGGCTCGTCATAATCTTTAATCCTTCTCTCCATAATTGTAGATTAGTACCTATACAATCAAAGAAGGAAAACAAACAAACAAACACAAAATAGATAGATAATATAAATGATTTAGTCTTTCAAAGATTTCAAATTTTAATGCCTAATGCAAATCCCCGGCAACGGCGCCAAAAACTTGATGCACATAAAATGAGCAATTTCACAAAAGTGCTATGAGTTTCAATTCCTCAATTACTAAACCACAAGTGCATGGCAATATGTCATTGTGTAATCAAGGGTCAATCTTCCACAAGGATTGTGACCAAGGCAATGGGAATGCAAAGAACTAAGTAAGCTAAATCTAGCAATGCTCTTGGGTTTTCTAATGATTCCTAATGACAATTATGAAACTAAATGCAACAATGAAATGACAAAAAAGTAAATAGCAAGATAAAATGATGGAATGCAAAACTAAACAAGAAACAAGACTAATGCAACAAGATTAAAAACAATACTAAACTTTACTAAGCAAATTGATTAAAAACTATCGATCATAGGTTTAAGCAATTGATTCAAGTTCATTAACTATTGGGGAGTATTGCAAAGCTCTAATCAAGATCAATCCTAGAGCAAAGATCACTAATTTAAGACTAATTCACTTCCATGGTACTAATCCCTTTCTAAATCCCATTTTGTAATTAATGAATCTAAAAGCTATACTTATAAGTCTATATACTCACAATTCTCCTTAAACATCAACTTCTTTTGGCTAAGATGATAAAAGCTCATTTGAATTTCTTCTAAACATTTTCACAAACACCATCCGGGCGTGAAAATACCATGTTCTAAAAATTGACTGATCAAGTTAATCCCATCATTAAATTCAATTCAAATGAAGGATCTTCCAAGATCTAAGCATAAGCAATACAACCCAATATCTAAACCACTCTAATCTACTCAACCCATAATCCATATGGTAACTACTCACACATATTGAAACAAGACATGAAAGCTAAGGCAATAAACATGATTAAGAAATGATAAAGAAAACCTTAATGATTCATAAAAGATTCAAAACTCAAACAAAAGCATCTAAAACTCAAGAATTAAACTCATAAACATAACATAAGAACATAGGAGGCTTAGAGCTTATGGTTTTAATGCAATTACAAGTATTTATAGGAAAAACTAAGTGTACCCGGGTCAAACTTAAATTTAACAAAGGAGAGAGCTGAAGGATCGGACTTTTTGCTTTCGGAGCACCCTATGGATCGGCTAGGCGACCGGATTGCTAGCCGATCCATAGCCTTCTTCAACTTCTTGTTCTTCATTCTTCCATCTTGATTCTTCTCTCCATTTGTTCCATAATTGTTCCAAGACTCCATTTGCACCTAAAATAGACACAATATGCATGCAAATGCAAGAAAACAAGAACTTGGACTCTAAACTCAATCTAATCTAAAAGGAACAAAATATGCATTAAAACATGTAAAAACCTAAGCTAAATATCTCAAAATACTACTAAAATGCATGGTAAGAAAGAGCAATTTATGCACTTATCAATAAACTTGATCTGAGAGGTTATGTAGATGCAGATTGGGCGGCTTGTATTGATACACGCAGGTCAGTTACAAGCTATGCTATGTTCCTAGTAGATTCTTTGATCTCTTGGAGGTCGAAGAAACAAGATACAGTCTCTTTAAGTACTATTGTGGCTGATTATAGAGCAATGTGTGTTGCCACAAAAGAGATGATATGGCTGGTTATGGTGTTAAAGGATCTTCGGATTCAAATCAGCTTACATGTTCATCTCTACTGTGATAATCAATCAGCTTTTAACATTGCACGCAACCCTGTCTTTCATGAAATAACTAAACACATCGAGTTGGATTGTCACAGTTAGACAAATGATTGATCTTGGTTTTCTGAAGACTATGTTTGTGGGTATAAACCAACAACTCGCAGATGTTTTGACCAAAGCCTTGTACGCGGTTCCTTTTCGAGATATGATGCGCAAGCTGAATGTTCATAATCTTTACTCACCTTCATCTTGAGGAGGACTATTAATGTATATAGTTACATACCGGTTTAATGTTGTTAACAGTATACATGTACATTATAGTTTAGTTGGTTAGCATTATAGAATCGCGGTAGAGTGTATATATATAGAACACTTGTACATTGATTAAAATTAACGAGATTAATAGAATCATTAATATCAAAGTACATTGATTAACATTAACGAGATTAATAGAATCATTAATATCAAAGTCTGTTTGCTAATACTCCAAAACGTCATTCTCCAAAACGGGACCAATCTGCCTTCTTTAGCTTCTTCTTTGTCTCAACTCTCTGATCTTCTCCTCCAATCAATTCCCACTATGTTATTTCCGAGATCACACCACCACTACTGCCTCACCGTGGTTTCACGGCACCATTGACACCGTCGGAGCTTATCTCCACCGCCACGGCTCCGTCTCCAATATATGTTCTCTCTCATATCCTCTTCTTCTTCGCCTTTTCTTCTTTGTTTTTTATTTTTTTTCACTAAAACTCTCTAGCCTTTCTGAATTCTCATTGTCGTTGGCTACTAGGGTAGCTTTAAGACTTGAGCATAATTAAGCATGATGATTGGGCTCATGGGCTTTGGAGAATAAACATTTAGTTGTTGGGCCAAATCTATTTTGACAAGATGCATTATTTGTTCCTAGCCCTCATTCAGAATATGCTCATGATCTTGCCTATCAACCTAACCAGAACATTATACAATCCATTGGAGAAACTCTTTAGCTGAGTTTTTTTCATGTGTTATCTTAATGGATCTTTTACCTTAATTGTTGTGTTGTATATTTTGTAATTTAGTATCTTTAGACTCGTTACTTTTTTATTTAGTATCTTCAATGTTTAATATTAAGGTTCATCACTTTTAATTGTGTATTTCTCTTATAAAATCATTTGTTTTTTTTTAATTCAAAATTTCCAATTAGTCACACGGCATTTTCAGAGCTATTTGTGGCTAAGACACAGTTAAAGTTATGGATATTTGTATGATTGTATCCCATAGTGTCTTATGGATAAACCTTTATCTTTTCCGCGAGTTTTCAAATAGATGAAGAAGCTCAGTAAGTGTAGGTTGGTGAGAGGAGAGATAACTTCACAACAAAATTAAGGCGCTACCTACCAAAAACTAACGGTCGGAGATAAAAGCTTTTCTATACACGAAAATAATACTCCCTCCGTTCTTTTAAATTTGATGTTATCGGATTTTTTTACATATATTAAGAAAACAAATAAATACTTAGTTATAAATGTCTTGTTTTTTTAACTAAACAATTTTCTATAAATTTTAACCAATAGTAATTTAATAAAATGAGTTCATTTGGAATCAACAATTCAGCATTATACATTCATTAAAATTGTATAGAAAATATAAAAAATCAATCTTTGCAAAACAAATTTTTTTTCTAAAATATCAACTAAAAAAGAACGGAGGGAGTATTACATAGATATGTACAATGTAGCTAACTAGCTATGCTTAAGGAATCAGTCATGCTTTACTCCCATCTACAAACAAAACCAATCTTTTTCAGAAAAAAAAAAAACCAATTTCAAATTCTAACACGGCTACAGAAACAGAACGTTTTAATGTTGGTGACCCCAACGATCTTCGTTAAAGAAAAAGAGTTGACTCATGTTTCTTAAACAGAATAAGATTAAGACACAACTTGGAGCGAGCAGATTTACATGGCACACTACCACGAAAGAGTTCACTTTTTAGGGAACAAACATGCATAGATAAAAGATAAAATATAAAATATTAGAAAGCAAAAATAAGAGTTATTTGCTTCTTCAACAAGCAACTAAACCATAACACACTAACTTCAGACTGCTACTATTACTCTTACTACTTCTGCTGCTTCCTGATTTTGGTTCCTTGTGCCATATTCTTCAATTCCCATCATCTGATGATTTCAAGTAAAGGGTTTCTCCCCCATCCCCTGAGCTTCCTCCTCTGCCTTCACCAGGGCCGCCACTTCCCATTTCTGGCTTCCCACGGCCAAATTCATGAAACCCACCAGCCTCTCCCTGAAGGATATGGAGACCGCTGCTTCCTCCTCCTCCGCTGCTCGAGCTCATCCCAAGCTGGCTATGGTGCATTTGCTGATGCTGAAGCGTTGCATAAGGCTGCTGCTGCTGCTGCTGAGCATACAGCATTGAGGATCGTGCCGCCATTAAAGACTGCTGAGTCATCTGCTGCTGTTGAGTTGCTTGTTGCTGCTGCAAATAGTGTGACCCTCCTTCTCCCTGAAGCAGCCCACCAGCAGCAGATCCATACTGCCATATATATAACCCAGCAATACCAATGAGTTTTTCAATTTCATACAACAAATTTGAAAAATAGAACTATTTTGATTCAACTGTTGTTACCTGGCTATGCACACTTGGAGGTTGAGGCTGAGAATCTGCAATTGCAGCTAAGTACATTAGGTTGCGTTGAAGCCTTGCCTGATTCCTGTAAAATTAGGTTCACCATTTTGATTATTTCATATCATTCAACAGAACACGAGGGAATTCAAGGAGAATGTTGCTCTTACTCGGCGCACTCGCTGAGCTTTCCCGAGTTTTGAGACTCAACTATCTTCAGAATCAACGATTTGTTCTCGTCCAAGTACTACAGATATGATAATATCATCGTGTTTCATCAGTCAGCAAAAAAAATTAATCTTTTTACTGGTTAGAATAAAGACATAGGAAACACAAGGAGACCCCAGTACTTAGATTCGGACTAATCAAAAGACAAAAACGTTGAAACATCACAAAAGTGTATGAAAGATTTTCTTCTAAAAGATTTGAGGACCACAAAACTGAGATTAGGACCAGATGTCATTCGGACCACAAAAGTATATCTGGTCATGTAAGCAAAAAAAGGAACACTTGGACTGCAAATACACATAGATCTAATGATAACAAGCTAACAGGACCACCACATAAACATAAATGGCTTTGTGGTTTTTGCCATCAATGAAACTTCCAGAACCCGAAAACCAAGACAAGAAACGAGAGATGTGAAACAATCTTCAGTTCCCAAGATTTGTCTGTTTTGACACATTATTTTTCATTACATGTTTCAAGAATTCAAAACAGCTGGACCCTTAAACTTGTTCTCATAGACATAATCTCTTCTAACGGTTCTTTATTTCACTTGCAAGAACATAAAACTTTGGCAGAAAGGCTTCATAAATCTTATTTTTTTTTTTTTTAAATCTAAGCTTGTCTGATTTGACCACAAAAATAAACTTCCTTCAAAAAGAGATGTAAAATGATACCCAAATCTTTCTAATCACTAGCTAGTGATACGGTAAGAAATTGAAGCTGATGCACAATACAAAAGACCAAAAACATCTACCAACATATTATCAGACACTACACAAGTATACAAAAACTAAAACTATTTTATCTCTGAAAAGACATGGAAGCAAGAACAAAAAAACACCCACTACTCAAATTTTAATTTTTCTTTACAAAACCCCTGAGAAATCCATCATTCAGATATGTTGTGAGAGCAAAAGAAGAGTGTTTCGAATTCAAATAAAGAAATATGCGAAAAAAAGTAAAGAGACGATATAATAGGAGTAGAAGAAGAAGAAGAAGAAGAAGGAGAAGAAGAAAAACCTGCTGGATATGATCAGAGGTGACATTGCTGGGGTAGTAACCAGCCATCATGGGCTGCATCTGCATCAGGTGCTGTTGCATTTCTTTTGCTATTTTATATAAAACCTAATTATTCTTATTTCTTTTTAATTTATATATATATATATATATGTTACAGAAATGTTTTATAGAGACAACCCCCACCACTGAACCTAAAGATAAAAGAGAAGTCACGAAGAGAGATAGAGATGTTAACTTTTGTATTTCTCTCTCTAGATAGATAGAGATCTCTTCTTCTTCTGTATATAGAAAACTCTTAACTATTGAAAATGTGTATCTCTGTGTGTGTTATCTCGCTTTCTCTCCTCCACAAAAGTTGTTTTGCGTTAAAAGACTGAGAGAGACAGTGAAGTCTCTTAAATAGAGAGAGAGAGGAGAGAGGAGAGAGGAGAGAGGAGAGAGGAGAGAGAGATACTTTTCTCTTTTTCTTGGGTTTTGGGGTTTGGTTTTGTTTGTTTCTTTCTGTCTCATCCTATCTCTGTCCCTGCGAAGAAGAGGTCACGTGACGGGTCATGCTTATTATAGAGACGTGAGACCTTTACATACACTACATATATATGTGTGTTGCTTTCTTTGCATTTATTATTTCTTTGTTACTTTGAAGTTTGAACCCTTAACTAGTCCATAACCGAGCTTCTTATTTTATCGAAACCTTTTTTAGTTTTTTTGTTTTAAGTCGAGAACTTTTCCAAAGAGTATTATTTGCTCTAGAGTATCTTATTTACATACCATAGTATTAGGCTAACTAGTATGCACATAATTTTTCGTATTTTTCTGAAAATATGTATATAGCCAACCTTATATGAATTTCATTTAACATATTTTTATTTTAAATAAATGTTCCAGACAGAATAAATGTGAGTAAATCAATATGTACCACTATCAAAGCCCTGGCGGTAGGCGAAACAAAAAAAAGAATTTAATGTTTAAATACTTTATAATATAAATACAAAAAGTCAGTAAATTTGCTCCTTTTCAAATTTTACAAAAAAAATTTTATTTGAAATAATTGTGATTAACACATCAAATTTTATATAATACGTCGATACAAAAAATGCAAGAACTTTTTGTGTGTGTGTTGATTCGACTAATTAATCGAGCAGATAGGGTGTCGAATATGCAGAATTTGCTGAATATACAGATTTTGCTCAATGTTTAGTCATTTCTTGCGAAATATGTTGAATAAATATCAAACATAAATGGTAACGCGGAATATGAAGAATTTGCAGAATTTTTGAAGATGTTAATAGATTAAATAAACTTATGATTAAATGACATTTTAAGAAATACTCATTATATTCTTAAAATTAATTTTTTTTCCTATAATATTATCTAGCTAAATAATTTGAATTAAATTAGTCAATTTTAAATACATGTAAGTAGTTAACTAGTAAATTTATAGAATAGATTATTGTACACAGTTTTAAAATTCATAATTTATGATATAATATTTTGTTACTAAAATTGAATTATTTTTATTACTTAAAATATCATATAATTGAGTTTCTTTCAAATTAATTAATTGAATTTTAGATGTATATATATAACTTGTTAATTAATAAAATGATAAAATAAATTAATATACATAATATAATATTTTCTATTAAAATTGAATTATTCTTTAGTTAATTCGTTTTTAAAAATATTACAAATTTATACAGAGTTGCCATGTTTTTTAGAATTATCATGCAAAAATAGAAAAATGTAATTAAGTTTTACTTATAATATTACACATACATATCTAGCATACCAATTTTTTAAAAACATATCAATTTATTCAAAATATAACATGTGTAATACAAATGTTTTTAACAAAAAAAATTCCGCAGTTTTTTGTCTTTTAGTAAAAATTCTTCAAATTCTTCTTTTTTTGTCAAATGGTAACAACATTCTAAAAATTCTTCATCTTCTTCTAATTCTACAAATTGTTTTGTTACCATTTAAGGCCATAGAGCATAAATGTTTGAAGGGACTTAGCTAGCTTACTTCTTTACTTCGGAGTATCTTAGCATTTTGAACACCGTTGTGGTGGTTTTTCGATGAACTTCGAACATTTAAATCGGTAGGTGTGACAAGAGTAAGAAACATTTGAATAATATTCATATGCGCTATTTATGTATCTAATGGTAGAGCTATAGAAATATCGAATATTATTTTCATTATTTTTTTGTCTCTCCTAATATAACGTAAAATTTATTTTAATATTACCTTCTCTTTACAGGAATCAAATGCTAACACATTTGATTTTTGGATGAATAGATTAACAATTATCAACTTTCTAGAGAACTAACATTATATTTAGGTTTCGGCACGACAGCGTACATAGAACTTGTTATTAGTGCATGTGTGTCCATCTAGTCACGCCAATGAATGGCATTTTCATACTATTTTGAAGGTTGCGTAGAATTCGTCTGATCGTCCATATATTTATCGATAGGTAAAAGAATGTACTCGTATATTAGCTTTTATTAGTTTCAACATTTATTCGGCAACAAAATAGGCGTAGCAGGGGTTATAATAATTTTATTGGGTCTGGACGAATAACCCATAACCACGTAGCATGGTGAGGTTCACCAGTCCCAAGGTAACATTTATCGATAGCATAATGATCTGCACTCATTTGGGTCTTTAACGGTCCAAGCACTAACTTAGGCCTTGTAATTATGGGTAATTAATTGCCCAGTGATGAACGAAGCCATAGGCAGGTAGGAACCCCATCTATGGGGGTAAGTAATAAACCCTAGTTTACTCACCATGAGACAGGGACATATAAGGAATTTTCTCTTTACGCGCTCAAACTCACTTTCTCTCACTCTTTCAACTTTTGAATTGCTGGTTAACAGGTGAAAACTATGCTTACCCTCTATATTCTTACTCATTTCTCTCTCACTAACACTAAATTTCTTACTAAATGTGATGATACTTTGTGGATTCATTCTTTCGGGCTCGGAATCATCCATTTTATATTCTTGTTTTTCGACTATTCTTTTTTTTATTATTCGTGTCTTCCCGTAGTCTTTCTTTCTCTTCTCTCTTTTGACCACCATTCTGACTTGAGCATCGGAGTGTCATCGAAAAATATCTCTCCGAGTGTTTTCCAGGGTCTTCACGTGTTTACTAATTGTGTAGGAACAAGTCCTAGTAGTTGATTCGTCCGAGTAAAAGCTATTGAAACAGTATGTATATAATAAGTGAAATATATTCTTAACATTAAGTAATTTATCATTTATTTAATTTTTTATCATAAAATAGATTGTAAATATAAATTATTATTTTCTTTCACATCGAAGTTTGTAGCCAATTATTTTGTTTATAGAACTAGTGTGTAATTTATATGAACAAAAAATCACTTGGTTATGTTATATTTTATTTATTGAATTAAATTTAATGTGTAGCTTCTAACAAAATATTTTGGATTTTAATTGAAAAGTTGTAGATCGAAGTTCAAATTAATTTTGAATTTTTTTTTTATAACTCAAGGTAAATCCCAATTTCATAAAGAGATCTAGCTAATTCTTGGTGCAGCCCACAAAAGGACCTTCTCTCCGGATATGTAAATGGCCTGAAAGGAATAACCCATATCCGTGTGGGGGTGTAGAGAAATGTGTTTTAATGTCACGTAGCAGATGAATCAAACTTGAAACGTATTAGCGTCTCAAATCTGTCTCCTTACCGCTGACCACAAGACCCAAACTAATTTTAAAACTATAAAATGTCATTTTGAACCATTAAGGCTGTGACAAAAAAAAAACCCCACTAAGGCTGATATATATCTTTAAAATGTTAAACAATATAGTATAATTTATTAATGGTGTATTATGAAACTCGATCCTCGGTCTCCACCAATAAAACGATTTCTCAACAACTAAAGAACTGCTAGACCACTTGCTCTTGGTTTGATTATTTTGATAACACTTGATCGCCGGATCTCTAAAGCTTTTGTCTTTTGAATGTTTTGGTAAATAATTTATAATTAGTTTGGAGTTATTTCATAAGTCCCCTCTACATAGGCATGACCAAAATCTAACCGTAACCGTATCGTTTTAAACCGTAACCAAACCGTAATCGTATTAAACGGTTGAAAAACCGTAACTGTAACCGTAAGTTGATTAGTTATGGTTAAACCGTAATCGTTAACCGTAACCGTTATTTAACCGTAACCATATTAAAACCGTCAGTTAACCGTAAGGTTAAAATTTTAACCGTGACCATTTTAAAATAAAAATAAATTATGTATAATTAATTATGTATGATAAATATGACATAGTAAAATTATGGGTAATCAATATTTATCTTGTCTAATTTTATAATATTTAATTAGTAAAAATTAAATCAATAATAACTAAATATTAAAACTGAATGTGCTAAATTGATTATTTTCTAACTATTATAAATAATATTAAAACACATCAAATTTACAATAAAAATAAATAAAATTAGAAAAACTATTAATTGTAAAAAAAAAGATCGTGGTAATAAAGTTATGCCTATAAACATGACATCTAACTAATTTGATGAGAATATTGTGAATTATGTTATATTTTAGTTAAACTCAAAGATTTACTTAAGTTTGAAATAAAATATGGTCGTTTACGTTACACAATATAAATGATTTTGACTAATTGACTTTGTTAAGATAAATTACTTGCCGTTTGTTTTAGAATTTTAGTACCATTTCCCACGATTGCACGACTATGACTTTTAAAAATATATTTTCCATAATATTATTGTTTAAATATTTCTTTTTAAAAAGTTACATAGTTATATAATTATAACCTAAATATTAACCGTATCTAACCGTAACTGTACCGTATATAACCGTAACCGTTTCAACCGTAACCGTTTTAACCGTATATTAAATGGTTAAGGTTAAGGTTAAAAGAAATTGATAACCGTAACCGGTGGTTAATAAACCGTAACCGCAATAACTGTAACCGTGGTCATGCCTACCTCTACATTATTTTTTGTTCGGATTCTTGAATTACAGGGGTGTTATTGGTTTTAGTATTTTAGTTGATTTGTTGATTTATAAATTTGTTTTATTTGATTTGTAAATCTGATACTGTAAGATTTAAAAATCCTTGTAAATCTGAAAGTTTCCCCTCATATTTGATCCTTTGTATTTTTGACATGAAATCCTTTCAAATCCATTAAAATTTTAAGTGAAATCAAATTTAAAAGTAAATCCGTAGGATTGAATAATACATGATTTTAATTAGGATTTATAAATCATAAAACCAATAATACCGGATTTTAATGTCGATTTTAAAATCATAAAACCATTAACACTAGATTTTGTTTGGATTTCCAAATCCATTAAAATCTATAAACCAATAACGTTTCCATGGTCGATAATTGAAAAACGAAAATCTTTAACAGCTAGATTATCTTTGCGTGGTTATATTAATTCCACGTTAAACCCCTAGTAGATTGATGTAATTGAATATTAATTAGCACCTTATTCGTTGATACCAAAAATGGATCCGAGATATTCCTTCTGCATATATGAACCACGGAGGCTCTACTTTTAATGTTTGCTTGTTAAAATATTATTAACCAAAACTATAGTATAATGAATGATTTTTTATATTAATCTGCAAAGATAAATGAATTGTTTTATTTTCCCGATTATTTATGCTTAAGAGACAATAATTAAACAAGTAGTGTTTACATGCTTCTATATACTAAATAGCTTCCGGTTACAATAAAACAACTTTATATTATCAAAAGCCAATAGTTCAACTTGTAAAAAATTTAGACAAATTTTAAAGATCGCTGGTTAAAATGGCTTTTGAGACGAAACTAATATTACATATTGAACTTGGAGAGTATGAAATTTTAAAAAAGCAACCTTATACTTTGAAGGATATTTGTCTAAGCAACAAAAACATAGGGAAAAAAAATTAATAGACAAATAGGCGTTGATAAAAAAATTATTTTTAGATAGAATACAAAGCATAATACAGGGTTGATTTGATCATTTAGTGGTACACTAAAAAATGTTAAAAAATATTGATTTGACTATCTAAATAAAAATATATAATTATGTTTGTGTAAATTATCAAAAAAAAAATCATTTGTGAAGAATGAAAATACAAAAAAGTATTTTTAAAAATTTGCATAACTATTCGAATTTTTTTTCACACAATCTAAAATAGTACACCAACGGTTACAACAACTGTTAGCATTGATGGTCTTTCCCAAGTAGGCTTTTTGTCTTGTCATGGATGATATCATGAGTGGTTAGATATTGTAATACTTCGGGTTGAAAAAATCTTGATGAGGTTTGTTTGTCGGAGGGTAGTGGAACCAAACTTGGGATCGATGGTGCGGCCTAATCTCTTAGTCGCAAACACTTCAACTGGTGTTATTTGTTACTCTTCTTGCTTTATACGTGGTTTCGCTCGACGTTTTGTGTAGTTTGTCAGTGGTTTAGGTAGTCGTGTTTCTTTTCGTCGGTAATAACTATGACGTTTTGGGTTAAACGAATTGCCATTGTCCGAGTTCTGCGACAATTCTTGTTCTTTCTCAGTTTTGTTTATCTTCCATCCAGATAAAGGATTTCGATAGTTTTTAATCTATGGCCTTTCACCCCCTCGCGCATGCGTCTTTTACAACTTTAGAGGTCTCTTTGGTGTCTCATTGGTCTTGTTAGGTTGTCTCTTTCGATTTGCTGAGACTAGTCGCCTACGATGTGGTGCTTATTTGCTCTTTATCTTCATAGTTCATATTTTTTTCAAAGAATGTTTTTCTATATAGGTTTCCATCAAAGCGTATTTAAGCCAGTTGGATGGCATCGTCATATCTGATAGCTCACTTCAAGTTTTTTTCATGGAGATTCTTGTCGGATTATGAAACTGATATTTTTTTGTTTAGAGAAGTAGTACATTACAAGAAAAGGCCATTTTAGACAGCCGAAATCGTTGGAAATCCATGGGAAACAACTGTTTTCCACAAATTTTCGACGAATCATCCGTCGTTTCTAAGTCTCTGATTTTTGTAAAATTATAGTGCATGTGGAGAGATTTAAAAGAATTAATTTGGATACATATATCCATGAAAAATTTCCTAATTTTGTTTTTAGAATTTAGGGTATAGAATATGCAAAATCAGTGAGATGATGTTTGCATTCATTATAATGGAAGACCAACAACATCACCCAAGTTATACATTTGTAAAAGTATGTATGTGTAATAAACAATATATGCATATAGACATATATATATATATATATATATATGTATGTAAACATTTATGCGGAAAATATTAAAAACAGTGTTTCATATAGCATATAGACATATATGTAAACATTTATGCATAAAAATATACAATACATATATAATTTTATAGGTAGTATAAATTATATAACATGAACTATTAGAAAGAAACTAAATAATTAACATTGATATAGTAATTTTGATTGAGACAGTAAATAAAATAATTGAAAGAAAAAATCAAGAACCAAACAAATAATAACAAACTATTAAATGAGACAAAATATTAACATTCGAATATAATTTAGACAAAAAATCTGGTTTTAGTTAGTTTTTAGAAAAAAACAAATAAAAAATATCGTTTTATTTGGAATATTAAAAAAAATGCCACAACCGTATGTTTCGTCTTTTGATCGTAGTATAAACGGACGTTAATGTTCCTTTAAAAAACGACATATCACATAAATATGGTACTGTAAATTTGTATAACGTGGTTCCCACTTGCTAGTGGGGGTAGTGGTTCCCATTTGAAGAAAGAACTACTTTTTGCGTCTAGATTAGGTTCAATTCCTCTCAAGCGTGAAATTATCTAACCACACTTTTAGGCCAGTCGAAATGGTGCCACGCTTTAGACCCATTATAAAACCCGATGAATGCGGAACTCTACAGATACATCACCCCGTGTTTACAAAAAAAATAAAAAAGTTTGTATAAAGATAAATGCTAAATAGGTATACCAAAATTTAAAACTTAATCATATATATATATAATAAAAAATATATGCAAATAGTGAATAAAATGTAACACTACTATAAAGATTAACTTTATAGTATATGCATTTTTTCGGTGCTTTCTGCCCGGACGAAACAACCATTTGGATATCCGCTTCTACGCAGTGAACAAACATGTGAATGTCTCAAAAAACACGATCTTGGGAACACACGAAGGGGGGGGGGGGGTGTTTTCCGATGACACTCCGACTCCGACGCTGAAGTCAAAATGGTTTTCAAGAGAGAAAGTAAAAGAGATAAAGACAACGGGAAGACGCAGAACGTCAAGAAATATGAGTCGAAAAACAAGAGTGTAGAATAGGTGACATTTGGTCTGAATGAAGGTGGATCCACGAGGTATCAGCACATTTTGGGCCTGACTAGTTCAGACGCAGCGGATGCGGTTGCGAGAGTTTGCAGAAGCGGGCGAACCGCCCGTAAACGCATCATTTGCGATGGTAACGTGTGAACCATTGAAGCTCTTAGTTAAAAAATTGGTGGGAGGAGAAGAGAAAGTAAGAAAACGGAGAAAGAGAATGAGAAAGTTTTGAATCAAAGACTGATCAGAGCCGGGGAAGAAGGAGAAGAGAAAAGGGAAAGGAAAATTTTGGTGGTAGAAGTTGGTTGTAAGTAGCCAGAGCATTGGAGTTTGAGTCAAGAAGTCTCCTACTCGGAATATATCTCTTTATGTATAACGTAGAGGTAAAAAGCCCAATCCCACCCAATTAAGGAGATAACAAATTATTTATAAAGTATAGCTGCCCGGGTTCGGATACCAGGTATCTCGCTCCGTATCCAACTCGGGTTTAGGTCCTTGGGTTTGGATATGTACAACCTACTCGAGTGTTTTGTTTTTGCGCCTTCTAACTTTGCATGCCACTTGTATGATCGTCTAGTCTGTTATGATGTGCTTCTGAATCTTTGTACTTCTAGCATCGCCTATTATGCTTACTTCGAGTAATTAATCACCCATAGTTTGAAGGGCATAGGTTAGTTCTTGGGTTGTTAAGGCCCAACTGAGTGGGGCTACCGTGTTGGAGACAAGTCATACCCTTGGGCCGGTGAACCCCCACCATGCTACGTGGCCACAGGTGATTCATGCAACCGAAGATATTTATTGTTATATTTCAGTCACCGCCTTTCGTAGTGTATTTAGTCTCTCCTAATGTGCTATAACTTTCTAGATATCGGGTTTTTTAAGTACCCCACTCACAGAGCGTAACACTCTTGTTTCATACCAAGACCATCAATCCTAAAAGTGTGAATCACATAACTTAACACTAGTAAAGGTTTGATTTTTGTACTACACTACTACTTGTAACATCCCAATTGCCACTATCTATATACCCCGACGCCTTCTCTCAGCCTGTGGATCCCACTTTTGTCCGATTGGTGATGTCCTATTTTGGAGGTCCGAAACACTTGTTTTGCCGGCTTTGCACAACACCACAAATTTCCTGGTTTTGTCTTTAATCAAGACCAATCCCACCAACAATGTGAATACACATGACTCTATAATCGTCGAGGTTATAGTTTTTGTACTACTTATAATATCCCAACTGCCACTATCTATGTGCTCCGACACGCTTTCTTAGCCCATGGACTCCACCTTCGTACGAAGGTTGATCCACTATTTGGGAAGCTCGAAAAACTTTTTTAATGGTCGTACACATCAACACGAGGTTTTTCCCATGTTGTGTCCCCACTTACACGATATTAAAAATGACTTCCATTATGTCATCCATCTTGAAAACTCTCCAGCTTAAGCACACTTAGCTTAAGTGTTCTGCAGAGATGACTTACAGAAAAGATAAGTGCATTTTAATAATATAGGTAGCTAAACCAACTCATTCATACACCACAATGTAGAACCTGTGGTGTTAAAATCATCCTCACTCACACAAACACAACGTCCTTGTTGCGTACTACAACCATGCATATGCACATGACTCCACACTCTTTTGAGTTGGGTTTTATAACACTTGTAACTACTAACAGTCGTCGTTTGTGGCCGATATGCCTTCTCTCTGTCTGTGGGGTCCACCTTATTCCAACAACCATTGTACTACTTTGTGACACTCGAAAGACTTCTTTACTCACAAGATTTATCTTGAAAATCATGGCAAGACTTTTTTTTATGTTTTCCGCATTCATATGATACTGGCAATAATTTTTCAATAGGTCATCCATCCTGAAATTGTTCTTAACTCAATCACGATTAACTTTGCAAATTTGTTTGGATGAGTTAAAAAAAATAATTGCATTTTGGTGATATATTTAGCCAACAATTCTTGTAAACATCTTCATATACACCAAAATTTTATAAAAATCGAAGTGTTACAAATTTCATCCAAAAACGTGATGTTATACATTTATATTTATTGATCCTTAATTACTAATTTATCTAATGATATGTTTTTAACAAGAACTTACGTTCTTTCAGAAACTAACAAATTTTCGTACACATAGAAACAACAGTTCTTTTAAGTCAAACCAGCTACTTTGCCAACAGATCATTTTACTAGAACGAAAAAATCATTTGAAAGAAGGGAAAATAAGGGAAATAGGCTAAAATACTTATTAAATTAAGGAAATATACCATATTTTTAAAAATTAAAAAATACTCCAACGTGGACATTACTATCCCTCTTTTAAATAAGGGGGAAAAATAATAATTTTATATATATACTTTAAGTACTAAATAAATGAATTGGAAAATAATTAAAAAGAGATCATAAGTCTGATCTCTCTCAAACAAACAAACAAAATCAAATTGAAACCATTGATGCTTTTTCTTCTTTCTTCGATTTTCCATTTGAAAGCAGAAGTTTACATGGTAAACAATGGTAAATAAACTCTAATTGAAAAATTAAATGGAAACGAGTTAAAGACACATAACCGAGAAAAAAAACAAAGAACACAACAACAAAAACAGAATATTGAGAAATTGGACAATGGTCTAAAATCTATGCCGTAAGACTTCAAGCATGCACATAACATTGGGACACAATGAAATCACAACATAGCCTTTGCAGAACAATTGAAATTGATGCTTGTAGCACACCATTTCTACAATATCTCTACAAACACTGATTCATTATAACATGATCAATCCCAGATAAAGCGCAAATATACAATCTAATATCTCTATGCAGTGCTTAAAAATCTGAATGCTCAAACAATACAAGGCAAACAGAGAACATCAACCTATCACCGAATCGCATTTTGATTACTCCATAGCTATCTCCTTAGCGCGGAGTCTCACGGACTTGAAGCCATACCTGAATATTATCGGGAAGGTACTCTTGTTTCATTGAGAGATCCATCGAACGCATTAGACGCTGGTTACGAGCATCAACAATCTCCCTTGGTAATCGATTAAGCGCTTCCTTAAAAACCAAATCATTCAAAGGATCGTAAAGATCGTCGTATCTGAGACATAATCATTTGCAAAATCAAAATCATATTGATTCAATTAGTAATTATTTATCTATTGTTACTAAATATATTATAAAAAAGTATAACTTTGATTTCTTTATTTAAAAGAGGGATAGTAATGTCCAAGGTAGAGTATTTTTTTAATTTTAAAAAACATGGTGTATTTTCTTAATTAAAAAAGTTTTTTAATCTATTTTTTTAATTTTCCCTTGAAAGAATAATGTTTGTGTGCTTTTGAGTTTGATGCAAATTGGATTTAGTTAAAATGTTGGAAAATAGTTGATAATCAATTTAAGTTTGTTTATGATTGTGATTGAAATGGTGATAGTGAAATGCGAAATAGGCTGTATATTGAACAACCTAAATAGTAATAATATATATATATATATTTATACATATATATTTTTGTTATTGTACATCGATATTACAACGACAATGTAAAACATACTATCTCTAGTCAAAGTCTAAATAACTAATAAGAATACCTACATTTTTTTGTCGAAAATTACCTACATAATTAACCTTTTTATGACTACCTTAACTCATACATATCACTTACAAACTTGAGAAATTAACTTTAGGTTGATGTAAAATCTTCTTACACTAGAAATTATTTTTTGCAACTTGTAACCGTTTTTGATATATTTGAACAATTAATATATATATATATGCGCGTGCGCGGTATGATTAGTAATACAAGACGATATAAATTTTTCATTGTACAAAACATCAATATTAAATAATAATATATTTAAAACAATACAAATACAAGTAATAAAATATAGCAGTACCACAAGAAAACAGTTTTGTAATATTAACTCACTAATTAATTATACAAGAATATGGTACAAATTATAACACATCATCAGATGTTAGTATGTTACAATTCATAAACATAATTATCATTATTTAATGCATGGAGAATTTGGTGAATTACTAAAGGGGGAATTGCAATACTACCACGTTTAAATTACCGCTTTGCAATAATAGCATATCCGAAAGTTGTTTCATAATAATGCCACGAATTTTGTCTTAAAAGACAAAAAAATACCCTTACAAAAACAAAAACAAAGATCTTTTCAAATAAGTTATTTTCTGTTATTTTCTCTCCTTCTCTCTTCTCTTTCTTTCTCTCTCTTCTCTTTCTTTTCAATAATGAAGATATCTCTCTTATTTCTCTCCAACAATGAAGATATTATTTTTTATGAAATTGAAAAAGGCAAAACAAATACGAAATCTCTCCCTCTCTCTCATATAGATCCAGATCTAGATCCGATTTTGTTATTTTTGTTGTAAATTTGGTTTTATTTGATTTGTGTCTCTTTCTCTATGAGATTGAAAAACGCAAAATAATTCAGATATAGATCCGATTTTCTAACTTTTTGTTGTAAATCTGAGTTTATTGGATTTGTGGCTCTTTCTTTATGGGGTTGAAAAAGACAAAACAAATATGAATATATCTCTCTCTCAAATAGATCTAGATCCGGATTTTGTCACTTTTTGTTGTAAGGTTTATAAATGTTATCTACACTTTATAAGGTTTATAAACCTTAAACCTGTTTGTATGGTATATAAGCAATTTGTATGATTTACAAACATTTTGTAAAATTTATAAAAAATTTCTATAGTTTATAAGCATTTTAAGAGAAATTTGTAATAAAGTTTTAAAAGTTTTATAATGTAAATAAAAACCCTAAACCCTAATCCTACCCAAAACCTATACCGTAATTTTAAAATACTTAACCCAAACCCAAAATTTAAAAAACTTTTTGGTGTTTTACGTCTAGGTTTACATATAAAATCTAACAAAACTTTATAAACATTTTATATGGTTTATAAAAGTTTTCTACAGTTTATAATCGATTGGAAGAGAATTGTAAGACAGTTTTATAATGTAAATAAAATCATAAACCCTAAGCATATCCCCTAAAACTATACTTTAAAAGTAAAATAGTTAACCCAAACCCAAATATTTAGAAACGTTTTTATGTTTGCGTTTAAATTTGCATATTTACTTTTTTTAGAATATTCTTTTTTTTCTTTTTCAAAACCATCAGATAAAAAAAGTTTACAAGATCCAATTTCAAATTCATGTTTTTCTCACCATCTATTTATTCTAGAATTTTCATATAGAAAAATATAAAATTTGATGAAATTTAGTTTATTGAAAGAGAAAAAAAAAGTAAATGTCAGAGAGAGAAAGGAAAGAGAAAAAAGAAAAAGAGGGAAAAAATTTGTGGACGGAGAGAGAAAGAGAAAGAAAATGAAATATTTTAAAAAATATCTGACTAAAAGGGAAAGAAGAAAGAAAGAGGAAAAAAAAAATTGTGCAGAGATAAGAAAAAAGAAATCTAGTTTTAAAGGTTGTAGTATTCTTGTGAAACTACTTTCACCCGTGGCATTTTTGTTATATGACATGTTGCGGGTGACATTTATTAAAATTTCTCATTACTAAATTAAATTATTAATTAGCAACTTAACAAAAAAAATATGATGTAAAGCGATTATTATCTATTAAATCTTTATGCGTTTGGTTAGTTAGTGAATCGTAAATGTTTTAAGGGAAATTGGCCCCAATAATAGCTTTTAGGGTCAAAATTAATGATCTAACATTAGATTTAAAAAAGTTAGGTGAATAGCATTCACATTAGATAGAATGACTATAATGCCCTTTGTTAATTTACACCATTTATTAGAAAAAAAATTGAAAAACAAAAATTGAAAAACAAAATTTAAAATTACCAAAATAAAGAAAACCCTAATTCATTCTCTTCTTTTCTTTTCACGCCTCCTTTTGTTTTTCTTTCTTTTTCATCTTCTGTTTCACGCTTCTTCTTCTCTTTCACGCTTCTTCTTCTCCACCTCTTTCTTCTTCCTCTTTTCTTTCTTCTTCCATTGTTATTTCTTATTTTTCTCTATCCACACCATAATCGATCTCGTCTTTGGTGATCTACAAAATCAATCACTTTATTTTACATCATTACCATGGATAAAAATCTCAAATCAAGGATTAAGATGATGATTTTTATCATTCGTTAAACTCTCCATTGTCGTTCTCTGTAAAATTGGAGATCGCTATATTTAACTATATATTTTGAAATCAGTATAACAGGTAATGATAATAGTTAACTATATATGCTATTCTTTTTCATTATGTAGACTATAAAACGTAAATATGTTTCAGATAATAGTCAACTATGTATTAATATGATACTATGTTCTGTAGTCAACTATGTTATGAAATTAATAGCCAACTTTATTACGAAATCAATAGTGAACTATATTAAATAAGTAACTATCCCACTACAATTTTTACGTAGTCAACTATGTTATAAAATCAGTATATTAAACTATTATATGAAAATAGTTAACTATAGTATGACATATAAAACATCATAGCGCCCTTTCTCTATCCCTTTTTTCACCTGCACCAATAGTTGACTATCTCACCAACACAATAATAGTTAACTATTACACAAATCGTCAAAATAGTGGACTACAATTATCTCTTCAATTTTCTTCGATCCACTGTCAATCTCCTTCACCATGTTTGTCACCACTGCAAAAGTTGAAAGAGTTCTTCAAAGCTATTCTCGAAAACGATTTGTGATGCCAAACCATCATTGTTACGGCTCCTTTGATAGCAATCTCGCTAATTAATCCACAAAATTAATTTTGATTTTGTGAATCAATCTTCAAACCTTCAAAAGATCTCGCTAATATTAGATCAAAATCAATCATCCTAAAAACTCCATAATCACGATTCCGTTCAAAGATCAAAGAAGATCGGAAGAAATCTCAATCAAGACCCAAAACTATCAATTTACTTTTACCCACGATTGATTTTTGCAGATTTTATTTTTCAGATTTTTTATTTTTTTCTGCATAATTTTAGCTCAATTGAATAGGGGTAAATTGGTCAAAAAAAATATTCTCACTATTAGTCACCAAAATAGCTTCCACGTGATGTTAAATCCTTAATTTTTTCCCTAAATCCTATTATTCAGCTAATTCTCCCATGTTTTAAAGCTATTTTACACAATTTCTCCGAAACTTGTTATTGAGCTTAAGATATTTTCTAATTAAAATTACAAAAATTTGTTAAGTAAACAATAAAAGAAAAGGTTGTACGTGTAAAGCTAAAATCACGTTGAAGAAGAATATGTGCGTCAGTCTTTTAAAGACCAATTCTCTCCAAATCATATTATGCAGATGTAGGACGTCATTTTAAAACTTCAACTGGTTCACGATTTCCCCCCATGCGCTCTTCTTTATACGCTTTCATACTTCTAATTTTTCGGTGATATACACAAAATATAAGGAAAATAAGCAAAAATTACAAAAAAATTATAATCTATAACTAACTTTCTACGTTTTTCTATCTCTCTCTTTTTTTTATAATTTTTTTGGTGCAAAAATAAAAGGGACAATTTGCAAACTAACACAATTTTATAATTTTATTTGTGTATTAGCTATGTAATAATTTTAATAAGGGGAGTAGCCAACGTATATGATCATTTACGATTTCCTCCTTGGCACATGAGAGAATTTAAAAGCATGTGCATCTAAAGATGACTACTTGAAGAAATTTTTTGTGTGGTCCACAGTTTGGACAACGACATGAGTGATGTGGTTTTACGGTGTTTTGTCTCTTTTATCCTCTATATATTTGTGTTCTATACTACATAAACAAAATTATTTCTATGTAGTAATTTTACATAGATGAATTTGTAAGTGATGTTAAAAAACTTCAAAGTTTTTTAACATTCAAAACTAAACCCTAAACCCCAAACCCAAACCCTACCCCCTAAAACTATACCCTAATTTTGGAATAGTTAACCCAAACCCAAAAAATTAACATTCAAAACTAAACCCTAAACCCCAAACCCAAACCCTACCCCTTAAAACTATACCCTAATTTTGGAATAGTTAACCCAAACCCAAAAAATTAACATTCAAAACTAAACCCTAAATTTTTTGCGTGACAAGATTAATTATTAATTTTTTTTGCGTTATATACTCAAATATCCCAAAATAAAATTACATGCAAATACGTCTCGGTCGTGTTGATCCCAAGACCGACTTAAGCAAAGGGACAAGTGGTGCATTGCCTTGAGACCCACCTCCATGTACCAAGAATTAAGGGATCCGAAAATATTTTAGAAAAAATTAAGAGGGTCCATATTTATTGTTTTGTACCGTAACTTTCTTGTAGATTAATGGAATTTTTTTTTCTAGAGGATCCATCGTCCAGGAGACCATGTTCATCATGGGAGATGTCGTACATGGAGAGTTGTTCGTCGGGGAGAGTTTGTCCATCATGGAAGATGTCGTACATGGGAAGCTACATCATGGACGCATTTGTGGTAGTTGTTCACCCTAATCGCATAGGTTGCAGGTAGATCGAATATATGTAGGGTTGATGTAATAGACTATCTGATAATCAAGTGTTAATTTTTTTTTTATTTAACAAAAGAACTAAAAATAATATTTTAGAAGGCCAAAATTCTTTTTTTGCCCTAGGGCCCATTATAATCTTGAGCCGGCCAGTTGACCCAAGACTATCTTCAAACAAGATCAAATCTAAAGCAAATGGAACCGAATCCATAAAATGAAAATCTAATGACAACGAAAAAACATAGTTCACCAATCCATCAGCAGGATAATTGGTCTCCCTATACGCATGAGTAATTCAGACTAACCAGCCCTTTGCAATAGAGACATGGCACAATCGTACCATGAAGGACAACATATGAGTCTCATTTATCTCTATCTTAAGAAACCACCAACTCTGAATATACTTAGAGTTCTACTCGCGAGTAACCTTTTCCCCCATGCAATTTGCAGTCCATAGTATACGCCCCACAATTCTGCTAAAGGCGCAGAATCTACCAATGTTAAGAGCAAAACCGACTCGTTGATGCGTATCAAATGTGGCAATGCAAATTCGATACTATTAGAGATTTAAATCTTTAATCACTCAACTATAAGTGCATGGTTATACCAATGTAGTAATCAATGGTCATTCTTCCACAAGGAATTGACAATACAAGTGGAATGCAAGAAACTTAAGAAGTTATCAAAATTTGGTTTCTACTAATCTATATGACAATGACGAAATGGTGTAATAACTAAATGTAAGAATTAAACAATGTAAAATGCAATGAATAAGTAAATAGAAAACAAGATTAAAATGCAATATATGAAAAGTCAATGCAAAAGTCAACCAAATTTAAGCTAAATGATCAATATGATAAAAGTATGGACTTTGAGTAGAGAGGAAAGATTTAGGGTGAAACATATGAGATAAGTGATGGACAACAGCTCAGTTAAGCTAATTCGAAAGCATGAATCCATTTAATACGACTAAACTACTTCCATGGTGCTGATCGCTTTCTCAATTAACCATTTACACAAACTTCTATTTTCTTAATCTCTAATTAAGAAGCATGATGGTGGTAAATTTTTACCTCAGTAATAACAAAGAATATGATGCAAGTGTACAACTATCAATGTAGTACTTAAGGGTCGTATTCACTAGAGATTGATAGGGCACTAAAGACTTTAGGGAGTTAGAGTTAAGCTAAAGCAAGCAGTGGGGGTTTTTGGTTGTAAAGTTGTAATTTGGTAAATAATGTAAAGTAAATCAATAAAACAAATGTTGGATAGCAGAGATTTTTCAGGGTTCATGGACTGAATTATTCATGAAATATATAGTTTCGAAGAGTTGATTCCTTACTCGAATGCACTTTGTATGTATAGTTAACCTATTACCGTAGTGAAAACTAATAAATTAAATCAATTCGATCACAATACTATCGCAAGTGACAAACTAATAAGCAAGTGTTAAAGCAAGCGTTAAAGCAACAAGATTTGATATGTTAATCCGACTCCGAACACGACTCTCGCAAGTTAGTTACAAGGCTCATCTTCATACTAGATCTAATCCATTAATCAAGTGATGTGCTTGTAAAAATGGATCTATAATCAACCATAAGTTTGGCCGAACAAACGGTATGCAATAAGTGTAACCAAAGATGAAGACTCTTCTAGACTCCATGAATATTTCTATCTATCGATCCATGTGAATAACCCCTTAGGAGACTCTCTTAAACCCATCAAATAACTACTCGCTCATGGATGGTACAAAGATTGGAATTTCTCTCCTAAAAACTCGTAATGAAATACTCTATGAAAAACTCCTCGGACCTTCTTTTTCTTGATGGGTTCGTAACTAGCTTAGTAACTGGATTTGTGTCGAACGTTGTTCTCTTGCTTTGTGGATGCAGTCTTCTATTTATATTAAGAGATGGGGTCTACGACAAATCTCCAAAAGATTTAGGAGAATATACGAAAAAAACAGAATAGTTTCTTTTTTCTCGAGTAGGTGATCGATCGGTCACCTTGTGTGACCGATTGGTCATTATACAATTGCTTCTATCTTTGTTTTCCAGATAATAGGTGATCGATCTGTCACCTGATGAATATCGCGGAACCGGTTTGGTTAATGAATCTACTCAAACGGCTTTCAGTAGATTGTAAATATCTCGAGATATAACCGTCGGATTTGGGCTAATGAATATTCGTTGTGAATCTCAGATCCTCCTCTGCCGTGTACTAAAATCTTAGATTGATCCAATGGTGGGATAATCTCCGTATGGACCGCAACATTTGATGGCCAAATTCTGACTTTTCTCAAAAGGGCTTGTTGCTTCCATATTAGGCCCAATTTGCTCATTTTTCCTAAAAAGACTTGAAACCACGCAAAAGACTGGAAATGGTACTAAAGTACTTGTGTAGAGGTGTTTTCATAAAATTATCATACGAAACACATAGTAAAAAGTAGTAAAATACGGTGTATATCAAATCATTTCATTAAACATGTTCCTAAGGCTTACAAATCCCATTAAACATCAACTTCTATTGGCTAAGATGAGAAATGCATGATTAAATCTCTCATAAACATTTTCACGAACACTTTCCGGAAATGAAAAGATTATGATCTAGATTTAGGGTAATTACTTCCTATCTAGCATTGAGCACCCTTTAGACAATTGAATATGAAAGACTAACATCTTAGCATCACTAAATCTACATGAATCAACCCTAATCTTCTCTACCCAAGATCCATAAAGTAAACTACTCATTAATCATATCTAAATACATTAAAGCATGAATATAAAAATGCATAATGAAACACTTAAAGAAATAAGAGATAATTACTTAAACATCTTTTTTAGATATGGTGTTTACTCAAACATCCTTTTATTTTTTAGCTCAAAAATTTGAGTTAAAAAAGATTACAAAGACATTAAAAATATCTCAAATCCGTTTATTAACGAAAATGCCATTATCCTTAGAAAAAAAACAACATAAAAAAAAAATAATCAGATTTCAACTCTTCATCTTCTTCTTCCTCTCTCGTGACTTCTTCTCCGGCGACGAGATTCGTTGCTTTTGACGGTAAGATTCGAAACAAATCATGAGTTTTCTTCCTCTATATCATTCACGAGTGTTTTGGGTTCAAATTTATGAACTTCAATATGTTCTTCGTTCATAGGTTTCGAAATTCCGGCAAAAGAAAGTTCTGGCTAGTGTTGGGGTTTCGTTTTCGTGCGTTGTAGAGAGGTAATCTCTTGATTCTAACCGGTTTCGTTTGGGTGTGTTGAAGTTTTGTAAAATCACGTTCTGGTCCAGATCTAGATTTTTCTCATATCTGAATTTTTTCCCGATCTGATTTTTCTCAGATCCAGATTCCGACGTTATGGTAGACTTATTTCTATGGAAAAAATATACGTTACGGCAGATTTATAATAGACGTTATGGTAGACTTATTTCTATGAGATGCAGACGTTGTGGTAGACTTATTTTATGAGATGCAGACGTTGTGGTAGACTTATTTCTATGAGATGCAGACGTTGTGGTAGACTTATTTATATGAGATGCAAACGTTTATTTCTATGAGATGCAGACGTTGTGGTAGACTTATTTCTATGAGATGCAGACGTTGTGGTAGACTTTTCGACTCTTGATCTGCTAATGAATGAAATCTTTTTTGACGTTGCGGTAGATTTTTTGCAAAGAGATACAAACATTATGGTAGACTTTTTGACTCTGGAGCTGCTAATGAATGAAATCTTTTTTAGCTAGTTAGGATTGTGTTTCAGTCTAAGATGTTCTAATTTCCATGAATTTCTTTACAGGTATTCTTTGTATGTGCAATGCGTAACCGCATGAAGAATGTAAAGAACATCCAAAAGATCATGAAGATGGTCTACCATTGTTTCTTGTTGTATTTAGGTAGTATTTGGTTAATCTTTGTATTGTTTAACATGCTTATTCTCCTATACGGCCTTATAGTTATGTAGCATCAAGTCCTCAATCTCACCCGTATATATGGCATGTAAGTCCTTAATGGTAGATTTATTTTTCGTGTAATGGTAGATTTATTCTATTCAATGATAGATTTTTGACTCTGAAGCTGCTAATGAATGAGATTTTTTGGCATAGTATGAAAAACTTATGTGATTCCAATATGCATGCTATTCGCCTCAAACATGCAGCTTATATCATGGATGAGTTACCACGTGATGAGATTGTTCAGTTATCAGAGTCAAACCCTCGTGATGGATCCAGTGATTGTTCAGTTATCCCTCGTGATTTGGATGAGATGTATTTTCGTTTGATGGTAGATTTATTTTTATGAGACACAGACGTTCTGATTTGTAATATACGTTATGGTAGATTTATTTCTATAAGATACAATTGTTATGGTAGACTTTTTGCAAAGAGATTGAAACATTATGGTAGACTTCTATGAACATTTTTTTGTAGTGTAATGAATGAAATGACAACATTTATGTATGGTTAAACATGGCTTCTGAAATGTTTCTGTAACCATTACAATATCCTTAAAACACGAGTACGAGTTCATACGAAAAGATAGAAAATATATGAAAATATATAGTACATACTAAATCTACCATCACTTTTATATAAATCTACCATCACTTCCATGATAGTCCCCTAGAACTGTACCACCTTTTGAATTGTCAACCAAAAACACCCATCAATTCTTCTCAAAACTCTGACTACCACAAACAAGAATGATTTGTTTTGTTTCCAATTTACCTCTTTTTGTTCAAACCCTAAATCCTAAACCCTAAACCTTAGTTCTTCACCATTGTTGCAGGTTTTTTCGTGCAAATTTGTCTATTTTTTAAGGGTAAAATCGACATTTCGCGTTCCCTGCAAATAACTCTACACTCTACCACATACCAAATAAGTCTATCACCACTATAGTTTCCGAAACATGAAACAAGTCTACCACCAAGTACTATAAGTCTACCGCTATCACAATAAGTCTACCAAATGTCTAATGTGAAAAAAAATCTACCGTAACTAGGTTGGATAAAAAGTCTACCATCACTAGACCTAGGTAAAAACAAATCTACCATTTCAACCGCTAACAACGCATAAGTCTACCACTATTGATCCGAAAAAATAAGTCTACCAGTCAATGGTTGGTTTCGTTGACCGAAAATACGGAATAAGTCTACCGCTCATTATAAATCTACCACTACTACAATAAGTCTACCACAACTATACACAAAATAAATCTACCACCACCATAAATAAGTCTACCGCTAACTATAAGTCTACCGCTACTAAAATAAGTCTACCGTCACTATAAATCTACCGCTGCTATGACTAAAAATCTACCACCAAAGGAAACAAGTCTACCATTCAAAAATAAGTCTACCGCTCGTCAAATAAGTCTACGGACTAAAAAATAAATCTACCGGATCGAAAATAAGTCTACCATCACTAGCGGTAGACTTATTTTTTTAGGCGGGAAAAGTTCCCGCCTACGCGGCCCGTTTCATTAATGTCATTTTCGTAAATACGTTTTTTGTTATCAAAGGAAAAAAGGTAAAACGGACTGAAAAATAGCCTCAGTAATTAAAATCTAAAAAGGATGTTTGAGTCAACCCGAAATCTAAAAAAGATGTTTTAGTCAACTTCCCAAGAAATAAACAATAAATTTTGCTAAATATTATTGTTTAGAGTATATATATATATATGTCGTAGAATGGCCCTATTCGCCACCATCACTTCTCTAGCCAAATCTCTAATAAAACAGATTCTATCACGACACGCCCATTCTCCCCAAAAAAATTCTCACATTTCCATTTCCGCCCCCACCATATCTCCATAGCAAAGATCATGTTCCATGGAAAATCATACACCAAGCCCTCATCATACTCGCATAAGTGTCGTCGCTTACGCTTCGCATCTGTCATAACAACTTGGTTCCCGACTAACAAAAAAACTCTGACCCGCTTTGGTGCTATCACTATCCAAATACTACTGTAGAAATCTTCCACATTTTGCAGAGGGAGCGTGGCAATACCAGAAATGGGTTATATCATATATAGTTTACACAACTAAAATAGATTACTTCTGTTATATTATACGAGGAAAAATAGTTGAATAAACCTTTTATCGAAAGTAAATAAAATCCACAGGTTATAAGTTTAAAGGCGAGCACGAAAAGAAATGGGAAAGACACATTTTACATGCAAACGACCATAACAACATAATTCCGAGGTGTCAAACATGTGACGTCCACGTATGTTTTATGTCCTTTCTCGCCTAAAATTTGGCAACTTTTGTTAATTGTCGGTGTATTAATAACTAATGAGAAATTCTTTAGGGCAAGTGACGGTACTATCAGGGCCGGCTGAGGGAGGGGGACAAGTGGGGCAATGCTCTCGGGCCCATCCCATATTCCAAAAATTAAAAAGTTCCAAATTTTGTTTCTAATATTTTTTAAGATAAAATATAAATTAAATTAAATCTAAAATAAATAAAAAGGGCTCATATAACGTAATTTTTCGTTAATTTAACCATATCTACAAAAAAAATTTTAAACTTCAATTTATTTTGCAAAAACTCTTAAAACAATATTTTAAAAAATCAAATTTTTTTTTTTGCCTCGGAGCCTACAATACTCTTGAGCCGGTCCTGCATACTATTGTTAATATTTTTAATATATATAGAAATGTATTATAGTATTTAGATATGTCTTTACCAAATGTTAGATTCTACATCTGACAATAAATATATGTAAACGTGCTCTGATACTATTTTCTCAAATAAGTTTACTGAAATAAAAATATTGGTTTCCACCTACCAACAATACCTCCCTCTATATATGGTTGACAAACTTCTAGCATTATCTTTTCATTGAAATAAAATGACAAATGCTTGTATAACAATATGCATCCAGCCGCATGTTGAATTTAGACAACTGTCGTTTTGAGGTCAGTAAAAAAGACAAGTCACAAACGGAGTAAGCAGAAGATCATGGTCACATCGACTTCAATAGAAAATTATATACACATCTTTTTAAGCTTTTATTTTTTAGTTATTTTACGGTTAAATCTAATTCCTCTATTTTTTGGAACAATCTCGGAGTGTTGCTCAATCCGACATCACCAATAACCAAAAAATAAAAGCTTCTATTGAAGTCGATGTTCTCAATTTGGAGAAATACATAAAGTATTTATACAAGTACAAAATTGGTCAAAATAATCCTAAAAGCTAAATGGAAAATCTCCTAAAAGATAAAAGGAAAATATACTAATTTTAAGTATTTCCTTTTATCATAGCTAAATTTTCCTTTTTGCATGTATTAGCCTAGGTCGGCTATTGCTCCTTACGGGCCGAATTATCATTAATAGATCATAGCTGGCCCATCCTTCGAGCTGTCTGCCAAAGCTCTACGTCAGGTCAGATCTGGGTCGGATATGGTAATGGTTGCTAAATCTGTTACCACCAGTGACACTTTAGGATAAAGATTGAATCATGATAAGTCATCTATTACTTTCAAGAACACATTCTCCACCAGATTTTGAAGAGGTATCAATATGGCTTGTGGTATAAAGAATAAAGGAGGTATGGCAATGTATCTAGGATTACTTGAAAAAATATGTGGATCCAAAAAGAATTTTTTTGCCTACGTTCAAGATAGATTGAACAATGGGATCAATGCGCAATCTGCAAAATTCTTGTCTACCCGGAGCAAAAGAGATCTTAATCAAATCTGTAGTACAAGTCCTTTTGACATATGTTATGTCGTGTTTCTTATTATCAGATTGTATGACAGGTCAGCTTAAGAGTATTATATCCACATCTTGGTGGAGGAAAAGAGAACACAACAGATGAATTCACTGGATCACATAGGATAAACTTTGTAAACCCCAAGAACTGGGTGGCCTGAGTTTTTGGGACCTTCATGATTTTAATCTAGCACTCCTTGCTAAGAAATTATGGCGTCTTATCCTCAAATACCCTTCATTAATACTAGCCCGTGTTTTGAAGGGCAGGTACTTTAGACTAACTGGTCCGCTAGAAAACGAGAGAGTCAACTCCCTGTTGTTTGGTTGGACAAGTATTCTAGCGGAGAAATCACTACTGAAACATGGCCTTAGGAAAACCATTGGCTTGAGATCTGATATGATCCTAACCAGCAATGAAAATGAAGAACTAGAGCATAAGGAGCAGCTTGTACCCGGAGAAACAATAGGGCTTAACAACAAAGACCCTCAGCATGTTGAAGAGGTACTAAAGGTTCCAGCCGGACCAATTACTAGAGCAGGAGCTAAGGGGTTCAACCAAGCCTTTTGCATGATTCCTACGCAAGTAAAGAGTGGGTTAGAAACATTGGCTAATCCAATCGCATTGGTTGTGATACAAGCCGTTTCTATCCATGGTAATTAAGATTGGTAATTCGAATAGTACTCTTTTTCATTCAATGTGTTTTTCCCAAATGGTTTTCGCATTAAAGTTTTAATGAGGCAGGAAAAATTATCTTATCATTGTCTTTTACCAACTCTTTGAAGATCAACGACAAACGCAGGCTAAGGAGTTTATTTGTCAATTTTAAGTTGGTCAAATAATGTTTAATAATTAGAATGTTGTGTTTTTCGAGGAGCCCTAAAACAGTGTTTCTTAGTCTCCTATCTTCTATAAGTATTAAGACTTTGTTTTTTAATAAGATCATCAAATACATTTTGATTTAATACATTTTGATTTTGATTTTGATATTAGTGTGTAATATCTAATACACTTTGATTTTGATATTAGTGTGTAATATCTTTGAAAAATCAAGCTTATAGTTCAGAGGTCTTTTACAGCCTTTCAAAGTATCGATTCAATCCCTTGTTCAATTACTCTATCGACCCACGTTTCTCCTTCATGTCTACCAGAAATCTGCTGCAATCCTTTGAAGAAACTATCTCATCCAAATCCCCCTTACGAAGTGATGTGGGTTATTTTCAAGTCTTAAATTTATAACCCAAAGATTCATGCAAGTGCACATGCAAATACAGTAGTACTTAGGGGTTGATCCACGAGAGACTGAAAGATGATACACTACGAATTTAGAGATGCAAATTCAGCTAATACGAAAGATGAAGTGGGGTTTTTTGTGTTAGTGAGAACGTGACAAGTGAATGGGAATGCAAACGAGGATGATAAATCAATATGAGGAAAGAGTTAGGCATCAGTCAATTCGCAAAAACTCACAAAACACATAAAATATATCGATAGGGTTTTAGATTCTAGAAATCAAATGGCGAAGGTATAAAATTTCCGCTATCGTGGTTCCGATTACTATGTTCAACTATGTAATAGACTAAACTATCGTAGGTTATTAAGAAGAATACACATATTAGTAAGAAGATTCAATTGTTCACTAAACTCCTTAACTAATCAATCGATTGTTAAGACGCATAGCTCATCAAATACTAGGTCAGGAGATATAGAGAGCTCTATCGAGACTATACCAACCTAAGATCAATCTCTGGTTAATTACTCTAGATCACGCTTTGCGCACATATAAAGATGAAAAACCTATATGATAAACCCTAGAAAGTTCGATCTTCAATTATGCATTAATAAGGAATCTTTGAATGCCTAAAACCTAACAAGCAAGTTACTCAGACATAGAAGCACGAAACATCATGATTTGAAAGAGTAAAAGGGTAAGAAATCTTCCCTATGTTGAAGAACAAGGGAGATCTCCTCTTTTAAGCTCTTAGAATCCAAATAAATGAAGAAAAATGGTAAAAACGTGTTTATTTTTTATGGTGCTTTCAACTTACAAAGGCTAAAAACAAGTATATATAGGTTTATGGTCTTCTAGGGTTAGTTTATGGGCAAAAACGTCAAAACAGTCAAAACTACTCCATATTGAGCTGTGACACTGGCCGTGATCTTGGGCTGGTATGGGGAACAATTTGCCACGTACTGGAGTGTCCTGATGGTCCTGGTGCTTGTCGATAATTGGTCCAGTATAGGGACCGTTTTTGGGCTGCTTCATCTTTTGGGCCGTTTGACATGTTTTCCAAGTCCATTGGAAAGCTGACTCAAAGGACTATCTTCACTCCAAGTTCATTTGCTCCTCCGTTTATTGCTAAATTTCTGGCGTATGTAATCTGTCCAACTTGGTAGAATGTGATAGCTTGTGAAATCCTTGGCTCCAATGGTGTCTTTGGTTTGCGTGAGCTGCTGTAGCTTGGATTATACCTCATTATGCTCCTTTTGATTATTTTTGATTGATTTCCCTGAAAAACACTCTAAAACTATAAATACGAGAAAACTACATTTATACGCGTAAAACCTTATTAAAATGCTTAAAAAGCATATGAAAATAGATAGTAAAATAGGTAAATATAGGGTATATCACCAAGAATCTCAGATTTTCCATTGAACTCCACAGTTTAGAGAATCTTCATATTCCAACTTGTTCAAAGACTGTTCATGAGCAAAGATCTCTCATCAAGATTATCTTCTGATTTTTGTTTTAGGTTAAACATGTGTGTTTCTCTAAAGTTTTTAGAAAATTGCCAATAAAACTCATGTTTTCCTTTCTAGATCTGTTCGGTTTTGGAAAATTAGAATTGATTGAATTGCACATGAGTGAAAATCTTAATAAAACCCTTTGAATTCTTTCTTTTTTAGCAAACAATATTAAGGTTTATATGTTTCGTTTTGTTCCTTCTAAAAGGAATTTGATATTGTTTTTGTGTTATGTTGTTCCAGAATGAACTTTGAAGAAGAGAGAGAAGAAGCGAGCAACATGCATCAACACAAACTACTATTTGAAGCAATTACAGTTAAGATGTCATGAATGATGGATAAAAAACTCCAAGCTTTTTGTGAAGAACGAACTACGGTAGATCCAAGTCAAAACCCAGAGAAAACTGAACCAGAACAGAGAGATGATGATGCCACACGAAGTTACTACATCCAATCATCTCGCAATAGCCAACCAAGGCGACAACGTGAAAAATATAACCACTACTGCAAGACAACTTTGGGAGGTTGAATAGCATAATTCCTTTTTTTCATGGCACTAATGATCTTGGTGCGCATCTTGAATGAGAAAAGAAGATTGAGCTTGTGTTTCTTTTCTTAGAGTACACATAAACTAATAATGTGAAAATAGCACCACTGAATTTTTCGACTATGCATTGAATTGGTGGGATCAACTAGTTACGATGAGAGGAAGAGCTGGTAACTATCCAATCGACACTTGGACACAAATGAAAACAATTATGAGGAAGAGGTTTGTCCCAAGCCATTATTATCGTCAGCTGCATTACAAATTGAGGAACTTGGTCCAAGGAAACAAATCAGTGGAAGAATACTACAAAGAGTTGGAAACTTTGATGCCAAAGGCTTATGTTCAGGACGATAGTGAAGCAACAATGTCAAGGTTCATGGGAGGCTTAAACCGTGATATACAAGACCGACTTGAGACACAACACTACGTGGAAGTTGAAGAGATGCTTTACAAAGGTATCATGTTTGAACAACAAATCAAAAGAAAAAAACCCCAAAACCAGCTACGGTTCAACTAAATACAATCATTCCCGTGAAGAGATGTTGAGTTTTCAACGTGAGACTAAGCCTTTCTCCAAACCAAAGTTTGAAAATTAGGTTCAAGATGTGAAAGGAAAGGCTAAGGAAGATACTACACGTAGCAGAGATCTCAAGTGTTTTAAATGTCAAGGTTTTGGTCATTACGCAAGTGAATGCTCAAATAAGAGGATCATGATTCTAAGAGATAATGGGGAATTGGAATCAGAAAAAGAAACACCATAAGAAGAGTCATCTGATGAGTTTGTAACTAGAAGATTTCTAAGTGTTTTACCTATGAACAAAGAATGGGAGCAACGCGAGAATCTCTTTCATACATGGTGTTTAGTGAAAGATAAAGTTTGTAGCCTCATCACTATGGAGGAAGTTGCACTAACGTGGTTAGTGATACTCTGGTGAACAAACTTGGGGTAGAAGTAGTCAAGCATCCAGAGCCTTATGCACCTCAATGGCTCAATAATAGTGGAGAGATAGTCGCGAACAACCAAGTTAAGGCGTCTCTTTCGACTGAGAATTATGAAGATGAGATTTTGTCTGATGTTTTCCTAATGGAAGCAAGTCACATACTGCTTGGTAGGCTTTGGCAATCTGACCAAAAGGTTAATCACGATGGATTCACGAATCGACATAATTTTGAGTTTAAGGGAAGAAAATCATCTTAACTCCTATGGCACCTCATGAAGTCTACAATGACCATGTTAGTTTTTTTTTTTTTAAAGAGAAGATGTTGTTCAATCTAGTCTTGTGGCAACAAAAGGTAAGCTTCAAATTCATTCGCAAAGATCTAAAATCCTTTTTGTTTTTAAAGAAACAGTTTTGAACACTATTAATCCTTCACCAGACCCCGATAGTGTCTAAACCAAATATTACTTTTCTCTTGAATCAGGTATGGAAGACTTAAGTCCCATGTAAGCTTCACCATTTCATGTGAAAAGCTTTATATGGTTGTGTACCTACATGTCAACGATTGACTTATAGATATATGAGATCACATACGATGTGGTTCACTAGATGAAACGATTAACCATCTACTCTTTGAATGCCTGCCATCACTACAATTTTGGGGACTTTCAAACTTCTCGTCATCTCCTGATTTCTTCCCGAGTACCTCATTATTCTAAAATATGGATTTCTTATTTTTGCAAACAAACGAGATCGGTTTATCCCTCGATCCTCGAGTATATATGGAAGACAAAAAATGACAAGGTGTTCAACATGAAAATAATATCCCTAGGGTATACTCTCTAAATACCAGCTTTTAGTGCGGAACTTGACTAGTTCAATATGATAAAACAAATATTTTTATCTTTTAGTTTAGTTCATATTCAACGTAGTGGTAATGTTCGGGCTCGAGCACGAGGCTTTATATTTTCCATGGGATTATCCATAAGAGAAACTATCCAACCACTATCACTTGATATAATATAAGGTGATTGATGATAGAAAAATGAAATTAAATTGTAAGGAATAAAGTATGACGTCTGATATCTCATGGTTTTTACAGATTTTTAATACGATTTTAATAACTATATCTAATGGTCTTTCGTGGTTTTATACATTGAGTGGTAGTTTTAGTGTGTAGAGTGACTTACAGGTCAATTGGATAAAAGGACAAGAGATCGAGATATTGGACAGTTATGCAGCGTCATATGTCGAGCAACCGTTGGAAGTCTTAATTTCATTGGACTGATCTGAAATTTTGATTCAATATAGAAGATTGAGTCAGCTTTCATTCAAAAGAAGTTTGAAATAATTTGGATCAATGGTGAGAGAGTTATGCTACTTCTCATGAAAACATGTCAATCTGGTAAACCGACGAAAATAAGAAAAGTTTCTGTGTTTCCTAATTTGACTTGGTTTAGCTAGGGATTTTTGACCAGCACAAATCTAGATCTATAAAGACACGTTTTTAGCCACTTTTGAGAGAAACATATTATTTTATACCGAGACAAAGGGAGAGATTGATTTTGAGAGTTTTTTAGGAGACAAATCTATACTTCGTTGTTGAGGAATTTCGAACCTGAGTTTTACATTTTCTCAATCTTTTATGAAATTTATTCAGATTATGATGTTTTCTTCATCTATGTCTCAGTAGTTTGCTTGTTAGGTTTTGGGGATTTCAAGGGTTGATGACAAATTGTTATAATTGAATTACTGTTGTGATTTATCTTAGTGTTCTTCATCTTGATTGCTTTAACTCTGATTTTAGGATTGATAACTCTGATTTTAGGATTGATCACTCTGAATTAGAAATCCTAGGTTGTTTTAATTAGATGCAAACGAAGTGATTGGTAACCTGAACTGAATCATAGATGAGTAAAACCACTTATTCGCAAAAAAATTTGGTTTAGGGATTTTGTGAACAATCGAACCTGAACATTAATGCTTGTCTCAATTTTTTGAATTTACAAAGAAATTTGGGATTCTAGGGTTTAGGCATAGATAGTTTTCGCAACAAAAGTTGGTTGATTTAACAATTGTGTTTCGAGTTCTACAACTGCGCTTAACAAAATATCCTGACAGCCTTTCATTCTTCAACTTTGAGTCATACCTGAGAATTTTCCATAGCCTAGTGTTTTGTCAAATTGATTTTAAGAAAACCCAAAACGAGCATCTGCTTTTTACTTGCTATTTAATTTAACTTTACATTGCATTATAGCTTAATTTGAATTCATAAGTTAATTGTGTGATTGGGATTCCTCGTGGATTTGATCCCTAAGTACTACTGCGAATTCTTAATTTGAGAGGTTAGCTGGTGGTACCGGGTTTAACACTCATTACCATACCCGACTCGACACAGAGTTTGTGAGGGCAGATCGGAGGATGGGCCAACGAGGATCCACTAGCAGTGTATCGGCCCGTTAGGAGGCATCCGCCGACCTAGGCAAATACAAGCAAATTGGAAGACTTACCTCGGATAAAAGGAAATACGTAGAATTATTATAACTTCCTTTTATCTTTTAGGATATTTTTCATTTATCTTTTAAGGTTATATCGACCGACTTTATACTTGTATAAATACTGGAAGTATTCCTCCAAAATGAGGACATCGCCTTCAATAGAAAATTCTATACACATCTTTTTCCTTGATTTTTCCTTGTGATTTACGTTTAAACTTAGTTCCTCTATTCTTTGTACCGATCTCAGATTGTTGCTCAACCCGGTATCACCAAATTGACGCCGACTAAGGGACCGATTAGGTTTACTGCGTAACTTTCACGGGAGGAAATCTTTTGAAGATGTCCGGAGACAAAACCCTAATTCTAGCTATGGCAAACGTAGTTTGAATGAAGAAACCAACGGAACCTTCTAAAAGGAGGATCCTCATAATCATGGGGAACACCATGGCTTCATCTGATGAAGGCCATAGCGTCGACCAATCATCAGTGTTTGAAAATCCCTATCCCCTCAGGGACTTGGATCGTAAGGGGCAATCAAAGCGAAGCTCGCAACTATTTTGTCCTTGAAAGAAAAAATAGGGCTCCGACTGTTATGGCAGTACATGCCTCGGAGGAGATGGTGGAGAGCTGAAATAAAACTCCCCATGTTGATGGAAAGAAAGTGTCGTCGGAGCGACAAATCACACAAATCATCGTGGATTTCTACTATCCCGATCAATGCGTGGGAATAGGGTCCAAATTAAGCGACCATATACGAGACCGACTCGTCGAACTTCTAAGGAAGAACACATCGACCTTTGCGTTTTCCATCAAGGACATGAAGGGGATCGACCCAAAGATAATTTCTCATAAGCTGAACGTAGATCTGTCGCACAGACCGGTCAAACAGAAGCGGAGAAAGCTCGGTCAGGAGAGGTCCAGAGCAGTAGATGACGAGGTCGAGCGACTGCTCGATGTCAGATATATTACCAAAGTGAAATACCCAGAGTGGTTACCTAATCCGCTAGTAGTAAAAAAAAGAATGGGAAGTGGAGAGTTTGTGTTGATTTCACATACATCATAAGGCCTGTTCGAAAGACAATTTTCCATAACCTCACATCAACAGACTTGTCGAAGCAACTGCCGGTAACGAACTTTTATCGTTTATGGATGCCTTCTCCGGTTATAATCAAATCTTGATGCATCCTGACGATCGTGAGAAGACCATTTTCATAACCGATCGAGGAATATACTATTATAAGGTAATGCTCTTCGGTCTAAAGAACGCTGGGACAACTTACCAACGGCTGGTGAATAAGATGTTAGCCGATCAGCTCGGTAAATCAATGGAAGTTTACATCAACGATATGTTGGTTAAATCGGCGAACGCTGAGGATCATATTGATCATCTTAGAAGATGCTTCGAAATTAAATCATGCCAAGTGCACCTTCGCGGTGACCTCATGAGAATTCCTAGGATACTTGGTAACAGAAACATGAATCGAAATAAATCCAAAGCAAATATCCGTCGTGTTAGATTTGCCTTTCCCCAAACGCGGAAAGATGTTCAAAAGTTGACCGGACGGATAGCGGCTCTAAACCGTTTCATAAGTAGATAGACAGACAAAAGTCTCTCGTTCTACCAGTTGCAGAGAAAGGCAAGTAAAACCTTTGAGTGTTCCGAATAGTGCGAGAAGGCATTATCAGACCTCAAAACGTATCTTACCACGCCACCTGTACTAGCTAAACCCAAGGTAGGAGAATTCCTATACCTCTACCTAGCAGTCTCAACATCGGTAGTGAACGGGGTATTGGTGAGAAAAGATTGAGGCGAACAACAACCCATCTTCTACATCAGCAAAGCTCTCAATGAGGCAGAAACGAGGTACTCGACAATGGATATGCTGGCCTTAACACTTCTAACGTCAGCCAAGAAGCTCAGACCATACTTTCAATCCCATACCATCGAGGTATTAACAAATCATCCACTTCGTTCGATCCTTCATAGTCTGAATCATTCGGGTCGATTAACTTGATGAGCGATCAAACTTAGTGAATATGACATAATCTATAAAAATAGACCGACTATAAAAATATATCATCATCCCGAAGAGGATCAGGGGTCGGAGTATTCCTCAAATCTCTGAATGGACAAGTGATTGAACAATAATTCCGTCTTGATTTTGTGGCGACAAACAATGCCGCCGAATACGAAACCTTGATAGCTGGACTTCGATTGGCGAAGGCGGTGGGGGCAAAGCGAATTCGAGCTTGCTCAGACTCCTAACTCGTCATCAGTCAGTTTGACGGGTCGTACAAAGCAAAAGATGACAAGATGGACGCCTACCTAAAGGTAGTAGGCGAAATCACCGGCAAGTTCGATGAATTCAAACTCATAAAGATTCCTCGCAAAGAAAATTCAGCAGCAAATGCGTTGGCCGCACTGGCCTCGAGCTCAGATACAAGACGAGTTATACCCGTGGAGAGTATATCATGTTCGAGCATAGATTCAAAATCTATGGTCTACGAAATTGCAGAAGACGAAGTGGATGACGAATCCACCAAAATGGACGACGATTCCATTCCCAAAGCAGACTGGCGGACATAAATTATAGAGTACATAACCGAAGGAAGGCAACCTGAAGATAAATGGGCAGCTCGGAGGTTGAGAACCCGAAGTGCTCATTACACTATCTTTGAAGGAAAGCTTTACCGACGGAGCGCAACTCGTTACTTGATGAGATGCATTTATGGGGAAGAGATCCTCGTAGTCCTTCGACATACCAATGCCAAGGACAGGGGTAATCACTCCGGAGGACAGTCACTCGCCTTGAAGCTTAAGAAACTTGGTTATTTCTGGCCAACGATGCTGGCCAATTGTCAAAAATGCGCACAAAAGTGCGTCGCATGTCAAAAGCATGCACCAAGAAAGCTAGCTCCCCCAGAAGAATATTCACCGGCAACCGTCGCATACCCGTTTATTAGATGGGCTATGGATGTTGTCGGACCCCTGGTAACGTCACGAGGGAAAAAGAATATCCTAGTAATGACATATTACTTTACTAAGTGGGTGGAAGCCGATGCCTATCGTCAAATCACCGGACTTGATGCTGTGAGATTTGTTTGGAAGAACATTATCTGCCGGCATGGAGTGCCTTACGAAATTGTAACATAGAACGGTCCGAACCTTGTCTGTAACGTTTTCACAAAGTTTTGCGATAGATGGAATATTCGCCTAACCACGATAACCGTCTATTATCCTCAAGGGAATGGACAGGCTGAGTCGACCAATAAGACGGTGATAGCCAGACTAAAGAAACGTCTGGGCGTAAAGAGAGGAGCTTGGGCAAACGAACTCCCCGGGATGCTTTGGGCTCAGCGAACTACAACTCGACGCTCAACTAGGCAAACCCCTTTCTCTTTACCCTACAGAATGAAAGCATTAGCACCCGCCGAAGCGCACATCGATAGCGCATGCCGAGTCTTGACGACTCAAGATGCCGAGATGAACGGGCGACGAATTCGTGAACATCTCGATGACCTACAAGAGGCCAGAGACAACACCTTGTTGAGGATATATAATTATCAACAGCTCGCTGCAAAGTACTGCAACAAGAAGGTACAAAATCGGTTTTTTGATGTAGGGAACCTCGTCCTCCGGAAAGTTTATAAAAACAAAAAGGAGGACGACGCCGGAAAGCTTGGAATCAAGTGGGAAGGACCATATCAGGTCTCAAAGGTTATAAAACTTGGAGTGTACGAACTCCGTGAGATTGGAACACTTGGAACCTCAAGCGATATTATTGCTAGAATAATAAGTCAAAAGAAAAAAAAAGAACCTCGTTGGAACGAGCTCATCGTACTGAACTACGAGTGACATGATTTTTTCTTTTAAAAAAGGGTACGTAGCAGCTTATTTTATAATATAAAAATGTAAGTGCAGTTACACATATATACAAATTATATACATCTTTTTGAAAAAAATTATGGTGCAAACCAAAGATTTACTTTAGAAAGTATTTTTACTGTTTATTAAAAACTCAGTCTGATTTGTTCAAGAATTTAATACGGAGTCTTATAAAACAAACAAAAAAATCTATACGATCCGTTCGTCTAGTGTCACACATCGGAACCTTGGCTAGGTATCTGATCAATGCGCTTCTCATAAGTGTGGTGGTGAAAAAACCCACAACCTTTAATAAACCGGAGCCAGGTCCGCACCTCGCGCTTAGGACAACCAGGTAAATTACAAGCCGACTCTCGATCGCATACTGAAGTTTTTTCCTAAGGCAAAAGTTGAGGCAAGACAAAGCACTAGTTCTTTAAACTCTCAGACCCCAAAACGAGCAGGTCTCGTACCTAGGTACATATTCTAAGGACCGACACCGAGATGCTAAGCAGCGGAGTCTTGGAGGAATCTTACTTGTAATAAGCCGAACTACATAGTTTGCAAACCACTAAAGGGTCTTCTGAAAGTAATCTTAGTGTCCAAAGCCGAGCTCCATAGTTTGCAACCACTTAAGGATTCTTATGAAAGCAAATTCTAAAGGGTTTTAATAAGCCGATTTCCCATGAGCTCGTGATCACTCAAGTTTCTTATGAGGCGACAAGGTGTTAATAAGGTCGAGTTCATGCTTCGCATAAATAAAGATCGAATTTTAAAGTTCGAACAAATTAAGAATTTGCAGCGAATTCTGAGCTCGGAGCTCGACGATATATAAAACAAAAGTTCCACGGCGAGCTAAATCTTGTGCAAGATTTCAAATAAAATTGTTTATTCCTTAAAAGGTTACAAAAGTTCCAAAGCGAGTTAAATCTTATGAAATATCTTAATAAAAAAATTGTTTATTCCTTAGAAGAATTTCAAAAAGTTCCAAAGTGAGCTAAATCTTTAAAGGATCTAAAACAAAATTGTTTATATTTCTTGAAAAAATTTACAACTAAAATCATGTACGGGATCTTGCAATAATGCAACCACCAACTAGCTCGTTGGTTAGCAACATAGTGATGATAGAGATCCTTTTGGATCTCGCTGCTGAAGTAACAACCGCAGCAATGGAAGGGTGTCGAGGTGCTGGATCTATCTAAGGCTTTGGAAGTGACCACGCCAGTAAATTGGAAATATCCACTCCAATGCTTTGGAAGTGACCACTCCAGTAAATTGGAAATATCCACTCCAATACTCTTCTAGGGACCACAACACCTCAATCAGGGATCGCTATTCCCGAGCCTCCGACCAACCACTTTAAAGTTAAACTTTGGTTCAGTTGCGATACCTGAACGGATATCAGATACACCGAACAAGCAAAAGTTGGATGTTGACATGGCAATATAATCCATGACATGACGGTTTCTTGGAAATATGATCTCTCACATGAGTGAATGTAACGCCCCCGTTCATTATCTAAACCGGAGTGCCACTGATGAACGCTCAGGCATCCGATCAGAGGTTCCCGGAACACATCCAAAATCCCTAGACTAGACTCCCAAGTGTTCACCCCCGTCGAATACACCTCAAGGCTTACTTTTATATATCTTTTACATAAGATTTCCAACGGTTTACAAAATATAAACGTTACGAGTCTAATACTCCAAAATGATCATGTACATAATAAATACTAATCATTTACCAAAAGGCAAAGCAATCTACCACTGATTATCCTAACGTTCCTTCGTGTGCTCCCCAAAGGTCTACCCACTAAAGGTTACCTGCAAAACAAGTTGAGTCGTGAGCACTAATTGCTCAGTGAGTCTAGGGTTTCCCTAAACAATTTCATTTCCCATCCAAACCCAAAATAACAATCAACACACAAGCAAGAAAAACAAACAACGAACGGTTATTAACATTTTAATTCATAAGGCCTACGTGTAGACTATTCCCATCACATGTAACCAAAGGCATCCCTCGGTCCATAACCACAAAGGCTAAAGACCTAGAATCCTTAATCATTCCTGTGGCCTTAAACATAAGGAAACCACATCTGGAATATGCATCGTCATGCATGACACGGCCCTAGGCTGCAACCCCGTCTCTCCGTGTCCTCGTGAACTTAACCAAAATCTTTATCGGTCAAAACACGGCCAAAGGGAATATCTTACCACGTTCAATAGTTTTTAAGTTTTAATAACACTTAGGTTACGAGTAAACTTATATAATCCATACCTAGCATTCATTAAGTATTTTCTTCAGTTAGGAAAATACTTAACAACGCACGATTCATACTTAGCATACATTAAGTATTTTCTTCACTTAGGAAAATACTTAACAACGCAACATGAACCTCAACCAAATAATATTCAACAATACTTAGCAAAACTAGATTTCGTGCTTGAACCTCTACGATTATAAATTCAAAATGATCAAGCAAGCAAACACGAAACCCACTCAATTGTTTGCAGTAAAACAACAAACATAACCAAAGAACTCACCGATTACTTGGTGAAAGTATGCGATTCGATTCACTCAATAAATCCTACTCACGGCTGCCTTACGATCAAACTGATGATCTTTCGGAGTGATGATCTAGATCGGAACAAAATGGTTTCAAGGGTCTTCGGTGATTGTATGGAATCAAACCGAAACTGATCCCTATGTTTTTCCCAAAATTGCTCTAGAACGGTTCGCGGTGGCTAAAGATTTCGGACTGATCGGACAGAGTATCGCTTGGATAAACTGATCTGATCAAGGTGATCGGACAAGATTTTGGTTCGGACAAAGTATCCGCGGTGGTTTAGAATGTTCGGACAAGAACTCGGGTTTTCTAGACCGATTTTAACAGAGGTTCGAAGTGGTTTCTATGGAGAAATGGGAGCTGCTTGCCTCCTATTTATAACCCTAAGCAAGCAGGCAGGGAGGTAGCTGAGTCAGCAGGGATTTGTCGTGCTTACAGATTTGTCGTGCTTCCGATTTGTCGTGCTTCCGCTGACTCGTTGCATATGGTCGCGACACCTCGTGCTTCCGATTTGTCGTGCTTCCGCTGACTCGTTGCACATGGTCGTGACACCTCGTGCTTGTGAGATTTGTCGTGCTTCCGATTTCTCGTGCTTCCGCTGACTCGTTGCACATGGTCGCGACACCTCGTGCTTGCAGGATTTGTCGTGCTTCCGCTGACTCGTCCCACACGGTCGCGACACCTCGTGCTTACAGGATTTGTCGTGCTTCCGCTGACTCGTCCCACACGGTCGCGACACCTCGTGCTTACAGGATTTGTCGTGCTTCCGCTTAGTCGTGCTTGGACAAACCTAATCACCTTGGACGTTTCTTCGTCCGAAGGTAAGTGACGTTTCTTCATTCGAAAGTAACGCTGGTGACTAACCAACCAGGCAGACACCTAGCTTAGTCACTGAGGTGCTTAACTAGGTTTTGGCCAAAATCTAAGGGACTAATGGACTGATCCGCACCTTGCATCGAGTCTTTCCTCGAGCGCGGTTTACCCTTAAGAGAGGGTCATTACATTCCCTCCCCCTTAAAAGAATTCGTCCCGAATTCTCAAGGGTTAGATGGTCCGGCTTCCTGAGTTCTATCAGTTTCTAGGAAGAGTTCTGGGTTAGACTTCCGAAGTCTTGCTTCATCTTCCCAAGAAACAACATCTCTATGTTGTTTTCTTCTAATAACTTCGCCTCTCACCGATCCTTAAGGGTTCAGGTGAAGGAGGTCTGGGTTCAGTTCTGGGATCGGGTAGCCTTTCTGGCTGTGGTACATCCGGTCCACGGACATACTTCCGCAGCATAGATACGTGGAATACATTATGTAATCCCTTATCAGCTGAAAGGTCTAACTCATAGGCAACCTCTCCTACTCTCCTCTTAATGCGATAAGGACCCATATTTCGCGGGTTTAACTTACCAGGCTTAGCAAATCTATCATTTCCTTTCTCAGCAGCCGCTGTTAACCATACCCAATCATCAACCTCATAAACAACATGTCTTCTATGTTGGTCAGCATACGTCTTTTGTCGATCTTGGGCTTTCTTCATATTAGCCCGAATAAAACTAATTTTCTCTGTGGTTTCCTTTACTATGGCTGGCCCAATTTCTCTACCTTCTCCTAATTCGGTCCAACACATAGGTGATCGACAAGGGCGTCCGTATAAGGCTTCATACGGCGACATACCAATACTAGCATGGAAGCTATTATTGTATGCAAATTCCACTAACGGTAAGTGGACATCCCAAGTCTTTTTCCAATCTAACATACACATCCGAAGTAAATCCTCGAGAGTCCTGATGGTTCGCTCTGTCTGACCATCCGTCTCAGGATGAAATGCTGTACTCATAAACAGATCGGTCCCAAGGGCTTTTTGTAAACCTCGCCAAAGTCTAGCCGTAAATCTGGAATCACGGTCGGACACTATGTTGGCTGGAACCCCATGAAGCTTCACGATCTCATTCACATATTGCTTAGCCAACGTTTCTATATTATCATCGAGTCTCATTGGCAAAAAGTGAGCACTCTTGGTTAAACGATCCACGATTACCCAAATCGAATCGTTTCCCCGTCCTGGGGTTACAGGTAATCCTGTAACAAAGTCCATAGCTATCGCATCCCATTTCCATTCTGGGATCGGTAAGCTCTGTAGCAATCCCGCTGGTACTTGATGCTCTATCTTTATTTGCTGACATGTTTGACATTGCGCTACCCACTTTGCAACTGACCGCTTCATCCCCGGCCAATGATAGTACTGGTGAATATCTCGATACATTTTAGTACTCCCCAGATGAATACTAAGAAAGGAATGATGAGCTGTTTTCAAGATCTCATCCCGTAAGCCTTGTCCTTTAGGCACGGTTATCCTTTTGTTCTGAAGCAGGGTACCATCTGCGGCCAAATGGTAACCGCTTGCGTTTGGCTCTTCACCATTATCCAACTCCTCGATAATCTTCTTCAGGTTCTCATCCTCCCTTTGTTCTTGTCGAATACGCTGTAGTAAACTCGCTTGGTTTACCGCCTGTAAACCTAACGGTTCACCACTCTCGCCCTCTAAGGTCGATAAGCTAACCATTTTGAGTTCTGCGGTTAGGCTCATCAAGTCCTTCTCAACATCAATCTTTACCCTACGACGGCTCAAGGCATCTGCAACCACATTTGCCTTTCCCGGATGGTAAGCAAATTTCAGATCATAATCCGCTATAAATTCCATCCACCTTCTCTGTCTTGCATTAAGATCAGGTTGGGTGTATAGATATTTTAAGCTTTGATGATTCGTCATCATTTCTACCGTCTCCCCGTAGAGATAAGATCGCCAAATCTTAAGGGCATGTACAACTGCAGCCAATTCCAAATCGTGCACGCGGTAATTCTCCTCGTGTTTCCTCAACTGCCGTGATGCATAGGCAATGACCTTCTTGCCTTGCATCAAAACACATCCTAATCCTGTTCCACATGCATCCGCATAAACTGTATATGGCTGGTTTGGCTCAGGTAAGGCTAAGACCGGTGCGGTGGTCAAAGCCTTCTTTAACAGATTAAATGCCTTCTCCGCTTCTTCGGTCCACACAAAGACTACGCCCTTTCCGGTCAGACGAGTCATCGGCTTGGATATGCTAGAAAATCCTTTTACAAATTTTCTGTAATATCCCGCGAGTCCTAAGAAACTGCGGACCTCGGTAGCGTTTATCGGTTGTGGCCAATCTTGTATAGCCATGATCTTCTTCGGGTCAACCGAAACTCCTTGTTCCGATACCCGATGTCCTAAGAATCCTATCTCTCGTTTCCAAAAACTACACTTGCTAAACTTAGCAAAAAGCTTTTGACTCCTTAAACGCTCTAACACTTTTCTCAAGTGTATTTCATGCTCCTCAGCGCTCTTAGAGTAGATAAGTATGTCATCAATGAATATGATAACAAACTCATCTAGATAATCACGAAAGACTTCATTCATCAACCGCATAAATGCTGTTGGAGCATTAGTTAGGCCAAACGGCATGACCACAAATTCATAATGGCCATATCGTGTCCTAAATGCGGTCTTTACGACATCCTTCTCAGAAATTCGAATTTGATGATAGCCTGATGCTAAATCAATCTTCGAAAACCAACTAGCTCCTTGTAGTTGATCCAGCAATTCGTCTATCCTTGGCAATGGATACCTATCCTTGATGGTAACGTTGTTGATTCCTCGATAATCTATACACAATCTCATGCTACCATCCTTCTTCTTAACAAATAACACCGGTGCTCCCCACGGCGATGAACTGGGTCTAATGAATCCTTTTTCCATTAGATCCTCTAACTGTTTCTTTAATTCTGCTAGTTCTGCTGGAGCCATCCGGTAAGGTGCCTTAGCTATTGGAGCTACTCCCGGTTCCAAAGAAATTGAAAAAGGATCGTTACGAGATGGTGGTAACCCTTCCAAAGGTTTAAACACATCATCGTATCCTTGGACTACCGGAATCTCCTCTAGCTTAGGTTCCTCCAATGCACTATCACCCTTGATACTAAGGGTGACAAGGTAAACCTCACCTTCATTAAGGTCATTTTCTGCTCTTAAGGTCGTTACGAAGGATACGGTGGGGTTGGTTTAAATTCCAAGATAGGTTAAGGAAGGTTTTCCGACTATCTCAGAGGTTACTCTTCCTCGACCACAATCTAGATGCGCCATGTACGCGGATAACCAATCCATTCCTAAAATGATCTCAGAATGGTCTAAAGGTGTGACTAGAAGATTGGTTAGGAATGTGTGGTTTTCAATGATAATCGGAATTCCTATATAGCAACTCGTTGCTATAAGGATCTGATCACCAGGTGTAAGGATAGGAACGTGAACCTTTACTATCGTAAAGATTCCCTTAAAACGAGAGGTGACCTCGGGTGATGCAAAACTATGCGTCGCTCTCGTGTCAAACAATACGTGTGTGGGAACACCACAAACTTGTATTGTTCCTATATATAAGTGCACTAAACTTTTGTTCAAGAACTTTCATAAAGATTAAACAAAGTTTTACACTATAGCACGCTATTAACAATACAAAAACAAAAATTCGAGTTAAAACCCTTATTTACCTGGAATCGGACCTTTAGAAGGTCGAGAGGGTTCAGGTTTATCTAGGGAATATACGCGTCCTGCTAAAACATGGATCACACTCATTAGTTGCTCCTCGGTACCTCTCCCTTCACGTCTCGGTCTAGTGGGCCTCGTCCTACTTGGTCCCGCTCCCTCAGGATTAGGACGGTTAGGATGATTCCGTCGATGACTCTCCGGTTCAACCGGTTTATCATGTCCTGGATACCTACGACGAGAGGTAACCGATCCGCCAAGACTCTCTAATGATGATCCTCTATAACCTGATCTACTTGGCCCTTCAAAGCTTGTGTCCTCCCGATGATCATTGGGCCAGGACTCTGATGACTCAGTGGATAACCATCCACCATGTAAGGGGGATATCCATCCTCCAACATGTGATCCCTCAAGTCCAGGATCACTAATGTCACGGAGTCCTAACTCCGCCATCGAATGTGGGGAGTTTTCATTTGTATAGTCGCGGTACTGAATCCGCGGCATATACTCCGGCACATCCTCTGACGACTTTGAATCCGGATAGTTCTCATTATGCGGCATCACAGGCCAATCTCTATATATAGGAATACGACGGTGTGGTGGAGTACCCATCTACAACAAAGAATACAGTAAATCTAATCCCATCTTATCTAAACCCAATAGCACAGGAACGTAATCAGTTTATCCTAATTGCCTTTTAGCAACATTTTGACTCGATAAAACGTTTGAAAACCAAGTCCCATTCAAGCATCGTAAAAACAATGCTCTGATACCACTTTTTGTAACGCCCCCGTTCATTATCTAAACCGGAGCGCCACTGATGAACGCTCAGGCATCCGATCAGAGGTTCCCGGAACACATCCAAAATCCCTAGACTAGACTCCCAAGTGTTCACCCCCGTCGGATACACCTCAAGGCTTGCCAACCCGAGACATACCCGATGGTTTGTTCGTCCAGACAAGGACTAATATCTTATGAAACCCGAGATATTTTAAAAAACTTACTTTTATATATCCTTTACATAAGATTTCCAACGGTTTACAAAATATAAACGTTACGAGTCTAATACTCCAAAATGATCATGTACATAATAAATACTAATCATTTACCAAAAGGCAAAACAATCTACCACTGATTATCCTAACGTTCCTTCGTGTGCTCCCCAAAGGTCTACCCACTAAAGGTTACCTGCAAAACAAGTTGAGTCTTGAGCACTAATTGCTCAGTGAGTCTAGGGTTTCCCTAAACAATTTCATTTCCCATCCAAACCCAAAATAACAATCAACACACAAGCAAGCAAAACAAACAACGAACGGTTATTAACATTTTAATTCATAAGGCCTACGTGTAGACTATTCCCATCACATGTAACCAAAGGCATCCCTCGGTCCATAACCACAAAGGCTAAAGACCTAGAATCCTTAATCATTCATGTGGCCTTAAACATAAGGAAACCAAATCTGGAATATGCATCGTCATGCATGACACGGCCCTAGGCTGCAACTCCGTCTCTCCGTGTCCTCGTGAACTTAACCGAAATCTTTATCGGTCAAAACACGGCCAAAGGGAATATCTGACCACGTTCAATAGTTTTTAAGTTTTAATAACACTTAGGTTACGAGTAAACTTATATAATTCATACCTAGCATTCATTAAGTATTTTCTTCACTTAGGAAAATACTGAACAACGCACGATTCATACTTAGCATACATTAAGTATTTTCTTCACTTAGGAAAATACTTAACAACGCAACATGAACCTCAACCAAATAATATTCAACAATACTTAGCAAAACTAGATTTCGTGCTTGAACCTTTACGATTATAAATTCAAAATGATCAAGCAAGCAAACACGAAACCCACTCAATTGTTTGCAGTAAAACAACAAACATAACCAAAGAACTCACCGATTACTTGGTGAAAGTATGCGATTCGATTCACTCAATAAATCCTACTCACGGCTGCCTTACGATCAAACTGATGATCTTTTGGAGTGATGATCTAGATCGGAACAGAATGGTTTCAAGGGTCTTCGGTGATTGTCTGGAATCAAACCGAAACTGATTCCTAAGTTTTTCCCGAAATTGCTCTAGAACGGTTCGCGGTGGCTAAAGATTTCGGACTGATCGGACAGAGTATCGCTTGGATAAACTGATCTGATCAAGGTGATCGGACAAGATTTTGGTTCGGACAAAGTATCCGCGGTGGTTTAGAATGTTCGGACAAGAACTCGGGTTTTCTAGACCGATTTTAACAGAGGTTCGAAGTGGTTTCTATGGAGAAATGGGAGCTGCTTGCCTCCTATTTATAACCCTAAGCAAGCAGGCAGGCAGGTAGCTGAGTCAGCAGGGATTTGTCGTGCTTGCAGATTTGTCGTGCTTCCGATTTGTCGTGCTTCCGCTGACTCGTTGCATATGGTCGCGACACCTCGTGCTTCCGATTTGTCGTGCTTCCGCTGACTCGTTGCACATGGTCGCGACACCTCGTGCTTGTGAGATTTGTCGTGCTTCCGATTTCTCGTGCTTCCGCTGACTCGTTGCACATGGTCGCGACACCTCGTGCTTGCAGGATTTGTCGTGCTTCTGCTGACTCGTCCCACACGGTCGCGACACCTCGTGCTTACAGGATTTGTCGTGCTTCCGCTGACTCGTCCCACACGGTCGCGACACCTCGTGCTTACAGGATTTGTCGTGCTTCCGCTTAGTCGTGCTTGGACAAACCTAATCACCTTGGACGTTTCTTCGTCCGAAGGTAAGTGACGTTTCTTCATTCGAAAGTAACGCTGGTGACTAACCAACCAGGCAGACACCTAGCTTAGTCACTGAGGTGCTTAACTAGGTTTTGGCCAAAATCTAAGGGACTAATGGACTGATCCGCACCTTGCATCGAGTCTTTCCTCGAGCGCGGTTTACCCTTAAGAGAGGGTCATTACATTCCCTCCCCCTTAAAAGAATTCGTCCCGAATTCTCAAGGGTTAGATGGTCCGGCTTCCTGAGTTCTATCAGTTTCTAGGAAGAGTTCTGGGTTAGACTTCCGAAGTCTTGCTTCATCTTCCCAAGAAACAACATCTCTATGTTGTTTTCTTCTAATAACTTCGCCTCTCACCGATCCTTAAGGGTTCAGGTGAAGGAGGTCTGGGTTCAGTTCTGGGATCGGGTAGCCTTTCTGGCTGTGGTACATCCGGTCCACGGACATACTTCCGCAACATAGATACGTGGAATACATTATGTAATCCCTTATCAGCTGAAAGGTCTAACTCATAGGCAACCTCTCCTACTCTCCTCTTAATGCGATAAGGACCCATATTTCGCGGGTTTAACTTACCAGGCTTAGCAAATCTATCATTTCCTTTCTCAGCAGCCGCTTTTAACCATACCCAATCATCAACCTCATAAACAACATGTCTTCTATGTTGGTCAGCATACGTCTTTTGTCGATCTTGGGCTTTCTTCATATTAGCCCGAATAAAACTAATTTTCTCTGTGGTTTCCTTTACTATGGCTGGCCCAATTTCTCTACCTTCTCCTAATTCGGTCCAACACATAGGTGATCGACAAGGGCGTCCGTATAAGGCTTCATACGGCGACATACCAATACTAGCATGGAAGCTATTATTGTATGCAAATTCCACTAACGGTAAGTGGACATCCCAAGTCTTTTTCCAATCTAACATACACATCCGAAGTAAATCCTCGAGAGTCCTGATGGTTCGCTCTGTCTGACCATCCGTCTCAGGATGAAATGCTGTACTCATAAACAGATCGGTCCCAAGGGCTTTTTGTAAACCTCGCCAAAGTCTAGCCGTAAATCTGGAATCACGGTCGGACACTATGTTGGCTGGAACCCCATGAAGCTTCACGATCTCATTCACATATTGCTTAGCCAACGTTTCTATATTATCATCGAGTCTCATTGGCAAAAAGTGAGCACTCTTGGTTAAACGATCCACGATTACCCAAATCGAATCGTTTCCCCGTCCTGGGGTTACAGGTAATCCTGTAACAAAGTCCATAGCTATCGCATCCCATTTCCATTCTGGGATCGGTAAGCTCTGTAGCAATCCCGCTGGTACTTGATGCTCTATCTTTATTTGCTGACATGTTTGACATTGGGCTACCCACTTTGCAACTGACCGCTTCATCCCCGGCCAATGATAGTACTGGTGAATATCTCGATACATTTTAGTACTCCCCGGATGAATACTAAGAAAGGAATGATGAGCTGTTTTCAAGATCTCATCCCGTAAGCCTTGTCCTTTAGGCACGGTTATCCTTTTGTTCTGAAGCAGGGTACCATCTGCGGCCAAATGGTAACCGCTTGCGTTTGGCTCTTCACCATTATCCAACTCCTCGATAATCTTCTTCAGGTTCTCATCCTCCCTTTGTTCTTGTCGAATACGCTGTAGTAAACTCGCTTGGTTTACCGCCTGTAAACCTAACGGTTCACCACTCTCGCCCTCTAAGGTCGATAAGCTAACCATTTTGAGTTCTGCGGTTAGGCTCATCAAGTCCTTCTCAACATCAATCTTTACCCTACGACGGCTCAAGGCATCTGCAACCACATTTGCCTTTCCCGGATGGTAAGCAAATTTCAGATCATAATCCGCTATAAATTCCATCCACCTTCTCTGTCTTGCATTAAGATCAGGTTGGGTGTATAGATATTTTAAGCTTTGATGATTCGTCATCATTTCTACCGTCTCCCCGTAGAGATAAGATCGCCAAATCTTAAGGGCATGTACAACTGCAGCCAATTCCAAATCGTGCACGCGGTAATTCTCCTCGTGTTTCCTCAACTGCCGTGATGCATAGGCAATGACCTTCTTGCCTTGCATCAAAACACATCCTAATCCTGTTCCACATGCATCCGCATAAACTGTATATGGCTGGTTTGGCTCAGGTAAGGCTAAGACCGGTGCGGTGGTCAAAGCCTTCTTTAACAGATTAAATGCCTTCTCCGCTTCTTCGGTCCACACAAAGACTACGCCCTTTCCGGTCAGACGAGTCATCGGCTTGGATATGCTAGAAAATCCTTTTACAAATTTTCTGTAATATCCCGCGAGTCCTAAGAAACTGCGGACCTCGGTAGCGTTTATCGGTTGTGGCCAATCTTGTATAGCCATGATCTTCTCCGGGTCAACCGAAACTCCTTGTTCCGATACCCGATGTCCTAAGAATGCTATCTCTCGTTTCCAAAAACTACACTTGCTAAACTTAGCAAAAAGCTTTTGACTCCTTAAACGCTCTAACACTTTTCTCAAGTGTATTTCATGCTCCTCAACGCTCTTAGAGTAGATAAGTATGTCATCAATGAATATGATAACAAACTCATCTAGATAATCACGAAAGACTTCATTCATCAACCGCATAAATGCTGTTGGAGCATTAGTTAGGCCAAACGGCATGACCACAAATTCATAATGGCCATATCGTGTCCTAAATGCGGTCTTTACGACATCCTTCTCAGAAATTCGAATTTGATGATAGCCTGATGCTAAATCAATCTTCGAAAACCAACTAGCTCCTTGTAGTTGATCCAGCAATTCGTCTATCCTTGGCAATGGATACCTATCCTTGATGGTAACGTTGTTGATTCCTCGATAATCTATACACAATCTCATGCTACCATCCTTCTTCTTAACAAATAACACCGGTGCTCCCCACGGCGATGAACTGGGTCTAATGAATCCTTTTTCCATTAGATCCTCTAACTGTTTCTTTAATTCTGCTAGTTCTGCTGGAGCCATCCGGTAAGGTGCCTTAGCTATTGGAGCTACTCCCGGTTCCAAAGAAATTGAAAAAGGATCGTTACGAGATGGTGGTAACCCTTCCAAAGGTTTAAACACATCATCGTATCCTTGGACTACCGGAATCTCCTCTAGCTTAGGTTCCTCCAATGCACTATCACCCTTGATACTAAGGGTGACAAGGTAAACCTCACCTTCATTAAGGTCATTTTCTGCTCTTAAGGTCGTTACGAAGGATACGGTGGGGTTGGTTTAAATTCCAAGATAGGTTAAGGAAGGTTTTCCGACTATCTCAGAGGTTACTCTTCCTCGACCACAATCTAGATGCGCCATGTACGCGGATAACCAATCCATTCCTAAAATGATCTCAGAATGGTCTAAAGGTGTGACTAGAAGATTGGTTAGGAATGTGTGGTTTTCAATGATAATCGGAATTCCTATATAGCAACTCGTTGCTATAAGGATCTGATCACCAGGTGTAAGGATAGGAACGTGAACCTTTACTATCGTAAAGATTCCCTTAAAACGAGAGGTGACCTCGGGTGATGCAAAACTATGCGTCGCTCCCGTGTCAAACAATACGTGTGTGGGAACACCACAAACTTGTATTGTTCCTATATATAAGTGCACTAAACTTTTGTTCAAGAACTTTCATAAAGATTAAACAAAGTTTTACACTATACCACGCTATTAACAATACAAAAACAAAAATTCGAGTTAAAACCCTTATTTACCTGGAATCGGACCTTTAGAAGGTCGAGAGGGTTCAGGTTTATCTAGGGAATATACGCGTCCTGCTAAAACATGGATCACACTCATTAGTTGCTCCTCGGTACCTCTCCCTTCACGTCTCGGTCTAGTGGGCCTCGTCCTACTTGGTCCCGCTCCCTCAGGATTAGGACGGTTAGGATGATTCCGTCGATGACTCTCCGGTTCAACCGGTTTATCATGTCCTGGATACCTACGACGAGAGGTAACCGATCCGCCAAGACTCTCTAATGATGATCCTCTATAACCTGATCTACTTGGCCCTTCAAAGCTTGTGTCCTCCCGATGATCATTGGGCCAGGACTCTGATGACTCAGTGGATAACCATCCACCATGTAAGGGGGATATCCATCCTCCAACATGTGATCCCTCAAGTCCAGGATCACTAATGTCACGGAGTCCTAACTCCGCCATCGAATGTGGGGAGTTTTCATTTGTATAGTCGCGGTACTGAATCCGCGGCATATACTCCGGCACATCCTCTGACGACTTTGAATCCGGATAGTTCTCATTATGCGGCATCACAGGCCAATCTCTATATATAGGAATACGACGGTGTGGTGGAGTACCCATCTACAACAAAGAATACAGTAAATCTAATCCCATCTTATCTAAACCCAATAGCACAGGAACGTAATCAGTTTATCCTAATTGCCTTTTAGCAACATTTTGACTCGATAAAACGTTTGAAAACCAAGTCCCATTCAAGCATCGTAAAAACAATGCTCTGATACCACTTTTTGTAACGCCCCCGTTCATTATCTAAACCGGAGCGCCACTGATGAACGCTCAGGCATCCGATCAGAGGTTCCCGGAACACATCCAAAATCCCTAGACTAGACTCCCAAGTGTTCACCCCCGTCGGATACACCTCAAGGCTTGCCAACCCGAGACATACCCGATGGTTTGTTCGTCCAGACAAGGACTAATATCTTATGAAACCCGAGATATTTTAAAAAACTTACTTTTATATATCCTTTACATAAGATTTCCAACGGTTTACAAAATATAAACGTTACGAGTCTAATACTCCAAAATGATCATGTACATAATAAATACTAATCATTTACCAAAAGGCAAAACAATCTACCACTGATTATCCTAACGTTCCTTCGTGTGCTCCCCAAAGGTCTACCCACTAAAGGTTACCTGCAAAACAAGTTGAGTCTTGAGCACTAATTGCTCAGTGAGTCTAGGGTTTCCCTAAACAATTTCATTTCCCATCCAAACCCAAAATAACAATCAACACACAAGCAAGCAAAACAAACAACGAACGGTTATTAACATTTTAATTCATAAGGCCTACGTGTAGACTATTCCCATCACATGTAACCAAAGGCATCCCTCGGTCCATAACCACAAAGGCTAAAGACCTAGAATCCTTAATCATTCATGTGGCCTTAAACATAAGGAAACCAAATCTGGAATATGCATCGTCATGCATGACACGGCCCTAGGCTGCAACTCCGTCTCTCCGTGTCCTCGTGAACTTAACCGAAATCTTTATCGGTCAAAACACGGCCAAAGGGAATATCTGACCACGTTCAATAGTTTTTAAGTTTTAATAACACTTAGGTTACGAGTAAACTTATATAATTCATACCTAGCATTCATTAAGTATTTTCTTCACTTAGGAAAATACTGAACAACGCACGATTCATACTTAGCATACATTAAGTATTTTCTTCACTTAGGAAAATACTTAACAACGCAACATGAACCTCAACCAAATAATATTCAACAATACTTAGCAAAACTAGATTTCGTGCTTGAACCTTTACGATTATAAATTCAAAATGATCAAGCAAGCAAACACGAAACCCACTCAATTGTTTGCAGTAAAACAACAAACATAACCAAAGAACTCACCGATTACTTGGTGAAAGTATGCGATTCGATTCACTCAATAAATCCTACTCACGGCTGCCTTACGATCAAACTGATGATCTTTTGGAGTGATGATCTAGATCGGAACAGAATGGTTTCAAGGGTCTTCGGTGATTGTCTGGAATCAAACCGAAACTGATTCCTAAGTTTTTCCCGAAATTGCTCTAGAACGGTTCGCGGTGGCTAAAGATTTCGGACTGATCGGACAGAGTATCGCTTGGATAAACTGATCTGATCAAGGTGATCGGACAAGATTTTGGTTCGGACAAAGTATCCGCGGTGGTTTAGAATGTTCGGACAAGAACTCGGGTTTTCTAGACCGATTTTAACAGAGGTTCGAAGTGGTTTCTATGGAGAAATGGGAGCTGCTTGCCTCCTATTTATAACCCTAAGCAAGCAGGCAGGCAGGTAGCTGAGTCAGCAGGGATTTGTCGTGCTTGCAGATTTGTCGTGCTTCCGATTTGTCGTGCTTCCGCTGACTCGTTGCATATGGTCGCGACACCTCGTGCTTCCGATTTGTCGTGCTTCCGCTGACTCGTTGCACATGGTCGCGACACCTCGTGCTTGTGAGATTTGTCGTGCTTCCGATTTCTCGTGCTTCCGCTGACTCGTTGCACATGGTCGCGACACCTCGTGCTTGCAGGATTTGTCGTGCTTCTGCTGACTCGTCCCACACGGTCGCGACACCTCGTGCTTACAGGATTTGTCGTGCTTCCGCTGACTCGTCCCACACGGTCGCGACACCTCGTGCTTACAGGATTTGTCGTGCTTCCGCTTAGTCGTGCTTGGACAAACCTAATCACCTTGGACGTTTCTTCGTCCGAAGGTAAGTGACGTTTCTTCATTCGAAAGTAACGCTGGTGACTAACCAACCAGGCAGACACCTAGCTTAGTCACTGAGGTGCTTAACTAGGTTTTGGCCAAAATCTAAGGGACTAATGGACTGATCCGCACCTTGCATCGAGTCTTTCCTCGAGCGCGGTTTACCCTTAAGAGAGGGTCATTACATTCCCTCCCCCTTAAAAGAATTCGTCCCGAATTCTCAAGGGTTAGATGGTCCGGCTTCCTGAGTTCTATCAGTTTCTAGGAAGAGTTCTGGGTTAGACTTCCGAAGTCTTGCTTCATCTTCCCAAGAAACAACATCTCTATGTTGTTTTCTTCTAATAACTTCGCCTCTCACCGATCCTTAAGGGTTCAGGTGAAGGAGGTCTGGGTTCAGTTCTGGGATCGGGTAGCCTTTCTGGCTGTGGTACATCCGGTCCACGGACATACTTCCGCAGCATAGATACGTGGAATACATTATGTAATCCCTTATCAGCTGAAAGGTCTAACTCATAGGCAACCTCTCCTACTCTCCTCTTAATGCGATAAGGACCCATATTTCGCGGGTTTAACTTACCAGGCTTAGCAAATCTATCATTTCATTTCTCAGCAGCCGCTGTTAACCATACCCAATCATCAACCTCATAAACAACATGTCTTCTATGTTGGTCAGCATACGTCTTTTGTCGATCTTGGGCTTTCTTCATATTAGCCCGAATAAAACTAATTTTCTCTGTGGTTTCCTTTACTATGGCTGGCCCAATTTCTCTACCTTCTCCTAATTCGGTCCAACACATAGGTGATCGACAAGGGCGTCCGTATAAGGCTTCATACGGCGACATACCAATACTAGCATGGAAGCTATTATTGTATGCAAATTCCACTAACGGTAAGTGGACATCCCAAGTCTTTTTCCAATCTAACATACACATCCGAAGTAAATCCTCGAGAGTCCTGATGGTTCGCTCTGTCTGACCATCCGTCTCAGGATGAAATGTTGTACTCATAAACAGATCGGTCCCAAGGGCTTTTTGTAAACCTCGCCAAAGTCTAGCCGTAAATCTGGAATCACGGTCGGACACTATGTTGGCTGGAACCCCATGAAGCTTCACGATCTCATTCACATATTGCTTAGCCAACGTTTCTATATTATCATCGAGTCTCATTGGCAAAAAGTGAGCACTCTTGGTTAAACGATCCACGATTACCCAAATCGAATCGTTTCCCCGTCCTGGGGTTACAGGTAATCCTGTAACAAAGTCCATAGCTATCGCATCCCATTTCCATTCTGGGATCGGTAAGCTCTGTAGCAATCCCGCTGGTACTTGATGCTCTATCTTTATTTGCTGACATGTTTGACATTGCGCTACCCACTTTGCAACTGACCGCTTCATCCCCGGCCAATGATAGTACTGGTGAATATCTCGATACATTTTAGTACTCCCCGGATGAATACTAAGAAAGGAATGATGAGCTGTTTTCAAGATCTCATCCCGTAAGCCTTGTCCTTTAGGCACGGTTATCCTTTTGTTCTGAAGCAGGGTACCATCTGCGGCCAAATGGTAACCGCTTGCGTTTGGCTCTTCACCATTATCCAACTCCTCGATAATCTTCTTCAGGTTCTCATCCTCCCTTTGTTCTTGTCGAATACGCTGTAGTAAACTCGCTTGGTTTACCGCCTGTAAACCTAACGGTTCACCACTCTCGCCCTCTAAGGTCGATAAGCTAACCATTTTGAGTTCTGCGGTTAGGCTCATCAAGTCCTTCTCAACATCAATATTTACCCTACGACGGCTCAAGGCATCTGCAACCACATTTGCCTTTCCCGGATGGTAAGCAAATTTCAGATCATAATCCGCTATAAATTCCATCCACCTTCTCTGTCTTGCATTAAGATCAGGTTGGGTGTATAGATATTTTAAGCTTTAATGATTCGTCATCATTTCTACCGTCTCCCCGTAGAGATAAGATCGCCAAATCTTAAGGGCATGTACAACTGCAGCCAATTCCAAATCGTGCACGCGGTAATTCTCCTCGTGTTTCCTCAACTGCCGTGATGCATAGGCAATGACCTTCTTGCCTTGCATCAAAACACATCCTAATCCTGTTCCACATGCATCCGCATAAACTGTATATGGCTGGTTTGGCTCAGGTAAGGCTAAGACCGGTGCGGTGGTCAAAGCCTTCTTTAACAGATTAAATGCCTTCTCCGCTTCTTCGGTCCACACAAAGACTACGCCCTTTCCGGTCAGACGAGTCATCGGCTTGGATATGCTAGAAAATCCTTTTACAAATTTTCTGTAATATCCCGCGAGTCCTAAGAAACTGCGGACCTCGGTAGCGTTTATCGGTTGTGGCCAATCTTGTATAGCCATGATCTTCTCCGGGTCAACCGAAACTCCTTGTTCCGATACCCGATGTCCTAAGAATCCTATCTCTCGTTTCCAAAAACTACACTTGCTAAACTTAGCAAAAAGCTTTTGACTCCTTAAACGCTCTAACACTTTTCTCAAGTGTATTTCATGCTCCTCAGCGCTCTTAGAGTAGATAAGTATGTCATCAATGAATATGATAACAAACTCATCTAGATAATCACGAAAGACTTCATTCATCAACCGCATAAATGCTGCTGGAGCATTAGTTAGGCCAAACGGCATGACCACAAATTCATAATGGCCATATCGTGTCCTAAATGCGGTCTTTACGACATCCTTCTCAGAAATTCGAATTTGATGATAGCCTGATGCTAAATCAATCTTCGAAAACCAACTAGCTCCTTGTAGTTGATCCAACAATTCGTCTATCCTTGGCAATGGATACCTATCCTTGATGGTAACGTTGTTGATTCCTCGATAATCTATACACAATCTCATGCTACCATCCTTCTTCTTAACAAATAACACCGGTGCTCCCCACGGCGATGAACTGGGTCTAATGAATCCTTTTTCCATTAGATCCTCTAAGTGTTTCTTTAATTCTGCTAGTTCTGCTGGAGCCATCCGGTAAGGTGCCTTAGCTATTGGAGCTACTCCCGGTTCCAAAGAAATTGAAAAAGGATCGTTACGAGATGGTGGTAACCCTTCCAAAGGTTTAAACACATCATCGTATCCTTGGACTACCGGAATCTCCTCTAGCTTAGGTTCCTCCAATGCACTATCACCCTTGATACTAAGGGTGACAAGGTAAACCTCACCTTCATTAAGGTCATTTTCTGCTCTTAAGGCCGTTACGAAGGATACGGTGGGGTTGGTTTGAATTCCAAGATAGGTTAAGGAAGGTTTTCCGACTATCTCAGAGGTTACTCTTCCTCGACCACAATCTAGATGCGCCATGTACGCGGATAACCAAGCCATTCCTAAAATGATCTCAGAATGGTCTAAAGGTGTGACTAGAAGATTGGTTAGGAATGTGTGGTTTTCAATGATAATCGGAATTCCTATATAGCAACTCGTTGCTATAAGGATCTGATCACCAGGTGTAAGGATAGGAACGTGAACCTTTACTATCGTAAAGATTCCCTTAAAACGAGAGGTGACCTCGGGTGATGCAAAACTATGCGTCGCTCCCGTGTCAAACAATACGTGTGTGGGAACACCACAAACTTGTATTGTTCCTATATATAAGTGCACTAAACTTTTGTTCAAGAACTTTCATAAAGATTAAACAAAGTTTTACACTATACCACACTATTAACAATACAAAAACAAAAATTCGAGTTAAAACCCTTATTTACCTGGAATCGGACCTTTAGAAGGTCGAGAGGGTTCAGGTTTATCTAGGGAATATACGCGTCCTGCTAAAACATGGATCACACTCATTAGTTGCTCCTCGGTACCTCTCCCTTCACGTCTCGGTCCAGTGGGCCTCGTCCTACTTGGTCCCGCTCCCTCAGGATTAGGACGGTTAGGATGATTCCGTCGATGACTCTCCGGTTCAACCGGTTTATCATGTCCTGGATACCTACGACGAGAGGTAACCGATCCGCCAAGACTCTCTAATGATGATCCTCTATAACCTGATCTACTTGGCCCTTCAAAGCTTGTGTCCTCCCGATGATCATTGGGCCAGGACTCTGATGACTCAGTGGATAACCATCCACCATGTAAGGGGGATATCCATCCTCCAACATGTGATCCCTCAAGTCCAGGATCACTAATGTCACGGAGTCCTAACTCCGCCATCGAATGTGGGGAGTTTTCATTTGTATAGTCGCGGTACTGAATCCGCGGCATATACTCCGGCACATCCTCTGACGACTTTGAATCCGGATAGTTCTCATTATGCGGCATCACAGGCCAATCTCTATATATAGGAATACGACGGTGTGGTGGAGTACCCATCTACAACAAATAATACAGTAAATCTAATCCCATCTTATCTAAACCCAATAGCACAGGAACGTAATCAGTTTATCCTAATTGCCTTTTAGCAACATTTTGACTCGATAAAACGTTTGAAAACCAAGTCCCATTCAAGCATCGTAAAAACAATGCTCTGATACCACTTTTTGTAACGCCCCCGTTCATTATCTAAACCGGAGCGCCACTGATGAACGCTCAGGCATCCGATCAGAGGTTCCCGGAACACATCCAAAATCCCTAGACTAGACTCCCAAGTGTTCACCCCCGTCGGATACACCTCAAGGCTTGCCAACCCGAGACATACCCGATGGTTTGTTCGTCCAGACAAGGACTAATATCTTATGAAACCCGAGATATTTTAAAAAACTTACTTTTATATATCCTTTACATAAGATTTCCAACGGTTTACAAAATATAAACGTTACGAGTCTAATACTCCAAAATGATCATGTACATAATAAATACTAATCATTTACCAAAAGGCAAAACAATCTACCACTGATTATCCTAACGTTCCTTCGTGTGCTCCCCAAAGGTCTACCCACTAAAGGTTACCTGCAAAACAAGTTGAGTCTTGAGCACTAATTGCTCAGTGAGTCTAGGGTTTCCCTAAACAATTTCATTTCCCATCCAAACCCAAAATAACAATCAACACACAAGCAAGCAAAACAAACAACAAACGGTTGTTAACATTTTAATTCATAAGGCCTACGTGTAGACTATTCCCATCACATGTAACCAAAGGCATCCCTCGGTCCATAACCACAAAGGCTAAAGACCTAGAATCCTTAATCATTCTTGTGGCCTGAAACATAAGGAAACCACATCTGGAATATGCATCGTCATGCATGACACGGCCCTAGGCTGCAACCCCGTCTCTCCGTGTCCTCGTGAACTTAACCGAAATCTTTATCGGTCAAAACACGGCCAAAGGGAATATCTTACCACGTTCAATAGTTTTTAAGTTTTAATAACACTTAGGTTACGAGTAAACTTATATAATTCATACCTAGCATTCATTAAGTATTTTCTTCACTTAGGAAAATACTTAACAACGCACGATTCATACTTAGCATACATTAAGTATTTTCTTCACTTAGGAAAATACTTAACAACGCAACATGAACCTCAACCAAATAATATTCAACAATACTTAGCAAAACTAGATTTCGTGCTTGAACCTCTACGATTATAAATTCAAAATGATCAAGCAAGCAAACACGAAACCCACTCAATTGTTTGTAGTAAAACAACAAACATAACCAAAGAACTCACCGATTACTTGGTGAAAGTATGCGATTCGATTCACTCAATAAATCCTACTCACGGCTGCCTTACGATCAAACTGATGATCTTTCGGAGTGATGATCTAGATCGGAACAGAATGGTTTCAAGGGTCTTCGGTGATTGTCTGGAATCAAACCGAAACTGATCCCTAAGTTTTTCCTGAAATTGCTCTAGAACGGTTCGCGGTGGTTAAAGATTTCGGACTGATCGGACAGAGTATCGCTTGGATAAACTGATCTGATCAAGGTGATCGGACAAGATTTTGGTTCGGACAAAGTATCCGCGGTGGTTTAGAATGTTCGGACAAGAACTCGGGTTTTCTAGACCGATTTTAACAGAGGTTCGAAGTGGTTTCTATGGAGAAATGGGAGCTGCTTGCCTCCTATTTATAACCCTAAGCAAGCAGGCAGGCAGGTAGCTGAGTCAGCAGGGATTTGTCGTGCTTGCAGATTTGTCGTGCTTCCGATTTGTCGTGCTTCCGCTGACTCGTTGCATATGGTCGCGACACCTCGTGCTTCCGATTTGTCATGCTTCCGCTGACTCGTTGCACATGGTCGCGACACCTCGTGCTTGCAGGATTTGTCGTGCTTCCGCTGACTCGTCCCACACGGTCGCGACACCTCGTGCTTACAGGATTTGTCGTGCTTCCGCTGACTCGTCCCACACGGTCGCGACACCTCGTGCTTACAGGATTTGTCGTGCTTCCGCTTAGTCGTGCTTGGACAAACCTAATCACCTTGGACGTTTCTTCGTCCGAAGGTAAGTGACGTTTCTTCATTCGAAAGTAACGCTGGTGACTAACCAACCAGGCAGACACCTAGCTTAGTCACTGAGGTGCTTAACTAGGTTTTGGCCAAAATCTAAGGGACTAATGGACTGATCCGCACCTTGCATCGAGTCTTTCCTCGAGCGCGGTTTACCCTTAAGAGAGGTTCATTACTGTGAAGCCTTGAATCGACGCTACCTCTTGGAGATTCGACAATTGATTTAAATCGACCTCCTCGTATGAAGGAACTACTAAAGAAAATTTGTTATTCCTTTTCTGGAATAACGAATGGAAAGCGATTCCACCACCTCGATCTTTCTTTAGAAAATAGGGAACGTTAATCATGTTTGGAAGTGTGTAGATTCTGAAGGATTTTGCGTCATATTAATAGCGGAAAGTGGGAAAAATTTAGGACAAAGGGAAAACGCCTTGGAAAGAGTTCTCATCTGCCGCTAAGGCACCCAATCGCGAAGTGCCACGTGTCAAGTACGAAGACTTGGTGTAAATATTTCGCGGAAATCGTGTCAGAAATTACAACTTCCTCTGGCGCGTCGAAGGTCACCTCAAGAGCGAACGGATTGGATCAAGCCGCGTGTCAAGACAAGTTTTTCGAGATCAACTCGAGATCTGAGTTGGGAAAATCTTCCTTAGTACGTCTCGGCCGAGCTTACTAAAGTAATACTCGCCGATCTGGGGGACTATTTGGTGGTACCGGGTTTAGCACCCATTACCATACCGGACTCAGACCCGAATCGACAAGGATTTTGTGAGGGCAGCTCGGAAGATAGACCAGCGAGGATCCATTAGCACCGTATCGGCCCGTTAGGAGGCATCCGCCGACCTAGGCAAATACAAGCAAATTTGAAGATTCAGCTCGGATAAAAGGAAATACTTAGAATCAGTATAACTTCCTTTTATTTTTTAGTAGATTTTCCATTTATCTTTTAAGGTTATTTTGACCGACTTTGTACTTGTATAAATACTGGATGTATTCCTCCAAAACGAGGACATCGCCTTCAATAGAGAATTCTATACACCTCTTTTTCCTCGATTCTTCCTTATGATTTTACGTTTAAACCTAGTTCCTCTATTCTTTGGACCGATCTCAGATTGTTGCTCAATCCGGTATCACCAATATCTTAAGGTAAATTTGAGCATATCAACGTCACTTGCAATTGATAAGATGTGGCCTCGTATACTCTATATACATCACTTTATAGTTTTTTCGTTGGTTTGTTCATAGGACCAGATTTGGAGGCAAATTCAAAGTTCAAATGATATCGTATAAATCATAAAGTTGTTGAATACTAACAACCAAAGGTCTACAACTATGCTCTTATCATACATCATTCGCTTATTTTTCTATAGAAAATAATTTTTTCAAGTATCGACTACTCGTTTCATAGTTCTTGAAAGTTGTTATTTATAGTGGTGAATAAGTTTCTTTCCAATACAAAAATTAGAACATATATTTTATCGATTGACTTTATAAGATCTCTTATGCCATCCTTTTCAAGTTAAATCATGAATTTCTCTTTTCTTTCTTTTTCATGGAGCAAGGTGAAGCGGGTTTTTAGTCGCCGAATATGTGACATTTTGGGTTCGAGATGCGATTAAAGATCCCGACCGGCGTGCAAGGACATCATCGTCTACAACATGTCGTTTTTCTCTTGTTCCCTCAATTTTCCCTAATGTATAGCTTCTCTTTATCCTAGGTCAAATGTTGAGTTTAATCATAGTTCGTTAGTGGTTTTTCGGGTTGCTCAAAAAGAAAATATGGCTTGTTTTCTCTTTCGAGGGAGGTTAGTTATAGGGTGTAAGTTTTACTCAGTTATAACAACCTATTTGCATTCAAGTGCTCAACTAATAAGTCGTAGTATTGAGATATCAAATCCACAGGGATAAAGAACCACACAGAACAATTGTAAATGATTGAAATATGCTAAATCGAAAGTGGGTTTTTGGTTGTCTTTATGGTTTGAAAACGTTGCAATACTGATTTTTAAAACAATATGATTAACACGATGGGCTTTCAGAGATTCTCAGGGATTAGAATTCGAACTATTCATGGTAATCTAGGTGAAAAATATTCTTTAAACATGAACATGGTAATAAAATATGCATTCTCTTACATCTATACTTCCTATGCTAAAATTATCCCAAGCATCAGCTCTCGTAGTCAATGGCATAAGAAACATGCATTTATAATCAAGTTCAATTGTTTATCTAACGTAAGCAATCAAATTTCGCATTCACAAGGATTAATTAGACTCATTAATATATCGGTTCACGACAAAACAATGGAGCGGCTATCAAACATGAATTATCTAAGATCAGTTTCAGGGTGATCAATCCCTAAAACATTTAATAAGAACATATCTAAACTTAAGAACTGTCCAAAAAAGTTAGAGAATCCCCACATATTACAATCCTATCTACCGATCCATAATTCCCCTTGATTTAACCCCTTATAACCCAATAAAAGAACTACTCAAGCATAGTTGAGAGAAACATATTCATATTCATAAAAAACAGTAAATAAGGTTTAGAAAAACTTCTCAAGTGAAGACAATGTAGGGGCGTGAACCTGCAAGTTAGATTTGTCAAGGGTTGTAGAGGAAATGGAGATCTCTAGGAAGCGGAAGCACTTAGAACACAATAGATTGTAAAGAAAGTTCTCCGAAAACACTTAGCACAAGACAGATGTATAAAAAGAGTTCTCTTTATTGATGTTATGGCTTAAGCGTTATTACAAGAGAGTTTCTCTGATAAAAGTTGTGATCCCTTTTCTAGGTGAATACAATGAACTATATATAGTCTCCGTAAGTAACCTAGGTCAACTAATAGAATGGGTCAAGCCCATTAAGCAATATATTAAATTTAGGCCCATATTCTTATTAAGCCTATTTTACATATTGGTTTAATGTCAGTTTGGACCTAGATTTTAACTGGGCCTTTGTAGGCTCGCTCCGATTCGCTTTGAAGTTGAATTGATCTTGTCGTTATATCGATCTCGTAGGGGTGAAATCCGACCCCTACAGTTAGCCCCCCAGCTTGGTAGTACCGAGTGATGATGATGCCAAGGTATTCGCTGTTGAAGACTGAGATCGATATGATGGACTGTGCGTCTGCCAGGCGTGAACGTTTTGTCACCATACTCGAGAAGTTTTAGTTATTCTATGTTGAGATGGTGTCACCATGTTTTTTTTGACTCATGTGTGTTGTTGGTTTTTTTTTACTTAGTAGACTCTGATGATGTTGATGGCTTTCTTTGGTTAACAGGCTTGAGGCCTGCTAAGAAGTTTCTGGAACCTTTCCTAAACCCCAAATTGATTTTAGGAAATCCTCCATGTCTAAATAAGTTTCTTCATTCCCATTGATTTTTACCAACTCACCTCTACTTTCCAAAGTAATAGGTAAAAAATCTGCTATTTTCTTTTTCTCTCCTCCATTCTTTTTATTATTTTTCTGCTTTCTTTTTGGTTTTTTTTGTCTTCTTCTACGTTTCGTCTTGTAGTCTATATTGTCCTTTTGCGAAGTTCATCTTCTTCGCCGCCGACCTCCTCTCTTCTTTTCCGGCGACACTGACTGCAGTAGCTTGTGCTTGTGCTTGACGATTCGATCGCGTGTGGTGGAGCAAGGAGATTCGACGGTTCGATCTATTCGTAGTGGAGATGAAGAAGAGATTGGGCTTCGATCGTTGATGCGACGGAAAGAGGGAGCGCCTGCACAGATCGGTGGAGATGCGTTCGTATGGTGGTCGCGACGGAGAGGGAGAGAGATCGCAGCCGGCGCCGGAGAAAACGAGCTGGATCGGATCGAACCGAGTCAACTCGGTCGATCTGAGTCAACTCGGTCCGACCCGGTTTGGCCGGTCCGACCCGGTTTGACTGGTTTGTCTCGGTTTGATTGGTTTGACCGGTTTGACATGGTTTGACTGGGAGCAGAGTTTGACCACGAGTTTGACTTTGTCTTGAATTCTCATCATAGCGGAGAAAGTGAATCGAAGAAAATATCTTCTAACTTCGCGGATTTGTGGCTCGATCACAAGCAAGACGAGGATGGTTCAGAAACTGTTTCAGACTTAGACAATTTTGGAGAGATGACTGATGACCCTTCACTCTTCGCATGGAGAATGATTATTTCTTCAGAGTTAGTTCGACGAGACCGGCTTCTTGCAGTACTTTGGTTGTAGCTGACGAGGTGTTGTTGGAGAAAAGATCGTGGTGGTGAAGAAGACTCAGAGTGCTTTGGTTCGTTGTACATGGTGAGGCGCTGAATCTCGATCAATTGTGAAGCAAAAACGAGGATATCTTCTATGGTGAGGTGAGAGACAGTTTCGAGGCCGGTGACTCCATGATGAGGCGAAACTTTGGAGAAGAGATCGTGATACAACATCATGAACGAGGTTGTTTTACTGAAGCCTTATCACGATCGAGTGAAGCCGTGCATGCGCGAGTGAAGTTCTCTTGGGGAAGCCTTGTCATGATCGAGTGAAGCCTTGTCAGGATCGAGTGAAGCCTTGCATGCGCGAGCAAAGTCATTTTGGTGAGATGGGGTCTCAAAGTTTGACTTGGTGAGATTGATTTGATGCCTTATTGAAGTAAAGCTTGACCACCAACGTGGTAGAGAATGACTCTTTGGATTCTTGGTTATGCCTTAACCCGAAGTTGATGCGTCAGAGACGATGTGTGTCTTGTGTTTTGCTCAAGAGGTGTTGCGACCAGTTTGTCTTTACTGAGTTCTCACATATTGTGGCGAGCCGCTAGTGGCAAGCTTGCTGGAACTATGTTCTCGCTTTAGATTTTAACAATGGTCGTCCTAGTTTGCGAGACTATCGTTGCTGACTGTTTCGCTCCTAAAGACGAACATGTTATGTTGTTGCGACCAGCGATGCGTTAGCTGATGATCCTATTGGCTTCCGGGCGAGTCCGTATTGTCAAGAGTGATCATGGTATGTTGTTCGAGACCAGTGTTGAGTTAACTGGATTTTTTAATGATCTTCTTTGTTTACGGGCGAGTTCGCATTAACACGCCCGCTCCAAGAGTGAACATGTTATGTTGTTTAAGACTAGTGTTGAGTTAAATGGGTTTTCTGATGATCGTCTTGGTTTATGGGCAAGTCTTTATTGACACGCCCGCTCCAAAAATGACCACGATATCGGGTAATGACCAACGATTAAGTTTAGTTGGGTTTTTTGAGTGAACATTTCGGTTTACGGCTTTGTATTCAAAAACGCAGCCGTTCCTATAATGAACACTTTGCGATGGTACCAGTGTTATGGTGAACTGGATTTAGAATGATCATTTCGGATGACGCATGTGTTAGTCCTTGAACACCTTCACTCGATAATGATCATTCATTTATTTGTATAGCGCGTTGTTTACCGCAGTGGGTGTAATAATCAGATTTGATTTCGTCACTGTGGCCAGCAATGACGTCAAGTCTTTTTGGTTTTTGTTTTTTTGTTACTTGAGTAATCCGTGAAGGATGTAAGAGAAATGTGAACAAATCTTTGATCTTAATTAATCGTAGAGTTTGTTACAAAAAATGGGAGTATATGAGTATACGTACCCACTCCCCCCCTTTTTACGGAGGAGGGAAACTGAACTCATCCGGAGATGAGCTACCTACGTACTCTTTGCAGGGATCAAGTCGCCTCGTAGTTCATGTTTTTGTGGAGCTCAAGTTACTCAAATCTTTCCTCTATCTCGAAATCTTCGAGACTAAAGTCACCTTTGAGTGTTCCGGCTACGAGCTTGGAAGCAAGTTTTTGTCCCAAGGTAGGGCAGTTTGCTGTGGAATGTCCGGAGGTACAGTGGTATTCACAATAAGATGTTTCATCGTAGGTGATTTGTTCTCCGGTACACGGGTTGTAGCTTTCCAGCTCTACTTGGTAGTTGTGAGCTCCCTCGAAGTCGCCTTTGTGATGGGCGGAGCCGGAACTAGTGTTGTTCTTTTTTGCAGCATGAGGGTTAGCGGTCTGCGGTGGGTTATTTGTCGTCTTGGATTTTACCCTTTTTTGCGATGATCGTATCTCGTCCTCGCTCTTGGCGAAGTCAGTAGAGCGATGAAGAGCATCTTGGATGGTTGATGGGGCGTTCACGGTCATTTCTTGTCGAAAGGGAGAGGGGCATAACAAAGCTCTTCTCAAAGCATCCAATGCGGAGGCGTTGCTAATTCCTTCCACCTTGGAAAGTACTATTTTGAACTTTTCCATGAAGGTTCGCAGACTCTCGTTTTCTTCCTGTCGAATATTCCATAGATCTTCGTCGAAGATCTTTCGCTCCAAGAATATTCCGTAGTGTTGCACGAACATCCCAGAGAGCTGTCTGAAGTTATCGATTGAGTTCTTTTCTAATATGTAGAACCATTGGAGGGCAGGTCCCTTGAGGTGTTCAACAAACAACTTACAGTACCCGACTTCTCTTTCTTCTTCTTTGAAGTTAGCTCTGTCCAACACTATTTTGAATGACAGGAGGTGATCCTTTGGGTCGGTTTTTCCTTTGTAAGGCTGGATCTTGATCCTTCCAGGGTCAGTACATTTTATCTTAGAGATCCGTTCAGTAAAGGGAGTATTTTGCGCCTCTTCGAGCACACGTTCGATTTTTGGATCCCTACTGGTGACACGGTGTACTTGGGATTGCACCATTTTTAAGTTAGAGGCGGCTCGTTCCATATGTGCTCGCAGCTTTGTCATCTCTTCCTGTTGAGCCTGGTGTTGTGCTCTACCCTCCTGCTCGAGTCTGTCATGCTCGATCCAATAAGGATCTTCTTCCTCGTTGGCGAGGTCTTGTGTATGTCTCACGTCTTCGTCGCTTCGCTGAATCTGTGTACGGCTCCTATCTATAGGTAGGTTGCGGTTTTCAGTGTGAGTCCCGCTGCGGTTGACGTGCGTTGATCTTGAAGCTGGTGGGTTGACATGCGTTGCATCGTCAACTTGTTCTGCAGCAGCATCCATTGTATGCAGGGGTGGTGGTAGGTCATCTCTGGCTCTTCGTGCAGTGCGCGGAGTCGAGAAGCTGAGGGCATGTGGCTTGAACTGTCTGATCGATCCTCGTGGTCCTTCCTTCTTGCGTGCTGTCATGAGAACCTTTAGCTTGCCCTTGAAGGTAGTGTTCATCTTGTCTTGCTTTGCAGTCTTCTCGAGGAGCGTCTTCAGGATGTCCTTCGCCTCGGCCATGTCTGTTGAAGCTGTTGCGGCGGTGTCCACGTTAGGGTACGATGCTGAGGAGCTCTTGTTGCTGCTAGTCATTGCATTGGGTCTGCTGTGTGTAGTGATTCCTAAGTGTCAGAGAATTCTCCTTCCCCTTAGTCGGCGCCAAACTGTGGGGGCGTGAACCTGCACAGTTAGATTTGTCAAGGGTTGTAGAGGAGATGGAGATTTCTAGGAAGCGGAAGCACTTAGAACACAATAAATTGTAAAGAACCCGAAAACACTTAGCACAAGACAAATATATAAAAAAAGTTCTCTTTATTGCTGTTATGGCTTAAACGTTATTACAAGAGAGTTTCTCTGATAAAAGTTGTGATCCCTTTTCTGGGTGAATACAATGAACTATATATAGTCTCCGTAAGTAACCTAGGTCAACTAATAGAATGGGCCAGACCCATTAAGCAATATATTAAATTTAGACCCATATTCTTATTAAGCCCATTTTACATATGGGTTTAATGTCATTTTGGGCCTAGATTTCAACTGGGCCTTTGTAGGCTCGCTCCGATTCTGTCGCTTTGAAATTGAATTGATCTTGTCGTTATATCGATCTCATAGGGATGAAATCTGACCCCTACAGACAAGAGGTGAGATCTTTTTCTCTCTTACAAACCGAATGAAAATAATAAGTGTTTAAAACTGTATTGTCTTAAAGCTATGGTGAAACCTTTGGTAATCTATGTTGCTCTTAGCTCTATTTGTTTCTTTATATAGTGATAGGGTTGGACTAAGATCAGTCCCTTGAAGATTTAGAAAATATACGAATAAATCAGAAGATTTCTTTTTTTCTCGAGCATGTGATCGATCGATCATTGTGTACTTGCGTGTGTTTGTCAGTTCCACGGGGTTGGTCATGACACATAAAGATGTCTTAAATTAAGTGTGAGGTCAGGGCCTCCCTATTTGATTTTGTAATTGTTTCAAAATTCTAACGAAGGATTTAGTACGTATTAGTAACTCAGAATATGGTGAATCTAATATTCAGCGGCGAAGTGGTGTTGTTAACCACCGAGAGAAGCTTCACGAGAGCTTGGTACTTTTGTTGAAGGCATATCTAGATTAAGACATATCTATCTCTGCTCGAGGATGACAAAGAGACTTGTTTTAGATCTAGAGACGTTTTTGACTAGTTTCGGAAGTGGTCATCTTTTGCGTTTGTTTGGAGGGTTCACTACATATCGGGTGAGGGTTCATTAGGTCGACACTCGAGATGTGAGTGAGATGATCTGTGATTGGATTGATTTGTTTTTCTTGTCTTTGTAATGAGGTAAGATCGAGTCAACTCTTCATCTAAGATTTATGTGACGTCGTCTTTGGAAGAAGGTCGCGAATATGAATATATTTCAATGCAGTACAGATCAAAGGTAGATATTCCCACAACTTCTTGTAGCAACATGATTAAAAGAAGTTGTGTCTTTTATCCGTCAGAGTTGGTTATTATGCCGTTATTTTTTATATTTTATCCCCGTTGATTTTTATAGAAGTTTCTCTACTTTCTCTTTCGATTCGTTTTTTTGTTCACTTTACTATGATTTTTGGCTATGATTAACTAGAGTGTACCAATGTTCGACACTTTTTGGGGTTAAATATTTAATAATAATGTTTGACGACAACCTTAGGCGTAGGATCCTCTTTACCCTAGGTAGTGGGTAGGTAGTGGGTGTTTGAAGACGGTTATTGTTTTGTCTCGGTTGATGTTTCAGGGTTGATTTTGAGAGTTGGGATTTGTGTGGTCGTTAGCGCCGGATTGCAAATCTTCAAGATTTTTTTGACATTGCGCCGTGGCTGCTTTCACTGTGGGTTCGCTTATCTTTCTTCAACTTTAGTTCTGGCTCTGCTCATTTGCATTTCGATGGTGATTGGATTTGGCTTCGCTTGCTTTGTGGTGGTTTGTTGGCTCCAGACAAGCATGAAACGTTTGGTTACCTTTTCGTTTTGGGTTTTCTCTGCCTTTGACACCCTTTACTAGTGTTTATTAGTATGACCCCTTTGTGTTTTGTCTTATTAGGAATCATGTGTTTTTATTCAAACCGATTTTCTAGCGACAGTATCTGTAGATTCCAAACTCTAGTTTTGTTGTCTTGATGGTGAAGAATTTGATTTCGAGGGAAGTTTCCCTCGCTCAGTCGATTGAGGTTGAAGACACTCTTTTTGGGTTCGTTGTCAAGTGTCTCAAGAAGATTGCATCTATTTGATATTTTCTTCCAAAAAGTTATATCCCTGATTTCGGCTGGTTTGAGCGTTTTGTTCTAAATTCTCATGATTTTTACGAGGATTCATTTGGATTTTGTCTTTTGGCTTAGTTCTCAAAATTTGTGGTTTTGCGGTTCGTTTATGCTTCGTTCTAATTTCGGAGATTTCCTTCGGTTTTGTTTCTGAAAAATCAGATTTCATTTATGTATTTTATTTAATTAATGAAAGAAATAAATAACATAAAAAAGTGAGATGAAGCATCATATTTTAGCATAAGTTGCAATGAGAAACCTATTGGTAAATAGATATTTGAAAGCGATTTTTATTAAAACTTAAGAAATCTATTGGTTTGTGACAAAAAAAGAAAAAACAAATCTGTTGGTAAATACACATAGCAAATAAAATATTTTGTAGGATATCGCTGTTCATAACAAAATGTTGACTACCTTGTGATTTCTTTCACAATATTGGATTTGTGATATTCGAATTCATGTGGCAGAAAGAATCGTAGTTCAATTTGCCAAAATATTTACAATAAAATTTCTGAAAAATGGAGGATCAATAATTAAGGAATTGGGTCCCAAAAGCTCACATGATCTCTGAAAGTCATGTCCAATCCATCTCTCAAAATTTGCAATAAGGTTGTTGACAAGACTCCTCTTTACTTTGTTTTTTCTTGCGACAAGACTCCTCTTTAAAAGTTGATATTTAGAATAAGATTCCTAAGAAATATAGCATAATAATATAAAAGAAATATAAAACAAAACTTATCCAATGGCACTCCTCCCAACTTTGAATTCTTGAATGGGATGTCTTTGGACTCTCCAAATATATATAAATTTTTAATTTATTCGATCAAACATACTTTAAAATATATATAATTTTTAAATTGGCGAAAACTTTCATATCTATATTATATATATAAAAGTTGAAGCTATAAGCTCTTAAGTTGGATCAAATAATGATATATGTTTCAAAAACAATTTTGAAATACATGAGTTTAACTATTCAATTGTTTTTATATTTTTGACAATTATGTTTCTTTCTATGTTTGAACATCAAAACATAACATATAAAGTTATAAATGATCTCGATTGAGTATTTTATAGAAAAGATATGGAGAGGAGAATGTTTATAGCTACCATGGAAAAGAAACCAAAAAATTTAAAGAGGCCGCCAACTATGTTATTTGAAATTTCGAACAACAGTTATATATGGAATAGCGATGGGAAGAATAGTCGATATACACCAATCGGTAGAAAAATTATACTACTTAACAATACTAATCAACAAATTAAAATGACAAAAAAGTTTTAATGAAATTCTAACAGTTGAGAGTAAAAAATATTCAGATTTCAAATCAGCATGATATGTTATAGATCTATTAGATTTTAACGCTAAATGACATGGTGCAATTGATCAAGTTATTCGATGGGTTACACCTTATCAACTAGGACAATTGTTTGTCACATTACTGATATATTGTGAAGTGGAAAGTCTTCTTAATTTATGGAAATCAATCGGTGAGGACATGGTTACCAAAAAAAAACTTTCGACTTTCAAATACTACATCTAAAAGAATATGAGCTCCAACACTACATTCTGATTGATAAAGAGAAGGTAGTGTAATAACATGAGCTCTCAATAGATATGCCCATAACCATATATAAAATTTACCAATACGATACAAATTAGTATTTATGGTTCGTAAATTATTTAGTTCTCTACAATTGCTTCAATTTCTTACCATTACACACTAACATTCGTATATGTCAACATCTCGCTAATTAAAAATTAGCAAGTCGAAATATATATTAAACTCATCAATAAAACAAACTCACGCTATGCGTGGGTATAAAAACTAGTCTATACTATATAAAAGTTGAAGCTATAAGAACCTGAAGGTGTCCACGTAAGCGATAAATCAACCAATAGTAACATGACATGTCAACGTCTAGAATTATGTTAATTTGTTTTTGTTGATAATAGGAAACTAAGACATAATTTCCTTATATCATAAATACATAATTTCATCTAATTTCTATTTCGTGGATTTTTTAGTTTTGATATTCCTATTTCAAATTTTATATAATATAAATTAGGAAATTTGCTTATTTTAAAAACTAATAGTAAATTTAGTTATAAGAAATAAAGTAAACTAAGGACCACTATACTATTATCTTACTATACAATAGGAAATATTCTATTAAAAATCTTATTCGATAAATATTGAAAACGGAAACCCTAATTTCTAGAACCATGTTTTACATTCTTATAAATACTACTCACAAAGGGAAAACAAAATTATTTACCACAGTTTTTTCAATTTTATATTTTGTTAATCAAGTCTATTTACCACACGTATGCCAAAGTTGTTACCCTAAGAGATCTCCCAACAAATCAAGAAGCATAAAGAGTCAGGTTTATATATTGTTAATTGTTAAAACATAATATATATTGTTCATTCATAATGGTATTTTGTTCTAATGTTTCTAACGATATTTAAAGGTTTATTTGTTGTTGTTTTCATGATTTTGATTTTGTTTTTCGGATTTTGTTTTTATTTTTTAGGTATTTTTAAAGAAAGTTTAACCATTAAAACTGAATAAAACATCGATTGTAATAAAACCCTAATCACTAACTTTTCTTTATTATTATTTGGTATATATGAATTTTTTTTTCTTTGGTGTCCATTGTTCCTAATATATTTGTTATATTTAAACCATGAAATCAAATGTTTAGTTTGTAATGTATTCTAGCGATTTCTTTGATTAATCATATTTTGTATCTTGCAAGACACGTAAGTGTGTCTAATATTTGTTACAATCTTATTTATAATTTTTTTTTAAAATATAACTAGAATTTGTTTATTACTTTTGATAATTGATCGATCTATGACTTTCTCTCATTCATGTTTTAGAAGCAATGAAGTATTGGTAACTCATCTTTTGTATCCAGAAAGATGTTTAAGTTTGAATAATATTTTTTATTATCATATTGTTATTTTATATTTTTTCAACTTAACATATCCTTTGTTAATTGAAAACTTCCAAATTATATCTTTATGAAAATAGGAAAAATTAAGTAATAATAAATCAAATTTATAATTATACAATTGGTATCTCCTAATAAAAAAAATGGAAACTTTTTATTTGGTATCTCCTAATAAAAAAAAGGGAAACTTTTTATTTATTAACAAAAAAAACAAACTAAAACTAAAAGAGATTAGGAAATTTGCTTCATTCACAAGTTGTATTTATGCTATAAATAAGAGCTCAAACGTAGAACTTTGGAACACATCAAATTTTTCATCTCTCATGCAAATTGTTTGTATGTTTCTCATATTTTATATCAAGTTTTAATTAATAGTTTTCGAATAATATATTCTTATCGCATTAACCATGTTATTTGTTTTCTTATAATTTTCTAATGTCTCTTTTTTTTTTATTGATTCTTTGTAGTTATTTGATTTGCGTATATGTAGTAACGATTACTAATGATTTTTATTGTTTTGTAGTTCTTTTGATTTGCAGGTTCGTCATGGAATCATGTATGTTTTTTATTTCATCGCTTATTTACTTTTTTAGTTTGTTAAATATATGTATATGTATGTAATGGTTTTAAGCTTTTTTTCTTTAGATCCTTTGTTTTATATGCATCTACATGGATCTCTTATTGGACTTCTCACTGAAATCTTGAAGATTTCCTAATCCTTTTTCGAATCTTTGTAGAACCCTTTTTCAATTATGTGACTAAATTATAAAATAAGAGTAATTGTTTCAACTATGAATATGATACATATGTGAAAAGATTGCTAATGATTTGTCTTTATTTTTGTTCTTAGCAGTTTCGTAATGGTATTAGGTGCTTTATATTATCACACATTGCTTACATATTTTTTTTAAAATATATTTTATGTTCTCTTATTAATTACTGATATTTCATATTTGAATTTTTTTTAATCTATTGCTCATCTTGCAGATTTCATATTTCATTAATTCGCGTATGAATTTCGTTTTTTTTATTGTATTTCATGATTTATGTTATGACTTATGATGAGTTTAGAACATTAATTTTTTACTTAAGTCAGATTCTATTTATTACAGTTTTTTTAAAACCTAATTTAGCAATTTTCTTTTTATAAAGGTAGAAACACAAAAAATATATGAATACGTTTCTTAAAAAACATGACTTTTTTATATATAGTTCTGTTTTGTGTTCAATAATTCTGAAGTCTAAAACTCTAACTACTATTTTATGATAAACTAGAGTAAGGAGAAGTAAGTAAATAACAAAAAATATAGAAATCAAACTTCGGCTAACTATAGCTGACATTGACATGTGAGAAACCATTGGGTTTTGATAAAAGAGGAAAGTATAAAAAGAGACACGAGCAAAATATTGTAAGAATCATGAATTCGAGATATTGAAAGAAGGATATACAAAGTATAATAAATGGTGGAAGATTATGACAATACTTGCGGTTCTACCTTCTCATTCCCTCCGATAGAAAGGAAAAAAATGAATCGTTCTTCCAATTTGATAGTATAATAATCAGTTATAACATGAAAAAAACTTAACATGTTCGATATAATATGAAGTGTAAAAATCAAATCATACATGTAAAAATCAAATCTTAACATGTTCATAGATTTTAGATTCTCAGTGGTTTGACCAAAGGTTAATTAATGTTCATACACTAGCAGACTTAGAGTTTGGTTAGTTAATGTTTCTATACTAGGAGGTTTGGAATTCGTTTCCAGATAATGCGATTTATTATGTAGATTAACTGAGATAAGCTTACGAGAAAACTCTATCATGGTGCGAGTAGACCCGTTCGCCGTGAATTCCACATTAAATGTAGAAAATGCCTGTCATGAACATCAAACATGAAGGGCCATAGTCAAACTGAATTTTTCGTGATATAATCGCCTTAAAACTTAATAACTTTAAGAAAATTTATGTTCTCTATAAACATTGTTATCTAAAGACTAGATATTTGACAGAATCCAAGTTCTCTTAATTTATAATAAATAATATTTCTTAGGTTAAAAGAAATTATTGATTATTGTTTATAGTATTTGTAGAAAAACATTTTAGAAACTAAAAATCAAAACTAAATTTACAAGTTATATAATATATATATATATCTATATCTTATACCTAAAAATCAAAACAATGTATATTTAACGTTAAATTATAGACCATATATTTGACATACAAAAAACTTGTGCGTATATGCTTTTTTCTTTATTCACTCTATAGAAAACGACATTCAACATGTATTTGTAGTAGGATCAAACAATGGTATATGTTTAAAAAACAATTTTGAAACACATGAGTTTAACTATTCAATTGTTTTTATATTTTTGACAATTATGTTTCTTTCTATGTTTGAACATCAAAACATAACATATAAAGGTACAAATGATCTCGATTGAGTATTTTATAGGAAAGATATGGAGAGGAGAAAGTTTATAGCTACAATGGAAAAGAAACCAAAGAATTTAAAGAGGCCGCCAACTATGTTATTTAAAATTTCGAACAACAGTTATATATGGAATAGCGATGGGAAGAATAGTCGATATACACCAATCGGTAGAAAAGTTGAGAGTAAAAAATATTCAGATTTCAAATCAGCATGATATGTTATAGATCTATTAGATTTTAGCGCTAAATGACATGGTGCAATTGATCAGGTTATTCGATGGGTTACACCTTATCAACTAGGACAATTGTTTGTCACATTACTGATATATTGTGAAGTGGAAAGTCTTCTTAATTTATGGAAATCAATTAGTGAGGACATGGTTAACAAAAAAACAAACTTTCGACTTTCAAATACTACAGCTAAAAGAATATGAGCTCCAACACTACATTTTGATTGATAAAGAGAAGGTAGTGTAAATAACATGAGCTCTCAATAGATATGCCCATAACCATATATAAAATTTACCAATACGATACAAATTAGTATTTATGGTTTGTAAATGATTTAGTTCTCTACAATTGCTTTAGTTTCTTACCATTACACACTAACATTCGTATATGTCAACATCTCGCTAATTAATAATTAGCAAGTCGAAATATATATTAAACTCATCAATAAAACAAACCCACGCGTAGCGTGGGTATAAAATCTAGTTTATACTATATAAAAGTTGAAGCTATAAGCTCATAAAGGCTTCCACATAGGCGATAAATCAACCGATAGTGTTATGCCACGTCAATATGTATGAATTATGTTAATTTTGTTTTTGTGGATAATAAGAAACTTTCTTTTTTCTATAAATTAAGAAAAAAAATATTTAAATTGTTAATTGAAAACTTCCATTTTAAATGACAAAAACATCTAGCATCTATAACAAGTTGGTTATGGAAAATATAGGATAAAAGAAAATTTACCATTACTATTAGAATTAGAAAATAGTAATTTTCTATTTTCTATTAGGATTGGAAATTGTAATGTTGTGTTATATATACTTTGATTGAGTTGTGATCAAATGCATGAGTTTTAGAGTTTAGTTTTGAGTTATTTTTTAAACAATATATATATATATGTAGCCCTAATATTTTCTTATAAATATATATTCGGTAGCTCTGAATTTTTTTTATTTTCGTTTCTTTTTCTCATCCTCTTTCTGATTTTTCTTCTTTTACGTTTTTATTGATTTTGTTGTTGTTGTTGTTGTTGTTTTTATTGCGGAGATTCATCCATCCTACAATTTAAAGTATCATTATATTTTGTTTATAATATTAATTTTGTTAATAGTTCTATATACAATATACTTTTAAACCTAGGTCATTGTCTTTTTTGTATGTCTAGCACATATTTGTTCCAATTTCGTAACTGGCTACGTGCTTCCGCTCTCAATTTCATATAATATTGGTGATTTCTTTGTATCTAAACCGATTGTTTTTTGTTTTATAAAGTTTTTGATGATTGTTTGTTATGTTTTTTTATTTGCAGATTTACGATAATAAATTAGGGAAAGTTAGATGTATAACAAAGAAAAATTATAACTAAAATATTGACCAAAAGTTCTCCATGTGGCAAAATTATACCCATTAGATTTGGGGCTTTCAATTAGTAATGTAGTTATAATTTTTTTCTTTGTTATACACCAAATTAACCCAATAAATTATGGCACTATATATTCGTTTTCGTAGCTGTTTTAGCAATTTTTTGTCTTTTTTATGATATTTTGAGAAGCTATCTTATATTTAAATCATATTATGTATTGAATTGATTTTAATAAAGATAGATGATAATTCTTGATGATGATGGTGATTGCAAAAATGTTAGCGAAGATAAAAGAGTCTGCAGATGCTAAAAAACAAGGAAATCCAAGAAGACAAGAAAACATAATTAAGAAAAATCCAAGATGATTGCAAGTTTATCAGAGATTAAACTGTAAATATATATTGGCCATATTTTTCTTTATAACATTCCTCTTTTTTTGAGTTTATAGTAGCTATCGTGTTTATTTTATTTATAGTTTTTGTCACGGCCCTATCCCACCAATTCGAGAAAACTCCTAACTTATATTGCAAGGAAGCATATTGAATTTAATGTTGGGCTAAGTGTAGATATTTAACTGGTGGTCCAATCCCACAAAATCCTCAAAACCCTAAAAGCCCGTTCGTGTGGCCCAAGTGTTTAATGAAAACCCTAAACCTAAACTCTCCTACCACTATATAAGGGGCACGAAATAGAAGGCAAGGATCAGCGTTATATTGCTAGCGAAGCCCTGCCGCTTTCCCTGCAATCGTTGTCCTAAACTTCAATCTAAGATCAGTTCCGAATAGCTAGATTAACGGCCATATTTCCAGCGACTCAAAAGGAATCAGATTGTGATCTTGGTGTCTCTGGAAAGATCTCGAATTCTAGTTTCCGGAGCTTCTTTTATAGTTTGATTCTGAGGTACGGTTCACTCGCAATCTGTGTTTCAATATCACAAATAATCGCAGGTTTCTGAAACCGAATTCTTAGTTTCAGATTCGATCACTTCACTTTCGGGGCTATTTTACAGCGAACCATGAGGTGTTAGGCGACGATCTACATACCGTTGGATAGAGGACTCTTCATACATTCCGTAACCGTTTGCAGATACTGATTCCGGGGTAAGATGAATCCGTAAGCTGTGTTTGAAGTTAGCCCTAGATTTCTGTCCAATTTATGTTTCCAGTTTCGTAGAGCTGACTTTGGACGCTATTTACCGTTGATACAGAACGATCCAAGCATTGATATTGGTACTGTTAGAAAGGTGTCGTTGCAAGGATTCTAGATCATGTTTCGGTGTCTCATTCCAATCTGTACACGGTGAGTTATATCTGTTTCTTTATGGTCAAGAAACACATATTCTGTCCAGAATTCAGAACGCTAATTTTGCCCTAAAACGCTATTTTCCAGATTTCAACCGCTCAGAACGCAGGATCTTAGTCTTTTAATGTCATCCAATCAGCCCCTCGAAATAGGCAAAGGTGAGGATGGGATCTATGTTACTTCGGTACTAGTTGCCAATAGGTGTTCATGCGTGCTAAGTCTAGGAATAGAATAGAATGGTTAACGTTGTTGGTTTTATATGCTAAGTCTAAGAATGGAATATTTGATGTTGGTTTATGTGCTAAGTCTAGGAGTGCTTGATGATTGCTGATTGTAAGAATTTCTTGATGTGTGGAAATTGTTTGGTAAAGTAATGATGTTAAAGATTAAAAAGTGTTGTTTGAGATTGTTAGTGTATATGATAGTTCTGCGAACGATCGCGTACGTTAGCCCGTTGCAGAACTTTGCTTGTACGACTACGAACGATCGCGTACGTTAGCCCGTTGTAGTCCATGATGCCTTAGAGGGCCAGGGACGGGGAGGACAAACCCAAAACGCGAGAAAGGGGTTAGTTCTGCGAACGATCGCGTACGTTAGCCCGTTACAGAACTTTGCTTGTACGACTACGAACGATCGCGTACGTTAGCCCGTTGTAGTCCATGATGCCTTAGAGGGCCAGGGACGGGGAGGACAAACCCAAAACGCGAGAAAGGGGTTGGCTCCTCGTCAGAATATGAAAGTAAAGTAAAGTAATGAAAAGTAAAGTAAAGAATGTGAAATGTTAAATGTTTAAGTATGAGATAATGGATAAGTATGTGATTTTGTTATGGAAATGTTAAGTAAGAACCGTATGTTTGCTAGTAATAAGTTGAGTGTTATAGGGTCTATTTCTGGTTTGGTGTGTTTGACCGTTTATTGTTTTCGAGTATTGGAGTTCCTGCGGGTAACTTCCTCACTGGGTAATTTAAATTACTCACCCCTCCTTTTCCCTTTCAGTGAATGCAGGTTTAATTCCTTGTTGTACAAGTTAGGGCGCGAGACCTAGGGCTCAAAGTGAACGGGGTCGGGGCTTCACAATTAGTTCTGCGAACGATCGCGTACGTTAGCCCGTTGCAGAACTTTGCTTGTACGACTACGAACGATCGCGTACGTTAGCCCGTTGTAGTCCATGATGCCTTAGAGGGCCAGGGACGGGGAGGACAGACCCAAAACGCGAGAAAGGGGTTGGCTCCTCGTCAGAATATGAAAGTAAAGTAAAGTAATGAAAAGTAAAGTAAAGAATGTGAAATGTTAAATGTTTAAGTATGAGATAATGGATAAGTATGTGATTGTGTTATGGAAATGTGAAGTAAGAACCGTATGTTTGCTAGTAATAAGTTGAGTGTTATAGGGTCTATTTCTGGTTTGGTGTGTTTGACCGTTTATTGTTTTCGAGTATTGGAGTTCCTGCGGGTAACTTCCTCACTGGGTAATTTAAATTACTCACCCCTCCTTTTCCCTTTCAGTGAATGCAGGTTTAATTCCTTGTTGTACAAGTTAGGGCGCGAGACCTAGGGCTCAAAGTGAACGGGGTCGGGGCTTCACAATTGGTATCAGAGCCTAGGTTAGCCAAGCCGGTTCTGACCCGGAAGGCTGTCCTAGGGTGTTTTTTAAAAAAAAAAAAAAAAAAAAAAGGTTTTCAAAAAAAATGTTTCCGGAAACGTCAAAAGTATTTTTAAAAAATGATTTATGGGAATGATCTTTGGGTATCTTTGGTCTCGCGCTAGAATTGTCTATTTCTTCTTGTTATGCTCAGGATGATTGAAGAAGTTTAGGTTATTTGCTTGCTTGTTTAATTTAAATAAATAGTGTCAGTCTATCATGGTCATGAGAGTGGAGTTCAACATTTTGTCCAATGTCATAATCACACCTAGTGTGAGTTAGTGTGAGTTCCGAATTAAAAAGTGTTGCGATTCTAAATGCGAGTCATCAAGAGCACAAAGAATACTGGAGCTACATGAGCGGCAACAGTGAAATAATGAGAGAATTTCAAGAAGCTGCAAGTAAGATGCAAATAGTGGAGGAAGAGAAAAGTAGAGACTCAATGCTTGAGAGATAGTATAAAAGTTGGAGTAAGCAACGCCGCACGGGGAAAATAAGCGTCAAAAGCGACTGGAATATCTACTAGAAGTAGTAGTAGTTTTTGGGATAGTGTGACATGGAAGTGGTGATGGTTTAGCAATGTGTAGAAGCACAATCAGGAGTAGAGCCTAGGTAACTCATGCCACAGATTCGAGGACGAATCAGATTTAACTGGGGGAGAATTGTCACGGCCCTATCCCACCAATTCGAGAAAACCCCTAACTTATATTACAAGGAAGCATATTGAATTTAATGTTGGGCTAAGTGTAGATATTTAATTGTGGTCCAATCCCACAAAATCCTCAAAACCCTAAAGGCCCGTTCGTGTGGCCCAAGTGTTTAATGAAAACCCTAAACCTAAACTCTCCTACCACTATATAAGGGGCACGAAATAGAAGGCAAGGATCAGCGTTATATTGCTAGCGAAGCCCTGCCGCATTCCCTGCAATCGTTGTCCTAAACTTCAATCTAAGATCAGTTCCGAATAGCTAGATTAACGGCCATATTTCCAGCGACTCAAAAGGAATCAGATTGTGATCTTGGTGTCTCTGGAAAGATCTCGAATTCTAGTTTCCGGAGCTTCTTTTATAGTTTGATTCTGAGGTACGGTTCACTCGCAATCTGTGTTTCAATATCACAAATAATCGCAGGTTTCTGAAACCGAATTCTTAGTTTCAGATTCGATCACTTCACTTTCGGGGCTATTTTACGGCGAACCGTGAGGTGTTAGGCGACGATCTACATACCGTTGGATAGAGGACTCTTCATAGATTCCGTAACCGTTTGCAGATACTGATTCCGGGGTAAGATGAATCCGTAAGCTGTGTTTGAAGTTAGCCCTAGATTTCTGTCCAATTTATGTTTCCAGTTTCGTAGAGCTGACTTTGGACGCTATTTACCGTTGATACAGAACGATCCAAGCATTGATATTGGTACTGTTAGAAAGGTGTCGTTGCAAAGATTCTAGATCATGTTTCGGTGTCTCATTCCAATCTGTACACGGTGAGTTATATCTGTTTCTTTATGGTCAAGAAACACATATTCTGTCCAGAATTCAGAACGCTAATTTTGCCCTAAAACGCTATTTTCCAGATTTCAACCGCTCAGAACGCAGGATCTTAGTCTTTTAATGTCATCCAATCAGCCCCTCGAAATAGGCAAATGTGAAGATGGGATCTATGTTACTTCGGTACTAGTTGCCAATAGGTGTTCATGCGTGCTAAGTCTAGGAATAGAATAGAATGGTTGACGTTGTTGGTTTTATATGCTAAGTCTAAGAATGGAATATTTGATGTTGGTTTATGTGCTAAGTCTAGGAGTGCTTGATGATTGCTGATTGTAAGAATTTCTTGATGTGTGGAAATTGTTTGGTAAAGTAATGATGTTAAAGATTAAAAAGTGTTGTTTGAGATTTTTAGTGTATATGATAGTTCTGCGAACGATCGCGTACGTTAGCCCGTTGCAGAACTTTGCTTGTGCGACTACGAACGATCGCGTACGTTAGCCCGTTGTAGTCCATGATGCCTTAGAGGGCCAGAGACGGGGAGGACAGACCCAAAACGCGAGAAAGGGGTTGGCTCTTCGTCAGAATATGAAAGTAAAGTAAAGTAATGAAAAGTAAAGTAAAGAATGTGAAATGTTAAATGTTTAAGTATGAGATAATGGATAAGTATGTGATTGTGTTATGGAAATGTTAAGTAAGAACCGTATGTTTGCTAGTAATAAGTTGAGTGTTATAGGGTCTATTTCTGGTTTGGTGTGTTTGACCGTTTATTGTTTTCGAGTATTGGAGTTCCTGCGGGTAACTTCCTCACTGGGTAATTTAAATTACTCACCCCTCCTTTTCCCTTTCAGTGAATGCAGGTTTAATTCCTTGTTGTACAAGTTAGGGCGCGAGACCTAGGGCTCAAAGTGAACGGGGTCGGGGCTTCACAGTTTTTCTCTCTGATTTTTGTTCTTTAGTGTTTTGTTGCGTTTTGATTTCTTCATATCCATAATATTCATATCTGGCCAGTTTTGATTTCTTCTTACGGTTTTGTAGGTGTTTTCAAGTTAACTTTTTCTGGGTTGTGTGATTGTTTGATTATTCAACAAGTATATATTAATCGATCTATTTTATTTCCTATGCTTTCCTCTATTTTTATTATTTGCTTCTAACTTCTAAGAAAATACTCCATCGTAAAAATTATTGTTTGTTGGTTTATTGTTTACTTATGTTAATCGAACTGGTAGTACACGGTTGCTTATATGGATATATTCGATAGTTTTAGATGTTTTACTTTATTTTTTACGAATGTTACTATGTATATATTTCATATTTTTAGATGTTATCTTTTTAAATACGAATACTACTCATAAATTTTTTGTAGCAACTAACCCTAAAATTTCTTATAAATATCATATTAAGATCTTATCTCTAACATTCATAAGATCTTATCTCTAACATTCATACTTATGACCCATATATTTTTGCTCTCTCTTTGTTATCAATTCTTTAAATTTGTTTTTAAAATATTTGTTTGTTTTCTTTAAATTTGATATGTGTTTGTGAATTATTGTTTGAACGTGGGATGTAATTTTGTGATTTGTGTTTTATAAGGTTTCGAAGAACAAGATTTCCAACAACAACAAAAAGAATGGAACAAAGAAAAAAAATTAAAAGGTGATGATGTATTGTGAATATTTTTGAGAATAATTTAAAACTTATATTAAAAATAATTAAGTAGTTAGTGATTTTGTCGTGGAATTTTGTATTTTACAAAATAACAATCTATGTATGATTTTATTTAGCAATGGTATCCAGTTTCAAAGAAAGCAGTGAAGAAAGTGGCTTTAGAATTGGCAGAGAAGCATGGAACCGACATTCTAAGATAATATTTTAAATTGTTATTTAATGCATTTAAAATTATGTTAATTTCATTTTGTTTTTAGTAGGAATTTTTTTTATTTCCGTAAGGTTCATTTCTTATTTTTATTTTAACAATTTTTTCACTTTCTTCAAAAATATGCATTTTGGAATACGTAAAATGAACTGAATGGTTACTGAATTGTATAAATTTTCAATTGTATTTTTTTTGTAAAAACAAATAGAATAAAAAATTAAACACGGCAAAACATACATATATGAAATAATGAAGCATATACAATTTTGCTAATACATACTAAAATTATATCTAAATAGAAACAAAAATTAAAAAATTATACAATTGAGTGAATCAAGAATAAAATGTAAGTGCGATTTTTCTCGATTTATTTAAAATATATACATGTAGAAAATGAAAAGTCCATAAATTTTAGAAAATAGTTCATAACCTTTATATTTTTCCAATTTATACATTATTTTTGTAAAGAAATATATTTGAAACAAGGAAGAATATGAAACAAGGAAGTATATACAAATCTAATAACACACATATTGCTTTCCAAATACATAATTTTGTTAAATTTGTTATAAATGTTTTCTCGGATCATTGATTAAGCGATGGTGAAAACATGATAAAATTTAGATAAAGTAGATGTGTTTGATGATAACTGAGCATATACAAAATATAGAAGTTGAAGTTTCAGACTAAACCCTTGGAAGAGCTTAATCTTCAAAGCAAAATAGAAGCAACAACATAAGGTATTTCCTGATGAAGCAACAAGAGTTATAAGTATCAACGAGGAAAAAAGTAAGCAAATAACAAAAAAAACATAGAAATCACACCTCAACTAACTATAAATGACATAAGTATATATTAAAAGGTGGAAGAGTGTGACAATATTTGCTGTTAAGACATGCTTAACAAAAAAAAATAGAGTTTTCGACTTTCAAATGCTACATCTAGAAAAATATGAGCTCCGACACTACGTTTTGATTGAGAAAGAATATGAGCACTAACATGAACGCTCAAAAGATATGTCATAACCATATCTAATTATGAACATGTATACTCTACACACGTAAAAAAAATTACCAATATGATACATATTAGTATTTGTGATAAATAAATTATGTAACTATCTACGATTGCTTCACTTATTAACATTACACTTTTACTTTTATATATGTTAACGTCCATCTAATTTAAAGTTAGCAAATCTAAACATATATTAAACTCATTGAAAAAACAAACCCACGCTTAGCGTGGGTATAAAATCTAGTATATACTATATAAAAGTTGAAGCTATAAGCTCCTAAAGGCGTCCACATAGGCGGTAAATCAACCTATAGTAACGTGCCATGTCAATATGTATGAATTTAGTTAATTTTGTTTTTGTGGATAATAAGAAACTTTCCATTATCAAAAAGTTTAAAATATTATATTCTAACAGTTAGTTGAAAACTTCCAAATTATATCTTTATGCAAATAGGAAAATTTAAGTAATAATAAATCAAATTTATAATTATACAATTGGTATATCCTAATCGAAAACAAAAATGGAAAATTTATATTTATAAACAAAAAAGACAAAAACTAAAAGAGATTAGGAAATTTACCTCATTCAGAAGTTGTCATCTATCATCATACTATTAATTGAGAATTAGAAAATCGTACGTGGCAGCTCTAGAGTCTCTCTCGGCCTACTACTTAATTCAATTTATTAATATACCCTTAATGAATTTTATTATTTTAATTTGTACCACTGAGCCTTTTTTGTAATATATATAATTGTCTTAGGAAATATTCTTATTTCAAAATTCTGTTAGATATTATTTACTTGGTAAATTTCTATTATTACTTTAACGAACAATGGAAATATAACAATTTTCAAACTCTAAAAAATTTTATCGAAAAAGTGAAGTCCTAAAAATTCTCTTATAGGTAAACCTCCGTTATTATCTTAAGCGTATTTTGAAAATATACTAATTTTTACATTCTAAAAAATAATATCGAAAATGTGAAGCCCTAAATTTTTTCTTATATATATATAAATACATTGCAAATCAGACATAAACCATTATACGTTATTTTCCATGTCTCATGATTTTATAATTTGTGCTCTTTGCCGAAAAATTGTTCATATGCACCTTTTTTAATGGATTCTCTATAGTTATTTGATCGTCATGTATTTAGTAACGATTGCTAATTTGTTTTGTTCTTTTGATTTGCAGGTGTCATGCGTTGATAACGAAAATTTATCTCATCATTAGCCATTCATTCCTACATTCTTATATATATTCTTCTTTGTTTCATTATCAAACAAAACGGTACATTCCTTCTTTCTTCCTATTTTTTTTTTTCGTTGTATGTTTTGATATTCCTCTCTTTGATCGTTTGTTTATTTTGTTTTGTTATTTTTAATTTTATAAATGTTGATCCTTTTGATCCCAACTATTCACAGGTATATAAAGAGTCTGATGAAGGATGAAGATGATTGTGTGTTTTTTCATAGGTTTAGATTGGTATGAACATATTTTCTGCTCATCTCATAATGTACACACATTCATAACAATCATGCCTGCTTGCAATCACAAATCAAGGTTTTATATTTTTTGTCTATTTGTTTTGGTATTAAATTTTGTTTCAATGTTTGTAACATTTTATTTGTGATTGTTTTGTTTTCTCCCTTATATAAAGATCAGTTTATAGGTTAATCATGGTTTCAGGTACAAAATTGATTTTGTTCATGTGTTCGTCGCCCTTCTAATAGTTTTTGTTTAAGTCATTACAGTCGTATAAGTGCGATGCGGATTGACTTTTTAGACCATGTCAACCAAATCGGATAATTGTGAAGAACAAGCAGAATTCCTTGGTGTCAGGTGTGATCAACGTGGTGGCTGGTTTTGGATTTTTGTGGTTAATCTGCCATTGCCTCCCACATGGATCCATCATTTAATTGTATGTGAAATCATGAATCTTATATCTTTGTTCATGTGCTCATATTAGTCTCACGGGATCAACAAATTTGGGGAGGACGATAACGCAGATGTTGACAAAGCCGTCTAGGATCTTGCGTTTCTCAGTTGCTTATAAAACAAGGTATATATTATAGCACCTAATGCCTAAATAAATTTTGCATGGTAAGCTCTCCTATGTTTTCCAAGAAGGTATATATGACACGCTTAAATTGTTTACTTTTGGATAAATAACAAATCGAATGTTATGATACGTGATGGTTTTGATTTTTCTTAATTCTTTTCATCATGATCATTTAAGCCTCAGTTCTCATTGTGAAAATCAGGTTTCTCTTTACCTATTATATATTGAAAGTTTGGAACACAAACTGCCATCAAAGCTTCCAATTAATTAATGTGATTTTTTTGTGGATTTGTGCATATATCTAATCTTTTCCATTTTTATTTCCTAATTTCTTCTACATTCTGATTTTTATAAGATTGTTCAGTTTTAGGTATAGTTTTAAAGAATTTATTCTTTGATCTCTGGGCTAACACAAATATTATCTCAGACAATGGACAACCAACTATTGATTGATGGATTTGCGACTATGGTTGGCTGAATAGATTCTTAACCGCCAATCTTAAATAGAGATCTGATCTACCAGAAAGCTAATGCTACCTTCTTAGAGCTACATGTCTCCTTTGGATATTCCGAGAATACAAATTATGCCGATAGTGATGATCTCATGATTAAAGCGATGAAGGAACTTGGACGAACGTGAAAGAATACGGTGATTGTTCTCATCATTTGATGTTGTGTCTACATATATATTTTTGGTTTTAACAACTTCCAATCTCTGAAAGACCTCCAGTGGAATTTTGTACCTACTTTTAAGATTTTTTTTAGGTTACAGAGATTGTGTAAACATGTGCATCTTACTTGGAGTAGCTTTTAAGGTATTTTAGTGATTGTGAGTTTTTTATTTGAATTAAGAAAATAGAATATGGGAAAAAGGTCTAGAAGCGTTTTTGCTTCTTTTCTTTGTCATGTAGTTACAAATTTTGTGTGTGTTTTGATCTTCTTTGGGACAATGGATTCGTGCTTTGATTGAGGATAAAAATACATGGGTATTTCTCTACCATATTAGAGTTATGTTTATTGAATCTTCGTTTAGGGAAGTGAAAGCTGCGAAATGGTTATAATTTGAGTCGTAGAATTGGATAAATGTTCTCTTTCTGTGCTTTATGAGTGGATGTGTGTGTTAGTTTTTTTGTTTGTTTGATTCATGCAGGTTTTTGAAAGTATTAAGCTGAAACGACCCGACCCGTTTTTTTTTTTTTTTTAAACAAGAAACCCTTGGTCTCGGACTAGCATTCCCATAAATGCTATCCTCAACAACCAAGCAACAATTCCATTAAAACTCAAGACAACCAGTTCCAACAACAACTTCCAATTCAATAAAGCTAGCAACCTAGCGGAGTTCTAAAACAGAAAGGAAACAACAGCAACACCCAACACGAGACCCTAGATCATCTCCCTCTTCTTAGCCGTGATTCCACGATCACGATTTGCTTTTACCTGCATCACATGAAAAAAAGAATGCGTGAGTATTATCACAAATACCCAGTGAGACGGTCCTCCCATCTACGACTGCGCACTCAGACGCGATGGATCCGCTCAGGCAAACATACATCACACAATCACACAAACACAACCAAACGGCTCAACCACAGCCCAACAGGCGGCCTGTCGATCGACACTACCACTAGGTGTCGATCGACACTACCACTAGGTGTCGATCGACACCCCTGTGCACACCTGTCGATCGACACACCCACGGTGCCTGTCGATCGACAGCTCCAGAAGACCCTGTCGATCGACACAACCTCTAGGTGTCGATCGACAGCTCCTCGATCACCTGTCGATCGACACAACCTCTAGGTGTCGATCGACAGCTCTCGTGTTGCCCTGTCGATCGACAGACCCAGTGGTTGTCGATCGACAGGCCGTCGCAGATTCATGGGAAATCGATCATTATCCTCTCGGATCGATTTCCTCCTCTGTGATAACACGAACCTGCACGAAAATCACAATCCACACAATCCAAACACACATCACAGTCTCAAACAATCCATACAAGATTCAATCAATCAATTCATAACCTACCACCACACAACCCTAACGAATCCACCGGCCTAGAAGCCATGGTCACGCACTCACCTTAGATTTTCGGATAGAATCTGGTAGAACTGAGGCTAGACACGAATCCACAACAATCTCCACAAGAAAACTACTCCAAATCTCTCAAGAAACGAAACCCTAATCCACAAAACTATCAGGAAGAAGAGAACTCCTCTCAAAACTCTTTGCTGCTGATTTTGGGACTTTGTTTCGCTCAAATGCGGCCAAAAAGCCTTAAATATGAAGCCCTAGGGTTTTCCAAACCGGCCCGATCCAATTGAACATCTTAAAACGAACCAGAAAACCGACCAATTCGGGTACCTGTCGATCGACAGACACTAGGTGTGTCGATCGACAGTCCTTAAGAGCCCTGTCGATCGACAGACACCACGTGTGTCGATCGACAGCCCCTCCATTTTCTTCAAAAAAAATGGTTCACGGGCGTCACATAAGCAGCAAGAAGAGACGAAGCAAACAGAGTTTGCAGCAATGGCGCAAGAGTTTGAAGCTTTGCAATCCCAATCCGAAACTGAGATTTACTAACTTTAATGTTCATTATCCAAGGTTTTGGTATTTGGTCTGTTTATATGCATTGGTGTTGCAACTATGACTATCTAATAGAAATGAGATTAGGCTGATATCTTGGTAAAACTGGAAATAGACGAAAGACAAACCAATGTCAATATAAATTATTAAATACTTGTATAAATATAAATTATTAAATTCACTACCATTGATTTATCGCCTAAATTATAAATATAACTTATTAAAAGATAGTTAATTTAAAATTAGCTTATCCAAATATATATTAAACTCATCAATAAAACAGACCCACGCGTAGCGTGAGTATAAAATCTAGTCTATACTATATAAAAGTTGAAGCTACAAGCATCTAAAGGCGTCCACATAGGCGATAAATCAACCTACAGTAAAAACTCTATAAAGTAATATTCGATAAAGTAATAAACTCGATAAAGTAATAAATTTTGCCGGTCCCAAGTCAGGGCAGTGCAAAACTTAACACAAATCGATAAAATGATAAGATAATAACTTTTTAAAAAATCCTATACAAATATATGGTCCCATTAATATTATAAAATAATAACTACAATATTATTTTTTTTCATTTCATAGTAAGTGGTGTTTTATAATAAACAACTTGTTTCAAAATATATTATATTTTCAACTTTTAGTAGAGAATTAATTATTTTTTTATTTTTTTTAACCATTTATAATTGATAAATTGTTTTATTAGTGGTTAAATTGTATTTTATTATGAATTTATCAATTAATTATTTTTTAAATTTTATTTTAAGCATTATTTATAAAGTAATAACTCTATAAAATAATACATTTTGGTGGTCCCAACATTATTACTTTATAGAGTTTTTACTGTATAGTTTTACGCCACGTCAATATGTATGAATTTAGTTAATTTTGTTTTTGTTGATAATAAGAAACTTTCTCTTTTTTTTTTAAATTAAAAATATTATATTTAAAATGTTAATTGAAAACTTCCATTTTAAATGACAAAAAACATCTAACATCTATAACAAGTTGGTTATGGAAAAGATAGGCTAAAAGTAAATTTAACATTACTATTAGAATTAGGAAATAGTAGTTTTCTATTTTTTATTAGGATTGGAAATACCAATGTTGTGCTATATATACCTTGATTGAGTTGTGATCAAAGGCATGAGTTTTGAACCATTTTCTAAACCTAATAAAGAGAGTTACTCTTTATTTTATATAGAGAGTTATTCTTTAGATCAAGACTTGAAAAACTTTATATGAAAAACATCATGTGTATATTGTCCATCTCAAGGTATTTTTATTGGTGGATGTTCTTTATGTTAAGCGTTTCTTTTTTGTGTTTTCTTTATTATTGTTATTCGTTTCTTTATTACTCTATGCTCATTAATACTTTTTAGGATTTGCATGGTATATTCGTCTTACATTTTAAACATGTTACCGGGTATATTGTTTGTTTGTCTTACGTTTGTATTGTTTTAATGATGTTTATGGTTTCTTAAGATAGTTTTGTTGTTCTTTGTTTTCCTTATTCACAGTTTGCCGTGTCGAATTTCTTCGTTCTTATGTTAGTCTTCATATTCTTATCGACGATTTTTTGTAATTTTTGCCATAAGCTCCTAAAGGCGTCCACCTAAGCATTAAATCAACCAATAATGGCGTGCCACATCAATATTTAGTATTGAATTAATTTTTTATTTATTGTTAATAGAAAACTAAGAGATAATTTTTTTATAAACATATTGCTTTCAGGTATTATTATAGATTATGGAAAATTCTAAAAAAATTAAGATAGTAGTAGTAATGATGTTAATTTAGAAATATCTTTATAATTTCCTATAAAGATATGTATTAAAAGTTAATATAAAATCTATTTTTAGCGAAATAGAAGTTAATCTAGATATAATAAATTAATATGTATTAATTTTAAGGTAGTAGTTTGATTTTATAGTCAAACTGAATTATTCTTTAACTTCTATTTAGTGTGGTATAAATCAACCAATAGCAAAGTGCCACGTCAATATTTATGAATTACGTTAATTTTGTTTTTTTGAAAATATGAAATTTTTCTCTTTTTAAATGACAAAAATCATCAATTTCCTTACGCAAATAGAAAATTTTAAAAGTTGAAGCTATAAGCTCTTAAAGGCGTCCACGTAAGCATTAAATCCAATAGTGCGTGTCATGTCAATATTTATGAATTAAGTTAATTTTGTTTTTGTTGATAATGGAAAAATTTATATTTTTTAATGACAAAAATCATCTATTTCCTTACACAAATAGGAAATTTTAAGATTAATGTTTAAAAATTGTTCATAAAGTTCAATGTATAAGCTCCTAAAGCTCTCCATGTAAGATTTAAATCAATCAATTAAAAAATTGTACATCACAATATACGTAATTATTTTTTTCTAAATAACAATAAGTCAAATTTTCTTAATATACAATTGGAAAATAGCTATAAAGTTGATGAGCTATTTACTTATTTTCGTTTTTTTTATTTTCCATTTTTTAATTGTTGGTTTTTTCCTATTTTCTTCTTTTCCACTTTTGAAAAATATATTTTTTTATAAAAAGTTAAAATAATACATGGATGACTAAAATTTAGAGACAGTTAGAAATATTAAATTTTACTTCATTGTTTAACAAATTACTAGCATATATTCACATTTAATTGTTTATTTTTTTCTCGATAACGTGGAAGAATAAAAAAAATCAATTCATGTTGGTGCTTAGACCAAAACCGTCTATTATAAGTTTGAATTTTACAATCAAATGTTATGTAAAAACTAATGACATCTACGATTTTATGTGGTATAGGTGACTATGGTATTTCTTTGAAATACGGTAAGTAAATTACGTTTTCAAATAATAATAAAAAATTCCTTAAAAATGGCAAATTGTTAAAAATAAATAATGCCATGCATGTTTAATCTATTCTAATATTTTTTTCAAATAAAATTTGCCAAAAAAACATTACACTATCCAAAATGAGAATATATGTAAAGCATTGGTATACTTTTACGAACTCATGTTCCAAATTCAATTTCGTAAACATCTAGGCTCCAATCATCTTATTAGCAAAATTTTACTATAAATGAATAAAATTGTTAACTAATGTAAAAATATAAATGAATAGAGTGGTCCACGATAGATTTAATGAAGCAGTCGCCACATATTAATCTTTATGTGGTTTGTTTGATGATAACTTTGGTTCCTTCGTCTTTTGAGGTTTCTTCCATACAATGTTTGGCTATAAAAACAGTTTTTATAACATTGAAAAATAAAAATAAGAAAAACCAATTAAGTAATGGCAATAGTAATTAAAATATTCTAGAAAATATAAAGTATAATTATTTAAGCTAATAAAAAGATAATCATATTAACTATCAAGTAATTGTTATGTCAAGTATATGTATTTATTTATTTTTATTGATTTGACTATTCATATCATAAACCAAAATTGACTAAATAATATTTTAAAAATGGTTAGGGAATATATGTGTATGAAAAAAGAGTCAAAGTATGTTCTGATATCCATATTTATAAATCTTATAGCGATCAATGGATTCTCTTAAAAAAATATTATTAATAAAAATATATGTACTTTGTTACCTTATCACATACAACAACTATTTGTCACATTGTTGATATATTGTGAAGTGGACGATTCTCTTAATTTATAAAAAAATGCATTCGTATATGCCTATGTCTAACTAAACTAATTAAAAATATTAGCAAACCTAAATATACATTACAACAATCGATAAAACAAACCCACGCGTAGCGTGAATATAAAATCTAGTCTCTTTTATATAATAGGGGAAGAATTGGAGAGCTCTAAGGCATGCCACATAGACACCAAAAATACTGAATTTTCTCAGCCTATCATTATGCCACGTCATTTCGTAAATGCTTAAAAAACATATCATACAATTGCATTTCGATAACACAAATACTTCGACAAAGTTTACCTTTCTGACAAAATACACACAAGCCCAATAGAGAAGTCCAATTGATCTTCCATTGCATCTCCACCGTCGTCTTCTTCCTCCCCTCTAAGTAAATCCGATTTCACTTCCTAAACCTAGATAAATCAATCACCGTTATGGCGTTACCACTCTCCTATCTTTATTACTCACGATTCGTCTTACGAACCTTAAAAAATCTACCACCGTTACCACTCTGTGTTCTTTATTGTCCACTAACTCATTGCAATTCAATAGCCACAACCCTCTCAGTCATGACCTCCCACTCTGCTGCTTATAAAACTCTCCTTCCAGTTACAGTTACACCAATATCCTGCAGAATCTAGACATGACATCCAAATCTCTCCATCCATCGGTCCAGCCATAAACTTGTACAAACCTGCTTATGAAGAATTGAGGGTGAATTCTACAACGAAGAATTCATAGCCCCATTACGTTTTTGATCATGTAAATCGTCCTCTCTGTTTCAATTTTTTTTTACATTACCAAAAGGTAGAAATCAATTGCTTCTCTATTTATGCTGATTGATTGATCTCCACATTTGTTTCGTCATATATTACTGTGATTCTCTCTACAAGATAAAGCTTGATTACACACCCATCGCTCAATTCAACTATGTTTCTAAAAACGAAATCGGGAAGATTAAAGCTCCATTTTCCATTCCAAAACAATGAAAAGACCTAGAGATTTTGTGGACTCGTGGATGATAAGGTATTTAACCAAATCTCAATTTGTCAATTTTATCTGATTATATTGTTCAACACTTCTCAGGCATATTGTTAATTTGATTTTCATGTCATGAAGATTGCATACAATCGTGCAAGTTCGCATTCTGGTGAATTTTAATGGTGAAAGTTACAGGGGAAGTATATTTGAAGACTTGCGAGGAGATTCCGAATCACTCACTTCGTTTCAAATTCATTCCTTTCGAAGGGGTCTCGAAGTCACATGACGAAAAAATATTCCTGGGTATGTCATATCATATCACCATCTTTGTATTTTCATTCGAAGTTAAACATTTGATTCATTTCTTATGAAATTTATATTTTTTCTGATATATGCAATTGGCGAAATCATTGAATTCAATTCTTATGAAATTTATCGTTTTTCATATAGTCACAGTGTTTCTAACTTAGGATCGTTCTTTTGTTTGTTTGTGAAACAGGAAAGTGGTAAAGAGATTGCACTAATAGAGGTCAAAGTCAAGAAACACTGTATTTTACTTGATGAGACAATCGAAAGGACAGAAAAACACGTCGGAAATAAAAAATCTGGAAGAATAACGTGAAGGAAGAGGAGATGAGAGGAGGAGAAGAATCTGATGGTCCTGATGGGTGTGGATGGGAAACCTATCCCGAATTGGCTCTACAATCTTCATGGACTTGGACAAGAGTTCAAATGCAAGATATGTGAGAACAATATCTAAAAACGGAAGAAAAGCATTTGAGATACATTTCAAAGAATCACAACACCAACACTTGATTGCCTAGGAATCCCAAACACAAAGACCTTCAACGAAATTACTTTGGTCGAAGAAGCGTCGAAAAGGATACAAGAGAAGCAAAGAGTGAAAAATTTGGGAGAATACAAACATCGTTAAGTTAACATTTAAAACAAGAAGATTTACTTTGATCTTCAACGTCAAGGTCTCATCTGATTTTGGATCAATCACATTCACTGGAATTTAGAGGGTTTACTTAATGATAGTCTTCTTTGAGTACTATTATCACTTTAGATCAAAAATCTACCTTTCTACTTTGTTTTTATTCAAACCATTTTTCATCTTTATGTTAAGAAATGTCTATTTTCATGTTTTTATTTGGACATTTTGAGTTGTTAATGAAAATATTGTAGAATTATTGGTATAGCAATGTTATGGGTTTTTTTTTAACAACTGTTATGCCGCTATATATATATGTCATGGTTTTATGTTCTACAGTCCTTAAGAAAATAACTAATGAAACTTTGTATAACTTTTGCTGGTTGAGTTACGAGTACAACAAATCATTTTTATATCAACTATAATGAAATATATATATATATATATAAAGATTAGACTATATATTACAGTATTACACCATATATTTGTGACTGTAAATGTGTAGCAAATCTATACAATCATACGCTAATAAAGTTTATGTAAACTTAAATTCATTAGCCATAAAGATTTTTTTTAAAAAGTTATTGGCTAAGTTGATTTTGTTTTTTAATGAAATGTAATTGTATGAAACACTCATATTAGCAAACACTCATACCAGTTCTACAAAAAAAAAAAAAAAAATAGAGATAAAAATTTATTAATTCACCGCAACAATTATCATATAGCTAAAACTCTTTAAATCTACTTTTAATTTCTTCTATATATATACTTATTAACTTTATTAAAGTATACACTTCATATCCTTATCATTCATAATAATAAAATTCATAATTTTCTTCGTATCAAAAAAATAAACAAATCATGTGTTAGTACTTTTAGAATAGAATGCACTTTTATCTTAAAGGTAACTGCACATTTGTATCGTTTGGGCAATAAGATAAGCACTTGGTGGTAGAATTCAGTAAGGATTTGGTGCTACAAAGTCAGAGGTTGTTGTTTATGGCATTCTACATGAATTTGTAGTGTGCAAGGGTTAAGCAACGTTTGAGAACAAGATTATGATGGGATCATAGGAACACGCATGGCTTGCACATCAAATATCTTTTTTGTTGTAAAAGACGTATTACATGAGCTGCTTTGACTCTCTATGTAAAATGTGTACAAATGCTTTTGGAAGATATACGTAAAGTTAATTTGATGGTAGAAACAAAAACATTTCTCTTCATTTCCACGTTGAGCACCTAAGAAAATAATGTACATCTCTTTATCTTGCAAACATGTTGGATGTGGAAACATATTTCTACTTTAGTGACGATTTATACGTCGTACGTATGAAACTTGGGAAAATAATTTACATCACGAAACAAATCAACAATCAGGGAAACCATGTTATAGTGAAAAAATCACTCTTTTTGGTGATTTTCTCTAGAAAATGATCCGTCTCTTCATCTTTTAATTAAGCTTTTGATCTGGAAGTTGCATACTTCTTTATCGTCTTTTTCCCTCTCTTCAAAACCTTTTACATACTTTAAATGATAATGTGGAGAATATGGTGAAAGGTTAGATGACCAAGACGAGAAAGAAAAAATAAAAAAATAATCTAGCGCAAAGAAAAATTAGCGTACCAGAGGATAAAATTTTAGAAAATAAAGAAATGACCATTTAAAAAGAGAATCAATAGTTTATTTGTAAATTACATACTGCAGATAAAACAAGCAACTAAAGTATTCTCCTTTGTTTCCCCTTCGTTTCATTCGAGACCAAAAAAAATTATTGGTTCTATAGTAAGTACAACCATAGTTTAAAATCAGTCCGATTTTTTCCACGGTTGGAATGATACCAAAACTTCAAATTTTAATATAGCAAACAAATTATAACATAGAAGAGAGAATTCATTAGGAGTAAAATCCATTCAACAGATATACAGATACAAATTATTCAAATATTAATATAAAAAATAGCACGAGTCTTAGAAAGAAACAACTCAAAACAAAAAAATTCATATAAAATCCGCCCGTAGGGTGGAGAAGGCCCTACTCTATACTATATAAAAGTTGAAGCTATAAGCTCCTAAAGGCATCCACGTAGACGATAAATCAACCTATAATAGCGTGCCATGTCAACGTTTAGAATTAAGTTTAATTTTGTTTTTGGTTGATAATGGGAAACTTACCCTTATCGAAAAATCAAAAATATTATATTCTAACTTTTAGTTGACAACTTCCAAATTATATCCTTATGCAAATAGGAAAATTTAATCAACTTGTACAATCGTAGCGTAGGTATAAAAATTGTAAATCGTATGTTAATCGTATCGTTTACTTTTTCATTAGGTTTCATTCTTTTCTATGTTCTCTATGTTTTGTGTTATATCGTACACACCATCTCTGGTGGATTCTTTGTAATTATTTGATCTTAGTTTGCTTAATAACGTTCCTAATTTGTTTTGTTATTCTTTTGTTCTTTGATTTGCAGGTCCATCAAGTCTTTTTTTTTGTTAAAGAAGGTCCATCAAGTTATGTACATGATCTTTAAACTCTTTATTTGGTCAAAATATTTTCTATAAATCCATGCTTATAAGTAGCTACAACCTATATGTGCATGTTGCAAAAGAAGGTGCAGATTTGTTGAAGACGAATCCATCCTTGAGAATTATAGAGCTATTTTGTATGCCATATACAATATTAATAACGATTGCTAATGATTTCTTTTGTCGTTTTGTATTTTGCTTTGCAGATCCTCATGCCATCCGGTATATCGTTTTTCTGTCATCTATCTATTGTAAATTATACGTATACAAAACCATGTGTTTATCGTATCATATGTCTAGGTTCTTTTTTTATATATTCATCCACGACGATTTTTTATTTGGGATTCTTTGTCTAGACTAATTCTAACCTATTAGTTTATCATATCTCTCTATTTTTTTAATTCTTAACATAGAAACATGTGGCGTATAGTTGTAAAAGGATTGAGAATTTTCTCATACCCTTTCGGTTATGGTGATTTGTTGGATTTGATTTTGGTTGATGAGGTGTGTTATTTGTTTATTTATTTATCTCATGAATCTCTCATATGATTGTTATAAAGTTATTATATTTATTTTGTATGCATTAGCATACGATTTTGTTCTTAAATAATATATATATATATATATTTATATATATATTTCTGTACTCCATGTACATGTATTCCTGGGCGTAAACATGTGAATTTTAAACCTATTTCTTAAACGTCACATATCCGATATTTTCCGAGATCTCTGGTTATCTACTCCCACTTTTGATTACTTTCTAAACCTAATCCAAAGTGAGGACGTGTGTTGTTAATCTCTTATGATTTTGATGGTCAGTCTTCTTTGGTTTGAGAACATAAATACTTGTTATTAATATACTTCACGCACCTTACCGGGTATCACAATAATGTGTTTAACAAAGAAATTAATTCGAGTAGTATATTTATATTTGACAATAAAAGAACATGGATAAAGACAAGCAAACTTTCACTCAGTCGAGGATGACATGATAGATTTTGTGGTGAAAAGGGTTTTAACCGATGTGCATAATACACCAAATAGAATTGGAGATTACACGGTTGGGCTAAACTCACGTCAATTGATTTTTTTTTTCTAGGAAAGATATTGAGAGGAAAATATTTATTAGAGATTTTTTGCTAAATTGACCCAAATTGAAAGACACTTTATCCCACTAACCTAATATGAAGGTGTTTTTGTCCCATTATCCAAGCAATTTGTGTAATTCAATTTTGCTCTTGGAATTAAATAAAAAATAATAATTCTTTATTTTCTGATTTTCATAAATTAAGAGATTTAATTAATATATTTTGTTACCTAATTTTAAAAATTATCTTTCCTTTTTTTTTGTCGGAAAAAATAGGAAAGATAATTTTTTTTAAAAAGGAAAGATAATTACCGAAATTTAATACAAAAAAAACAAAACATAAATGATAAAACATTAAACAATAATTTGTATTTTTCTTGAAAATCAAATAAAATGAGAAAACCACTCAATTATAATTAACTTCTAAACTTGTGATAAAGACTTAAAATATGTTTTTTATAAAATTTGTATTTTTTTTTTAAAATCAAATAAAATGAGAAAGCCACTCATCTATACCCTAAACTTACTAAACATGTGATAATGGTTTAAAATATGTTTTTTTACAAAAAATTGTATTTTTCTTAAAAATCAAATAAAATGAGAAAACCACTCATCTATACCCTAAACTTGGTAAAACATGTGATAAAAGCTTAAAATATGTTTTTTTTCAAAAATTTGTATTTTTCTTAAAAATCAAATAAAATGAGAAAACCACTCATCTATACCCTAAACTTGGTAAAACATGTGATAAATGGTTAAAATATATTTTTTCAAAAATTTGTATTTTTCTTAAAAATCAACTAAAATGAGAAAACCCCTCATCTATACCCTAAACTTGGTAAAACATGTAATAAAGGCTTAAAATATGTTTTTTTTCAAAAATTTGTATTTTTCTTAAAAATCAAATAAAATGAGAAAACCACTCATCTATACCCTAAACTTGGTAAAACATGTAATAAAGGCTTAAATAAGTTTTTTTTTTAAATGTATTTTTCTTAAAAATCAAATAAAATGAGAAAACCACTCATCTATACCCTAAACTTGGTAAAACATGTAATAAAGGCTTAAAATATGTTTTTTTTCAAAAATTTGTATTTTTCTTAAAAATCAAATAAAATGAGAAAACCACTCATTTATACCCTAAACTTGGTAAAACATGTAATAAAGGCTTAAATAAGTTCTTTTTTTAAATGTATTTTTCTTAAAAATCAAATAAAATGAGAAAACCACTCATCTATACCCTAAACTTGGTAAAACATGTGATAAAGGCTTAAAATATGTTTTTTTCAAAAATTTGTATTTTTCTTAAAAATCAAATAAAATGAGAAAACCAATCATCTATACCCTAAACTTGGTAAAACATGTGATAAAAGCTTAAAATATGTTTTTTCAAAAATTTGTATTTTTCTTAAAAATTAAATAAAATGAGAAAACCACTCATCCATACCCTAAACTAGGTAAACCATGTGATAAAGGCTTAAAATATGTTTTTTACAAAAATTTGTATTTTTCTTAAAAATCAAATAAAATGAGAAAACCACTTATCTATACCCTAAACTTGGTAAAACATGTGATAAAGGCTTAAAATATGTTCTTTTACAAAAATCAAGTAAACGTACGTAAAATAAAACAAACTAAAAAAAAAATGTAACCTTGCCCCATCGAACTCATGGCCTCATGGGTATATATTGTGCTATGTGTAACCAATTGATCTATAGATGGGAACTTGTTCATTAATACAAATATTGCTATATTATCTGTTTATGTACTCTGTCAATAATACTTGGATTTTTTTTTTTTTTTAAAAAAGCGAAGCTGTGTACCATCGAACACATGACCTCGTATGTACAATGTACCATGTGTAACCAATTGATCTATAGGTGAGAACTTGTTCATTATTAAAAAAACTAATATATTAGGTTTATGTACTCTATTTTTCAGATACACTTTCTCCTCCTCATTCATCAACAAAGGTCCATCGATTTTCGGCTGAAGGTATCCATTGACGACAACTTACATAGATATGAGACATTGTAACTAACACAAAGAAGAATCAAAGGAATTTAGGTTGTAGGAGGTTTCAAAAACACTGAAAAAAAAGAGGACGATCAGAGAAGAAACAGAAGAAGAATATTAGATTTAGGAAATATTTTTTAAATATATTACTTAAGGAAAGTAGCTAATCACGGTTTATATGATCCTAAATTTAAGGAATTAAAACTAACTTTGGTAGAAACTACCTTCTACCAACGGTAGAATATAGGTAAGATGTAGATGCATGCGGTAGAATGCATCTGCTACATGGCGTAGAAGACAAGCGAATGGCAGAAACTAGTTTCTACATTTGGCAGCAACAAGCCAAATCGTGGAACTTGCTTTCTACATTGCGTAGAAATAGAACAATTGGCAGTACGTAGGTTTCTAGCCGTCGCAGATTTGTGTTGTTTGGTAGAAAGTGCAATCTGCGGGCCGATTTAACTTTGGTAGACGGAAAAAATATTCTTTTTCTAACACTTTTTTTTATAAAAAAAAACTATTAACATGAATCAATATACCTTCTACATGACTTTTTTGTATTTTTCATATTTTTAAAAATTATAAAACCTATTTATTTTGAATTTTCAATGTTTAGTGAAGGGTAATTTAAGGAATTTTTGACACAAAAAGGTGTTAGGTTAGTGGGACAAAGTGCCTTTCAATTTGGGTCATTTTAGCAAAACTCCCTATTTATTATCTGTATGGAAATAAAAGCAGATAATTTGAAGAGGTCTACCAACTATATTCTTTGAAATTTTGAATAAGAAAGTGTGGATCGAACAAAAACCAGGAGGAAATTATAGGAAGAATAGTCGATATATATCCATCAACATGCGAGTTATACTATTTAAGAATCAAGATTAAAAAGGAATAAGAGGACTAATTTTTTTTTATGAAATCCTAACAGTTGAGAGTAAAAACTTAAAAGTATCAAGATTTCATATCAGCATGCTATGCTATATATCTACTTATTCTAACACTAAATGGCATGATGCAAATGATGAAACTATTCGATGGGCTACACCTTATCGACTAGGACAACTATTTGTCACATTAGTGATAAACCCTCTATTTCTTGATATAGGATGATGTTTTGGCTAATAGCATAAAAGTTAAGAAAACACATTTTAATCAAATAAAATTATTTAATATATAAAATAAAAACAACTCAACCAATTAAAAATACGACTGCATTAAGCTATTCATCGTGGAAGCTACCTTGGCCCAGTGATTGACCAAGTGCTTTAAAGCTTCTACACCAAGAGGTTTGGGGTTCGAATCCCAGAAGATGCGATTTCTTATATTTGTAGATTAATGGATTCAAGCTTGCAGGAGATCTTCAGCGTGGAACATGGTTAAATCGTCTGACGTAAATCAAGACGAAAGACATGTTCGTTGTAGAACCATCGATGTAACCGTTCTCATAATTTGTAATAAAAAAATCTAGACGTTAAGAAAAAAGCTATTGATCACACAACTTTCAGTAGAGGTAAGAAATACATTGAAACATGAGAACATCTTATATTATTAAACAAAATAAAACTTCTAAAATTATACTTTAAAGTGGACATTCATCTTAATTTATAGAAATCAATCAGTGAAGACATGCTTAACAAAAATAGCATAACTTTCAAATGCTACATCTAAAAGAATATGAGCTCCAACATTATACTTTGATTGAGAAAGAGAAGGAATGCAACAACATGAACGCTCAAAATATATGTTATAACCATATCTAAACATGAACATATATATAATTCTTTACATACATAAATATTTACGGATACGATGGAGTTAGTATTTAATTTGTGGTAAATAAATAGTTTAATTCTATATGATTGTTTCACTTTTTTACCATTGTATTTTTGCATTATTATATGTCAACGTCTATATAATTTAATATTAGCAAGTCTAAATATATTTTAAATCATCGATAAAAATAAACTCACGCGTAGCGTGGGTATAAAATCTAGTCTATACTATATAAAAGTTGAAGCTATAAGCTCCTAAAGGCCAAAATAATATTTTTACAGGCCAAAAGAGTTAAAAAAATTGCTTGATATTTATCAAACAAAAACACATGAGTTCATGATCCTATAGAAAATATTATTATCACAATATTACAATTAAAAATGTAAAAACAGTTGTAAATTTTTTGTTTGTTGGAGAGTAAATTAGAAATTTAAGGTTTATGTCCGTTAGTTTAAAGCTATTCAATGGGTTACACTTTATCACATACAACAACTATTTGTCACATTGTTGATATATTGTGAAGTGGACAATCCTCTTAATTTGTAAAAAAAATTGCATTCGTATATGCCTACGTCTAACTAACTAATTAAAAATATTAGCAAACCTAAATATACATTACAACAATCGATAAAATAAACGCGTGGGTGTAATATCTAGTCTAGACTATATAAAAGTTGAAGCTATAAGCTCCTAAAGGCGTACACATAGGCGATAAATCAACCAATAGTAGCGTGTCACGTCAATATGTATGAATTAAGTTGATTTTGTTTTTGTGGATAATAAGAAACTTTCCTTCTTTTTTTAATTAAAAATATTATATTTAAATTTGTAATTGAAAACTTCCATTTTAAATGACAAAAAATATCTAACATCTATAACAAGTTGGTTATGGAAAAGATAGTTTAAAAGGAAATTTATAATTACTATTGGAATTAGGAAATAGTAGTTTTCTGTATTATATTTAAATTCTTAATTGAAAATTTCCATTTTAAATGACAAAAATATCTAACATCTATAACAAGTTGGTTATGGAAAAGATAGGCTAAAAGTAAATTTACCATTACTATTAGAATTAGGAAATAGTAGTTTTCTATTTTCTATTAGGATTGGAAATAGCAATATTGTGTTATATATACCTTGATTGAGTTGTGATGAAAGGCATGAGTTTTAGAATTTAGTTTTGAGTTATTTTCTAAACCTAATAAAGAGAGTTATTATTTATTTTATATAGAGAGTGATTCTTTAGATCAACGCTTGAAACACTTTATATGAAAAATATCATGTGTATATTGTCCATCTCAAGATATTTTTATTAGTGAATGTTGTTTATATTAAGCGTTTTTGTGTGTTTTCGTTATGATTGTTATTTGTTTCTCTATTAGTCCATGCTTATTAATATTTTTTTGGATTTGCATGATATATTCGTCTTACCGATTAAACATGGTACCGAGTATATTGTTTGTTTGTCTTATGTTTGTATTGTTTTAATGATGTTTATGGTTTCTTACGATAGTTTTGTTGTTATTTGTTTTTCTTATTTACAGTTTGCCGTGTCGAATTCTTTGTTCGTATGTTAGTCTTCATATTCTTATCGACGATTTTTTGTAATTTTTGCTATAAGCTCCTAAAGGCGTCCACATAAGCATTAAATCAACCAATAGTGTCGTGACACATCAATATTTAGTATTAAATTAATTTTCTATTTATTGTTAATAGGAAACTAAGAGATAATTTTTTTTCTTTTCATAAACCTATTGCTTTTAGGTATTATTATAGATTATGAAAAATTCTAAAAAAATTAAGGTAGTAGTAGTAATGATGTTAATCTAGAAATATCTTTATAGTTTCCTATAAAGATATGTATTTAAAAATTAATATAAAATCTATTTTTAGCGAAATAGAAGTTAATTTACATATATTAATTTTAAGGTAGTAGTTTGATTTTATAGTCAAACTCAATTATTTTTTAACTTCTATTTAGTGTGCTATAATTCAACCAATAATAACGTGGCACGTCAATATTTATGAATTACGTTAATTTTGTTTTTGTTGAAAATATGAAACTTTCCTTTTTTAAATTACAAAAATCATCTATTTTCTTACGCAAATAGGAAATTTTAAAAGTTGAAGCTATAAGCTCTTAAAGGCGTCCACGTAAGCATTAAATCCATTAGTGTCGTGCCACGTCAATATTTATGAATTAAAGTTTTTTTTTTTTTTGATAATGGAAAGATTTATATTTTTTTTATGAGAAAAATAATATATTTCCTTACGCAAATAGGAAATTTTAAGAATACTGTTTAAAAATTGTTCGTAAAGTTCAAGGCATAAGCTCCTAAAGCTCTCCACGTAAGATTTAAATCAATCAATTAAAAATTTGCACATCACAATCAGTTAAAAGAATACATGGATGATTCAAATTTAGAGACAATAAATTAAATTAATATGTATTAATTTTAAGGTAGTAGTTTGATTTTATAGTCAAATTGAATTATTCTTTAACTTCTATTTAGTGTGCTATAAATCAACCAATAGCAACGTGCCATGTCAATATTTATGAATTACGTTAATTTCGTTTTTGTTGAAAATATGAAACTTTCCTTTTTTTTTAAATGACAAAAATCATCTATTTCCTTACGCAAGTAAGAAATTGTAAAAGTTGAAGCTATAAGCTCTTAAAGGCGTCCACGTAATCATTAAATCCAATAGGGCCGCATGTCAATATTTATGAATCAAATTAATTTTATTTTGTTGATAATGGAAAATTTTATATTTTTTTTAATGACAAAAATCATCTATTTCCTTACACAAATAGGAAATTTTAAGATTAATGTTTAAACATTGTTCTTAAAGTTCAAGGTATAAGCTCCAAAAGCTCTCCATGTAATATTTCAATCAATCAATTAAAAATTTGCATATCACAATATACATATTTAAATTTCTCTAAATGACAATAAGTCAAATTTTCTTAATATACAATTGGAAAATAGCTATAAAGTTGATGAGCTATTTACTTATTTTCGTTTTTTTTAACTTCCATTTTTTAATTGTTGGTTTTTTCCTATTTTTTTCTTTTCCACTTATGAAAAAATATATTATTTTAAAAAAAAAAGTTAAAACAATACATGGATGATTAAAATTTAGAGACAATTGGAAACATTAAATTTTACTTAATTGTTTAGAAAATTACTAGCATATATTCACATTTAATTGTTTATTTTTTTCTCGATAACGTGGAAGGATAAAAAAATCAATTCATGTTGGTGCTTAGATCAAAACCGTCTATTATAAGTTTGAATTTTACAATAAAATGTTATGTAAAAGCTAATGACATCTACGATTTTATGTGGTATAGGTGACTATGATGTTTCTTTGAAATACAGTAAGTAAATTACGTTTTCAAATAATAATACAAAATTTCTTAAAAATGGCAAATTGTTAAAAATAAATATTGCTATGCATGTTTAATCTAACTTAATATGTTTTTCAAATAGAATTTGTCAAAAAAACATTACACTATCCAAAAAGAGAATATATATATACAAAGCATTAGTACACTTTTACGAACCCATGTTCCAAATTTAATTTCGTAAACATCTAGACTCCAAGAAATGTTTTACTACAAATGAATAAAACTGTTAACAAATGAAAAACATATAACTGAATAGAGTGGTCCACGATAGATTTAATGAAGCAATAGCCAAAGATTAATCTTCATGTGCTTTGTTTGATGATAACTTTGGTTCTTTAACCTTTTGAGGTTTCTTCCATAATATATTTAGCTATAAAAATAGTATTTATAACATTGAAAAATAAAAATTAGAAAAACAAATTAAGTAATGTTAATAGTAATTAAAATATTCTAGAAAATATAAAGTATAATTACTTAAGCTAATAAAAAGATAATCATATTAACTATCAATTAATTTTTATGTCAAGTATATGTATTTATTTATTTTTATTGATTTGACTATTCATATCATAAATAAAAATAACGAAATAATATTTTAAAAATGGTTAGGGAATATATGTGTATGAAAAAAGAGTCAAAGTATGTTCTGATATCCATATTTATAAATCTTATAGGGATCAATGGATTCTCTTAAAAAAGTTTTTTACTACATATATATGTACTTTATTATGGTTATTAAAATAATATTGAAACTTTGAGAGTTCAGCATTGAACATGATAATTATTTGAATATATTTTAAGACTCACGGTCAAAGACATGTGAGAAATACAAAAGTGAAAAGAGCTAAAAACCCCAAAAGAGTGGAAACAAATAAACTGAAGGGTGTGCAAAAAAGCATATATGTGTTTTATGAGAATTTTTATTTATTAGATTACAATATGTTTGATGTGATTTTGTTGCAAAATAATCATATAATTTTTTTTAGAAGAATATATATCGAAAAATTAAATATTTATTATCTTAAAATTGGGAAAAAGTGTTTTGATTTTAACAAACATGCTAATTTTGTAAGGATGATTTTTGATGATGGATGTGGATGGTTAAAGCTTAGAGGTAGCAAACTAATATTTTTACCGGCCAAGAGAGTTAAAAAAATCTCTTGATATTTATCGAACAAAAAAAACTGAGTTCATGATCCCATAGAAAATAAAATTATCACAATATTACAATTAAAGATGTAAAAGCAGTTGTAAGATTTTTGTTTGTTGGAGGGTAAATTAGAAATTTAAGTTTTATGTCCGTTAGTTTTAAAGAGATTACCTTATCGCATACAAAAACTATTTGTCACATTATTGATATATTGCAAAGTGGTTAATCTTCTTAATTTATAAAAAAGTTACATTCGTATATGCGTACGTCTAACTAAATAATTAAAAATATTAGCAAAACTAAATATACATTACAACAATCGAACAAATAAACCCACGCGTAGCGTGGGTATAAAATTTAGTCTATACTATATAAAAGTTGAAGCTATAAGCTCCCAAAGGCGTCCACATAGGCGATAAATCAACCTATAGTAGCGTGCCATGTCAACGTTTAAAATTATGTTAATTTTGTTTTTGGTTGATACTGGAAACTTACCATTATAAAAAAAAAGTTAAAATACTATATTCTAATTGTTATTAGAAAACTTCTAAATTATATCCTTATGCAAATAGGAAATTTTAAGTAATAATAAATCAAATTTATAATTATACCATTGGTATCTCCTAATCAAAAACAAAAATGGAAAATTTCTATTTATAAACAAAAAAAGACAAAAACTGAAAGAGATTAGGAAATTTACCTCATTCAGAAGCTGTCATCTATGCTATAAATAAGAGTTCAAACGTAAAACTTTGGAACACAACAAAGTTTAACTTGCTCTTCTTTTACCTTATTGAAAAATATGCACCTTTTTTAATGGATTCTCTATAGTTGTTTGATCGTCATCTATTTGGTAACGATTGCTAATTTGTTTCGTTCTTTTGATTTGTAGATGAATCATGCAATGTATATATTCCTCGATTCTTATTTATATTCTTCTTTGTTTCGTTATCAAACAAAACGGTATCTCCCTCCTTTCCTCCTATTTCTTTTTTTTCGTTGTATGTTTTGATATTCCTCTCTTTGATCGTTTGTTTGTTTTGTTTTGTTAAGTTTTCGTTATTTTAAATTTTATACATGTATATCCTTTTGATCCCACCTATTGACAGGTATATAAAGAATTTGGTGAA